>CM026198.1:17308010-17845510 GCA_014839995.1 Xenentodon cancila | reverse complement strand
TAATTCAGTCACATCACCCAATGGGCATCTATTTGTAATAGATTGAGTTGATGGCACAATGCTAGAAAGAACCAAGCACGAGAATAAAAAATCTTTTACGCAACCTTGTTTAACGTACATGACTACCCATCTACAAGGGCAACCACCGATTAAAATGCAATAGTTCTGATTTTCTTCATGTCACCCTTGAAGCTCATATAATTTTAGTGTCAAAGTCTTGTCCAAACGACTCATTACAGTCTTCACGGGGCAATAAACGGCTGCTAATTGCTGAACCGTGCAAGAGACAGACATGACCTATTATCACAAGCAGACTCATAATACTTAACAGATCATTACAGGACCTAATGAGAAAATTATTGTTAGATTTATCAGTGTAAGAAGACCTGATTCTACTGATGCAGGGTTAGGGAAAAGAAAATTATAAATACATTGTTTGCATGAACTATTTAATTATTTTTTTTAGATAGAAATATATTCAAAACATGTGTTCATTATAAAAAAACAAACAACAAAAACAGACCTCTACAGAATATGAATGTGTGGGTGTGTGCAGCAGACCTCTATAACGGCGTCAGTTTGTGTGAGAGAGAGTGCAGCAATGCCAGTGGCAGAGAAGGCCACATGTGTTGGTCCAGAGGCAAATGAAAGGGAATTGAAAACTATTAATCTGACTTCCCCTTCCTATCAGAGTTGGTTTGGAGCACAATCTATTTCGACTGCAAATGGCCTGCGTCTCTTCACATAGCCGGCTTCACTTCGGTCTCTTTCTTCTTGTTTCACTCCCACCCCTTTGTTTTATTCTCTTCAATTTACGAACACCACTATACATGTGGAGAACAGACATTTACATCTCAGCTTTAGAGATGATGTTCATCATCTCGTTCTCTTGTGGGTTCTGATCATTTCTTTTCAAAAGGAACGCGAGCTGAGAGCTGGTTAACACGGTATTTGTAGCTTGGCATGGTTACCCTAACATTGAATATATTATGCACCTTTTACATTTGCTATGACAAGTGAAATTTACAACTTCAAACCAAAAAAAAGTGAGAAATAGAAAACAGAAATCTCAAATAACGCTAATATTGTTCATTTAAATCAGAGATTTTTAAACTATGAGGACGCGTAGTGGACCTGCAGCTGGAATGTTTATCGTCCCTAAAAGTGAGGACATTGCCGAAAACGTCTGAGGACTTCCGCATAAACTACTTTTATCCTGCCTCTCAAATTCAGAAAATTCTGTTTTACTTTCTTTCTTTATTACTAGTAAACGAGATTGAGTGGCTTTAAATTGATTTAGATTCAGGAAAAGAATATCTTTGTTGCAACAGAGCAGATAGCAGCATAAAAAGATGTGTATGATGGTAACACTTTGGCCTCTACTTCTTAAAATAGACTTTCTGCTTCTCTTCGGGTCAAACTAGCCAGATCGCGATCGAAATGCAAATGTAGAAGCTTTTGTTGCAGTCTGTAGGTCTTGGCTTATACTGCAGATTCCACTGACAATAATCATGCAGGTCGGAAATTCTACATTTACTTTATTCATTTGTTTTTAATACTTTATATTATTAACATACCCACACATGGTGTGTTCTAACATTATTCTTAGTTTATTTATAGCTGTTGCAGCCTTATTGTACAGCTACCAAATTGTAACTTGGAAAAAAAGAGGCCTGTGTAATAAATCTGCCGATGTCAAAATGTAGTAAACATAATGCCTGTGGAGGCACCATTAGATTCTTCTTTTTAGCAAACAAAATCACATAAAACTGTACTTTTCGAAATACACAGCAGCTCTGTATCACTCATGAGGTCATGGAGTGATCAAAATGTAGTCTGCTCTGAAATTACAAATTGAATTAAATGCATTTTGACTTTCAATTTTTAGGGTGACACATTTTGCATCCAAGATAAAATATTTTTAGAGAAGGTTGGGCATTTTCAACCTGACAATGCAAAATCAACTTCTGAATACTTCACACAGGTATGGCTGATGTAGAAGAGGGTGTGGGTACTGGAGCAGCAGTACCCAGCAGTCCGCAGTAATATGTAGTGCTGTTTGCGTAGGCCTGAGCCCCCCTCAGCCAGATCATCCTAATAAAAGACTATGGTGGATGCACAGTTCAGAAGAAGAAGCAACACAGCAGATGTTTAGATCAGCCTCAAATGCCTTGGGGTCCCACAAACAAATAGCAATTATGGAGATGTCAACCACACCCACGTACCTGCAAAGAGTGGGGCAGATCCTGTAGAGGCAACTGAGTGATGAGAACAAGATCTAAGCCACCAATGTGTGTTTCCTGTCAATAATCAGATATTTATACTTCCTAGCCTGGAGTATTGTCCCAGTCTAGCCTTGCCACAGACTGGGACAATAAGATACAGAAATACACCCATAAAATGGCCCAGGGAACGAACTGCTAAGTGAAAGCATCAGGCAGGAGACACCCAAGTGAGGAATGGGAAAAAAGAGAGAAGAAAAAACATTGTGGAAGAAAATGTTCCTGCAAGGGGTGGAGTGAATATCACAAAGTCCTCACTGGTTTAAAAAAAAAAAAAAAAAAAAATCTGGTTTGAGAGCACCGAGGCTCTAATCATAGGAGCATCAGAACATGCCCTGAGTACCAGAGCAATAGAGGCAGGGGTTTATCACCTCAGACAAGACCTCAGATGCAGACTATACACAGATACCCACAAGATAATTAAGGAGGAAGGATGCCATTAGGTATGGTGCAGAGGGAATTTTATAACCATGTAGCTGGCATCATGTACAGGAACATCTGTGGTAAGGGAGGGTTGGAGGGTCAAGACGTGAAATACTTCCAAAGGTGGTAGTGAATAAGTAAGAAAATAACCTGTGGGATTTCTAAATCTATATTTATTAAGGGTCAGCCTAACAGTTTGTGGGTTACTCATCATCAGTTTAATGATAGTGAACAGTGGTTATCTACCAACCAGACATTGTGGTGGTTAATACATGATAAAAGAATGCAAATAGGGACATATGTAGCTAATTCTAAGTGAAAGCAACACCAAGACGAAGGAACACAACAAGCCTGAAAAACACCAAGAGCTGAAAGAGAAAGCAAAAAAAAAAGAAAACCTGGAATGTGAAGATTTCTGTTCATAAGTGAAAAAACATAAAAACAGCTAAAGTACTGTTAAAAACGTTCGAGCTTCCAGGCCTCTGATAGTGAACCTGATGCTTACATTTACATACACTATATGGCCAAAAGGATTCCCTCACCTGCCTTCAATCGCATATGAGCTTAAATGAACTCCCATTCCTAATCCATAGGGTTCAATATGACATTGGTCCACCCTTTGCAGCTATAACAGCGTCAACTCTTCTGGGAAGGATGTCCACAAGGTTTGGGAGTGTGTTTATAGGACTCTTTATGGACCTGCTTTGTGCACTGGTGCACAGTCATGTTGGAAGAGGAAGGGGCAGCTCCAAACTGTTCCCACAAAGTTGGGAGCATGAAATTGTCCAAAATGTCTCGGTATGCTGAAACATTCAGAGTTCCTTTCACTGGAACTAAGGGGCCAATCCCAGCTCCTGAAAAACAACCTCACACCATCCTATCACAGTTCCACGCTGGAATTCTCTGAGCTCCTGAGAGCGACCCATTCTTTCACAAATAGTTGTAAAAACAGTCTGCATACCGTAGTGCTTGATTTTATACACCTGTGGCCATGGAAGTGATTGGAACACCTGATTCTGATTATTTGAATGGGTGAGCGAATACTTTTGGCAATGTAGTTTATGTTTACACTACTGTATATAATCTTGTTTAGAACCGACATTCATTTTGACTGCCAATCATCCTCATCATGCTTAACACACAGAATCTCTCTGCCCAATCAAAATAATAAAAAATATTTAAAAATCTGCAAAAAACATACCATCTAAAGAGAAAGAATGTATAAATATGAAAAGCAAAGAGGGAAGCAGGAGAGGCAAGCCAGAAGTAACAGCAGCTACCAAACAAGATAAACTCTTGTTCCAGTAAAGCTCTGATCCTAATTCTTTTTTTTTATAGACCCAATTCGCTGACTCCACCATTTCATTCTACTTTCCATTAGTTCCTCTAGCTGCACCCCATCTTAGACATTTGTGTTCATTTTACCCCACTGATAAAACCTTAGTTTCTTTCAAACTACTGCCCATGATTTTGTTGGAATGCCCTTTTACTGCACATCACTGCGATTCATTCAAGATAGACTTAAATGTTCAATTCCCAGCCTTATCACAACAGCTACACCAGCCAGTCTAGCCCTCCGTTGGCAGAATGCTGGTGGTTCGGGAGTGAAGAGCGATTGTGGTTTCTGAAACAATCAACAAGAACAATAAAAAGAATATGCAAGTACATGCTGCCAATACCCAGAAGCATTTTTACTGAACGGAGTGCATTTATATATGTCCATTTCAGTTGAGGAGAGGTCTGTATGTGTGCGTTCTCCTTCATGATGCAATGCCAGTGTAAGTTGCATGATATGATTATTATTATTAATAACAGTTATACATAACTATATATTGTATTATAAATTTTAAAAGCTGCAAATGGTGTTTTATTGTTCTGTATAATACAAAGGATGTGTTTGGGATTTAAAATGTTTCACATTTGGAAAATGATAAAATAATCCTGGTTTTTTTGATAACCGCCGATACTGGGTTCCTGCTGTTGGATCAAAGATTGTGTATCTTCATCATTCTTTACACTTGACTGGTTTTCAGCTTGATTCTTTCCACTGATCAGGTTCTTGACATATTTATTTAGTCAAAAACCCGGTCAGACCTCCCTGGACCTCAGCCACAGGATGTATTAAGAAATTATAAGTTGATAAAACCAAACTGGATAAAGATGTGCCACGAGGCGCTGCTGATACGTCCTTTTCCTTTTCTACTCTCTGCTCTGTTTCCCTCCCGTGTGTCTTTCCCTGTCTGCCTGATTGAGTGTTTGCAGGCAGGGCAGCAGGATAAATAAAGACACACCTGTTCAGCACTCACAAACAGCACTGCAGCTTCATATTTCCTCTCCTGTTCACCACTACTTGCCAGTCCAGTCCAGATTACAATTTTGATGCTTTTATTCCGTCCCTGTTTTCAGATCCTGCTTTGTCAGGTGTCAGCGTCTTGCTGCTTTTTCCCCTCCCGTGGATGTTGTAGACAAAAAAAGTAACTGTTCTTGGCCTCTCTGGGACGCTTTTACTTGATCTTTTTCAACGTGTGTGCTTTTCTATGTCAACATTTATCTTGAGTTGACCACTCGAGCAGAACTGATTGAATATATGGAATTTTGCTGAATAATAAATGGGATATTAAAAATGGGTGCTTGGATTTTAACCCAGCAGTTTTTTTTTAATGTTGCAGTTGTTTAAATAAAAGTTAATTACTGGTTATGTTTTAATACCAGCAGCTCATATGGAAGCATTTGGTTTAATTCTGAAATTAACATTTAAGCTAAATGTGTTTTATTTATTTATGAGTGTATTTAAGCTGAATCTGTTCATACACCTTCCATGTACCCTGACCCCTGTTTGCTGCATCCTATCCGTTAATGCAGACTGCAGAATATATGGGAAAATTTGTATGCCAAAATGGGAATTTTTCTTCAAAACCATAAACAATTTAAAATATATTTGCAAACTGTACATTTCATAAGTAAGAGAGGCCTGAAATGTTGCCAATATTCTATTTCATTGGAACATTAAAGTACATCCACTCACACGCAGAGAGCTTCCAGCGCTGGACTGAATGCATTCAGATACACAAAAGAACATTTTTCGTACAGATCGATTTGGCGCACCAGTCCATTCAACAACACAAAGGCAGAAAGTGGACCTGGTCAATACATGCCATTTCATTTAAGGGAAGACACAAATGGACACCACAAACATGTCAACAGCGGTGCACATTCTCACACCACTAGAGTCAGTCCTCTCAGTCAATAGTAGCAATACGATTCAATGCCGCAAGACTGAAACGCAATTCATCAGCTGTGTGCGACTCAGACCGTTTTCACTCGCCATGAGAACTGGTTAAGTAAATAGGGATGCACCTTGAAAAGCAAATGAAAGTAGACCAAGTAATTAGACAGTATCAAGATTGGCGCCACAGTGAAAGCATCATTTTAGGTCTTTTGCAGCAGGCTTACACGAGTTCAGGACTGAGTCAGGTCCGTGACAAGCCTTCATTTTGACGACTTGTGACTTGCCTCGACTGTGGGCAGTAAATGATTCTGGGCTTATAAATCAGCCTTCAGATTTTCATTGTACTCTGTTTTTTATGTAGATGTCACATTGATAAGATGGCAATACATTATTCATGAATTCAGCCTCAGTATCAACTTAAATATCACATGAATATACTGCTGTCACTCCCACGGAGGTTACAGAGAGTCTCATGTGTCAGTTATCCTCCTCTGACCATGTTACCTCAGTGTCCCCGTCGTGGCATTTTGCTCTCTACAACATATAAAAAAATAAGACCTTACCTGACTCAGTATGCAACTCAACTCTTGGTACAAGCCATGGTTAAATCCGGTCTTGATTACTGCAATGCCCTCCTCGCTGGCTTCTCACGTGGTCACATGTCACACCTCTGTTCATTGAAATTCACTGGCTACCTGTGGCCGCGCGTATAAAAAACTATCTCACACTTGCTTACGCAATGATATCGGAGTTCGTATTTGCTTATAGGGACTTTATATTAAAGGCTTACACCCCTTCAGTGTGCTTATCACAAGAACCCAGACTGGCCTTTCCCTCTCCTCACACAAGCCGGTCACAGTTGAGACGGTTTTCCTCAATGCTGGAACAAGGAATCCATCCACAAAAGCACACACGTCCCTCTCTATGTTTAAGAAGCTCCTGAAAACGTTTCTCTTCCAAAAGCACCTGTAAACTGCTCACTCTGTCTTCAACTTACTAAACTGCACTTGATTGTCATCTTAGCTGCACTTTTTTTGAACCGCACTTACTTCTACTATGGCTTGGTTGTATTCCTCTGCTGTAACTTGCTTTGGATAAAAGCATCTGCAAAATGTAGTGTTCTGTAATAATTAGGCATAATAGGATAGGTATTAAGGTAAAGGATAATTTTGTGCAAAATGCACATTCCCACATGCCATCAGTTCATGTCACACATTTGTTTTTTTCTTCCATAATAAAAAAAAACACCATTTTTAATAAGCATTACTGTCGTTCACGCAAACAAAACCCAGCTGTAAATAAAATTTACACAAATTGACATAAACTATTTACTATATTCTCCCCTTCCTTTTTTTTAAACGCGTTTCTCTAGTTCTGTTTCACTTCATTCATACCAATTAGTTTCCACACACTTTCCACCCTCGGTGCTCTCAGTTGTGTTACTGTACTTCTAGACTACAAGGTCTATTAATTGTGAGTGTGTGTCACATGTCATGCTGTAAATGTTGCTTCTAAAAAGCTTTATAAAATGCGTCATCTGATCCAGGGGGAAGCTTACATGGTGTTCTGCTTGTGCTGTAATGTAACACATGTGGCATTTGTCGTTCAGGTATTATACTACAATTAGAGAGGTTTTGCTGATAGTCAGGTTATATACTGTACAAAAAAACAAATAGATGCATTGCCTTAACATTTAGGACGTAAAGTCAAATAAAGCCAAATATTTCAAATATAGGGCACATCAAAATCTAAATAAAGGTTAAAGACTCAAGTCTACCTAAATATGGTGTAAGAACATAGATGCAATTTACAATCTCTCACTAAAATGACAAATCAGCAGTGTGCTGATCTTGTCAGGGACTATAATCACATGGAAAATCATGTCGCGATGTGCTATGAAAATACACAGACATTATCACAATGCTTTTTTAAGGATATGGGCTGGAGACCATGCGGATGCACAAGCTGCGGGGGCAGGTTGTCTGTTTAAGGCAGAAGAAGACCACTGGTACCAGTTCGGGATAGGGCACGACTAAAACACTGGTATCACTGATGCCATCCTCATCATCATCATCTTCATCCTCATCATCCTGCTCAACCTCCTCCAATAGATTGTGGGCTCCTTTGTCCCCTATCCTCCCCTCTTGAATAGTCCCTTTTTCTTCTATTTCCTCTTTTTCCGCCTCCTTTTCCTTGGGAGATGGCCGGTGGTAGGAGAAGGTTCTGCAGGGGGATAAGGAAGAGGCGGCCCCATCATGGCTGCCCCGGCATTTAGCTGTTGTTTCCTTGGAGATTGTTCCTGCAGAGGTTGTTCTTGCTGCTGATGTTGCAAGGCCAGGGCCCTCCTCCTCCTGGCTCATCATGGCCACACAACAATCTTAAAATAGAGAAACACAGCAAACAGACAAGTTAAAAAACTAAATTTGGAGTCACAAAAAGCAGCTTATTGACAGGACAACAAATAAAAACAAAAAGCAAAAATAGAAGACGTTAACAGACTGGTTTGGCATACAAAGGATCATGTTGTCATTGTCCAAGGCAGAGATGTTACACAAGGGACTTTTAAGTAATCAGTCATTATGTGAATAAACAAATGTCTACTATTATGCTATTTTTCAATCAGAAAAAAAAATACAAATAACAGACAGAGTTTCTACAGGGCAAAGACTGTGACAGCGTAGCTGAGGAAGAATGCAATGCACACTGTATTTGTCATTTAAACATGCTTGACATTATTTAAAAAAAAACACATTTTTAACAGTTCAAAATAATCAAATACCAATATGCGTTTGTTTGTTTTTTTCAGCTGAATCGCATGCAAGCACATGCCTAGTGTTTAATTATACCAGATTTGTTCCAGATTTTTGTTTTGAGACAAGTAATTAAGGCACTTAATAAACTAGTAACAGTGTGAGGGCTGCCACCAATGAAGCAAATTAAGGCCTCCGACTGTATTTGATGATATGCAATAAGTCAACTCTGACACATAAGAAATCCTTGAGACAAAAATACTGTGTCCCCACAGAGGGGAGTGTTTATGGCCAGGCACATTTGTTCGCTTCACCACTCTGCTTAGCTCTTTTCAGCTTTCAGTCTGAACATATTGCATCACTTCCTGTCTGTCTGTTGTTTGCATGGTGTCACAGAGTCTCTTCTAAATTTGATTTATTTTTTTTCTGATAACGTAATACTGTGAGTATTATTTGTTTAACTGAGTGCTTGAACCTTAGGTTCACGCTTGCATTTTGTCCTGTGGGAATTTCATCGTCACTAATCACATGTTCATTTTTGGCCCGTTAGGCTCTTGGCGTGGCGTCCTCCTCTCCCACTGTTTCTGCTCAGTGTATGAAATGTTTAGTTAGTAGTGTGTGAAGTGCAGTTTATTTACAGCCTGGGGGGGGGGTGAGGCTCAATGAGTTAGAGGCGCGGTTCCCCAACAAGAGCATAGTTTGGTGGATGTGGTATCTAGCCAGGGTAAAGAAGCAGAAGTAGATTGGTCTGGTGTAGCTGCTGGAAATTAAACAAAGACGGTTTCGTTAATGGTGGTGTACTAGCCCCTGCTCATGCTTATCTAGAGTTTTTGTATGAGTTTTTAGATTTCCCATCTGACTTGTTGCTCAGTACAGATAAAGCCATTGCAGTGGGTGAGATTAACATTCATGTGGTGGTTGACAGTGACAGCTTTAAGTTTGGATTTGATTAATGGGCATCTTGCAAAAGGTTATTGAACCAATGATCAAAAATTTACATAAACACACTCCTGGAGCTTGTGGAGAAAAGTAGAAGCTGTTATAGCTGTAAAGGGTGGACTGATGTCATATTGAACCGAGTCAAGGCAAGTTTATTTGTACAGCACATTTCAACAACAAGGTGATTCAAAGTGCGTTACGGAGACATTAAACATAAATACATCACATAACCAACACACATGAATAAAAAAGCATGATTTAAAATGTAAACAAAAGAAAGAAAGAAAAAAGAACAATAGATAAAAGTCAGTGGTTAAAATGTAACCAAGTTTTGAAACTTAAGCTTAAAAGTAAAACTATGGATGTGTGTCTTTATTCAAATGCAGCTGAGAACAGGTGAGTCTTCAACCTGGATTTAAATAAACAGTTTCAGCTGATCTGAGGCTTTCTGGGAGTTTGTTCCAGACATGTGGAGCAGAAAAGCTGAAGGAAGCTTCTCCATGTCTGCTTCTGACTCTGGGAACTGATAAAAAAAATTATGAAACATCAAGATGACCTGAGTAGTGAGTAGTGTTCATACTGGGTCAGGAGGTCACTGATGTACTTTGGTCCCAAACCATTCAGAGATTTATAGACCAGCATCAGAACTTTAAAGTCTATCCTCTGACAGACAGGCAGTCAGTGTAAAGACCTCAGAGCTTTGCAACTTTCCACTTCTCTCATCTTGTCTCATCTTGCCATGTGTTGCAATGTGAGAAAAAATAAAATACAATTAATAATACTAACAATAATTAATAAATGCATGAATCTGCAAGATGAATGAATCCTGACATTTGCACCCAGAGATGTACTCAGACATGAAATTTCAGATATTTAGCAACTAAATATTTAGCAACTTACAAGTGCTGAGAGCTCCAGTAAAGTAGACTGTTGATCTGTGTGAGAAGTCTATTTTCAGGTTATTTTTATTACTATTCAGGGGAAGTTTGTCTTTTCATACAAGCTTTACTAATGCTTTCCAAAAAAAAGTTTTATAGACTTCACAAGATAAAATGCAAATTTATGTAAATTTTATTTTCCACTACTCCAAATTGGAGCTATTATATCAATAAATGTTGGACCTAGAGAGCATAGAGATGAAGCCCAAACAATATCTCAACTAACAAAATACATTAACATTATAGAAAGGCTATGACAGAGTGAATTATGAAAATGAAATAGTCTTAAAAAAAATACTCTTGGAAGAAATGCAGTAACAGCCCCGTAGCTGTAAGTCACATAATTTATGTACTTCATAACATAATTGCTGAACCATGTTTTCTTTCAAGAGCAGCGACTGAAAACAGAGATCTCAGCATTTTCATTTTCAGCAACTGGTAGAGTAACTGTTCAGTCACTGGTAAGATGAAATAAAGGTATATTGAATCTTGATGGCGGCTGTGGAGTAATTGAATGATGACAATAAAGGAAAAAATGTAGATTAGGATGATGAAAAATATACAACAATTGTAAAAGGGAAAAGAATGCAGATATATTAGATGGCTACTTTTTGTATAACTTGTCCTGTTGTGGATATGAAACGTCTCTGCTTTAACTCTAATGGGCACAGCAACATTATTTTTATATTTGCATCTTTTAGAGGTTTAGGAATCTCGTAATTCTATAATGCAGCACAATAAAGATGTGGAAGATTCAATAATGTGACGACTATAATGACAAGACAATGGCCTTCACACAATTATAGTCTTCTATGAGTAGACTATAATTTTGCTGTACTACTTGGAGGAATAACTCAGTCGCATGGTTATGTTACATTAACTACCATAAAGCTCTAATATCGTGGTCATGTTATACAAGTATCTTTACCCAATGGTGGCTATTATGGATTTTATGAATTTACTAGTGCACAGAGAACAGGATGCTTGTGATAAGTAAAATCTGCTTTGCAAAAACGTAATACTTTGGGAATACAGCTAATAAATGTCAAACCACGTTTTCAACCTCATGTTATGTCTTAAGTCCTAAGTCCTCTAAGAATACTTAATTAACAAGTCACTGTCAGTTTTATCTTAAAACTGTGAGAGGTTGAAGAGACTCGCAGAATTTGTGATAACCTTTATACTGAATGATGCATGGAATTATCTGAGCACAGTGCAGTTTTCAATTGAGTGAAATTACGTCTATTACAACACAAGTTGTATCTAGTAGCACAATAGATGAAGCATTTGCACTACTACTAATAGTGCAAGTGCTGTATGCGTTTAAATGGATAAATAAGAAATGCATTATAAACCACTTTGTCAAACCTGAATAGGAGAAAGAAACTTGAAATATGACTTGCAATGGAATTGACTGATTTTGTTAATACACTTAAAACGATGACGTCCAATCATATACTTCAATATGCATTCGGTTGTTAAACATTTAGGCAAACTGTAATTATATCCAGTTATCAGGCAAATTAAGATTCATATCTTGCATGATGTTCTTAAATGAAGCACTGACATTAAACAAACAAACTAACATTAGTATTTCAGCACGTGCAAACTGTTACACCAGAGGGATTTAGCTGAATTTTAATTACGAGCATATCTTATAGATCTGCTTTTCAAAATTAATGATTGCCCATAGGGTTTTCCTCAATGTTTACAGCAACAGACAATGTACAGAAAAAAAAGAAAGAAAACAAAGTAGGAGGTAACACCTTTGCTCATTAAGGTCCAAGGGACTGAGTTGCAATACTCTGCATTATGTTGTCTGAAGTCTTGAACATATTAAAGATTAAGATTGTCATTTTACAAATGAGAATTGGGAAGCTAGCAAACATGCACACAAGATATATATGTAGAGAAAAAAGGAAAAAAACAGGCTCTACACTGTAGAGAAAGAAATGAGTAAGGTGGAGCATGATGGAGGAGAAGTATCAGAATTCAGTGATGAGGACTGTGCTGGTGAGAAACACTCCGGCTCTGAGCTGGAACCCCCACAGAAAAAAACAAAACGTCCGCTGACACAGGTTTTAGACGTACAATGTCCACGCAAGGCAGGGAGGGTTTCTACACAGACGTTATTTTGCCAGTACATTCTGATTTACTAGCCTCAGTATCTGATATTACCTCCATGAATAAAGAATTATATGTTGTTCCTCTCAATAGCACAACCAGTGGCTGATTTCCGCTTCAGTGCTAATATCGCTGCAATAAAAAGAGCTATGAGTATTATTAATATTATAATTATAAAAACACAAATAGAATGTGTGCTATTGCAAATGTAACATGACAGAATAAACCCAATAAATTTGAACAGAATCAGGAGAAACAGTAGGTTTACGTCCATGAGCATTCACACACCGCTTTCTGCGTGTGGTCTTTGTGTGAATTTTTGCATGTTTGTTATATATTTTGTTTGTAAAACACATGTTTCGAGGAGTGTGATGGTGCCGTGAGCATAATTTGTAAATCGTGACAATGAATTTTTTCCACTTCACGACAAATCTGTTGTAAATTTTATATCAATAATGAGACAATAGTTGGCCTGATTTCTGCAGCCCCCTTCCCCACACGCACACAGACAAAATGTGAAGAAACACAAATTTTTCCACTTCAGGGACGGATTTTTGTGCACTAACAATTACATTAATCTGGAACTGCTATGGTGCTTGTAGTGGTTCCGGCGAATGTAGTGTTAAGCAAACAAAGCAAAAAAGGTTTAAGAAGCTGAAAATGCAGAAAACAAAAATTAAAAAAAATAGAATAAACCAATTTTAAGTGTGGAATTTTCTCTCTCTATTGTCTGACAAAGCTTTCCACAGCTAGATCCAGTGTCACACAGAAGAGCTGCTCGGCCATGTTCATGTGGGCCTGGGCTGTGTTAAAATGTGCTATTTGGGTACAAAGTAGGCTTGGGCTTAAAATGGGCAAATTGTCCATACATCCACTTTCTATAGGGTCACGGGGGTCAGCCAGAGCCTATCCCGACTCATTATTACAGGCGAGAAGCGGGTGTACACCCTGGACAGGTCGCCAGTCCATCACATACATACGGCAACCTTCTTGCTGTGAGGAAACAGAGCAAACCACCAAGCCACCGTGCTTCCCAGGGCAAATTGTACGCATCTAATATGGTTTGAAACCCTTCCAAGATGGGAGCCGAATGGGAAGTGTTATGGATAAATGAGCAAAATGCATGGGGTGAGACTGAAAGAAAGAGATGACATGTTGTCTTTTGATGTTTATTCTTTGCAAAGAATGGACATGTCCCAGGAGTTTTAAACAAATTTAATAAGCCTATGTGGGCCGGGAACAGACAGGGCCAACTATGGACAAACAAAATTGTGACCCATTTTTGTACCCCAGTTTTAACCATAGGTGGTCCACATATAAGTACTAGCTGGGCATGGGAACAGAAATAAAACTTTTTTAGCAGCAGTGAATCTTAAGATCCCTAGGATCACAACATGATGAGTGAAAGATTAAAGAACAAATCCCAGATTTGTTAATCCTGAAAGACTCCATGGATCTTATTAATATTTTAGAGATAATATCATAACTGCTGTTTTATTCTGCTTCCAATCATCATAATAAATTAAGTTTTTCCTTCTGCAACTTTTTGTCAATTCTAAACAAATCCAACAGATTTACAGGTAATGTAAAACTATTAATTTGAATTACAAATTAGCTTCATATTATTGCTGTGCCCGATAATAAACAAACACTAAAACTAATGATCTATGTCACAATGTTGAATGTTTACTTAATTATTCTAGGACAACAGCAAGGCAAGGCAAGGCAAGGCAAGGCAAGGCAAGGCAAGGCAAGGCAAGGCAAGGCAAGGCAAGGCAAGGCAAGGCAAGTTTATTTGTACAGCACAATTCAACTAAAAGCTGATTCAAAGTGCTTTACAGAGACAATAAAACATCACATAAATAAAAAGCATGTGTTAAAATGTAAACAAAAGAAAGAAAGAAAAAAGAATGATGGATAAAATGTATTAAAGTTTTGAAACTTAAGCTTAAAAGTAAGGATTTGTGTCTTTATTCAAATGCAGCTGAGAACATGTGAGTCTTCAACATGGATTTAAATTAATTGAGTATTTTAGCTGATCTGAGGTTTTCTGGGAGTTTGTTCCAGACATGTGGAGCATAGAAGCTGAAGGAAGCTTCTCCATTTCTGGTTCTGACTCTGGGAACTAATAAAAAAACAGATCCAGATGACCTGAGGGGTCTGGAAGATTCATACTGGGTCAGGAGGTCACTGATGTACTTTTGTCCTAAACCATTCAGAGCTGCCAGTAACCAGTGGATATTTGTATTTGTATATCACAGAGTCGTGTATAACCAAACGTGACAAAAAACACAAAAACTAGAAAACCAGCGTGATGGAAGAAAGAGGAGATGACTTTTCAGTTTAGTTCAAATTCAGTTTCAATATTATGGCACCAATTCACTACAAAAAGTAATTTCTTGGCACTTTACACAAAACAGCCTCAGAGAGAGAAACATTTCAGCAAACTGAAATGTGTAAAAAAATCAAAACAAAAAAAACACACACACTTGTTACTGTACGGTCAGGTATTTCATAACAAATCAGAATGATACATTGACTTTTCCTTCATATATTTAGCATATTTTGTACAATGAGAGTATTGCATAATTTATTACACATTAAAATAACAGCTTAGTGTTTATATCTCAAAATATTGGTGATCTATTGAAAATGTTAACTGTAACACAACTATTATAATGAATCTAAATATACATAAGACCCTAAAAGATTGTTCCTGTGCATACATTTTCTGAAATTGATTCATAGCTGTAATACCCTGGTTTAAAAAACATATTAACATGGTTATCAGAGGAAATAAGGCATTAAATTATATTTTGATGTTTGATTTTGTTCTAATTTCTTTAACATTTGGCAATATCCTTGATATGATTTTTTTGAATAAGCATTTAAATAATGAATAAACATTTGAAAGTACAGTCTGCTTTCTACATCATGTTTTCTAAAATTCATGCTGTGGCTTCTAATTTAAAAGTAGTTTGCTTTTAAAAGAATTAAAAAAAAAAGAAACTGCTTCCTCAGATTACACTCAGGAAACTACTTCTATCACCAACCAGGTCAAAGAGAAAAACACTGTGAAATCAGTGAGTAAATGTGAAACAACTCCACTACACTTTAAACGGGGGGGAGTGGTGGCCTAGTGGTTACAGTGGTGGGCTTGGGCGTGGAGGACCCAGGTTCAAGCCCAGGGCTGCCCACAATGGTAAATCACTGGGGGCCCCTGAGCAAGGCCCTTAACTCCCAATTGCTCCCCGGGGCGCTGCCCTGCTAGCAGCCCCACTGCTCACTAGTGATGGGTTAATGATGATGGGTTAAATTGATTTGATGGGTTAAAAAGCAGAGACTAATTTCAGTGTGCATCGTACATACAGCGTGTGCACGATGTCCACACTGACAAGAAAGGGAAGAAAAAAAAAAAAAAAAATATTCATACCTGTTATCAGGTCATGTAAGATAAGGCTGGGGCAGTGATCTGTCTTATTTCAGGTAACTGCCTTCCCGCCTTTTGTGATCACCTGGTCCGCCCTGATGTGTTTTACCCGTGACTGATTGTCAGCCCATTTCCCCGTGTATTTAAGTCCCTCTCTGCCTTTGCTCTGTGTCAGACTGAATGTGTTTTCTTTCGTGATCCCAGTGTTCCAGCCAGTTTCTCGTGTTTGACTTCCAGTGTAAAACCTTGACTTTTTTAATTGGATTTTGCCTTTGCCTAAGTGATTTTTGGATCCATCCGCCAGCATTTATCCTTTGTTTTTATGAGACCATTGAATCAGTTTACTCTCTTGCATCTACAGTTGTGAGTTCATTTCCTTGTGCCAGCAGTTTCACTTTGTTTTCTATATTCCTCAAGCAAAGTGTCTTAAAGTGTGACATCTTAGGATCTTTGCTGCATTTCTTTTCTGCCTAATTCTTCAGAAAAAGGAGCTTATTTTGGAGTGGGTTTTGTGCAAACTCCTACTATATTGAACCTGAAATAAGAAAAACTCCTGATTTCCATTTCAAATAACAAGGTGACTTAATTAACACTACTTTGTGTTGCTTTACATTTCTTCTTTAGTTATTTTATTTGGTAATGGGAGTTTTTTTCTAGTTGTTGTCAGAGATGCCAAATCTAAGCTTTTAAAAAGGGAACATTTTGCAGAGCTGTGAGAAAAGTGGTCCTGGCTATAAAGTGTTTATTCATTCATCGATTTACTTAGAGCATATGGCGATCCTGGCCACTAACCATCAGCCATCAAAGAATTTAGCAAAATTTAAAGTATTTGAATTTAAAAAATAAAAAGGTTTTGCCATGATTTAAATGTAATACATTTTTAATTAGGCATGACGACCTGGTGGCGATGGCAGCACGGTGGCTTAGTGGTTAGCACTGTTGCCTCACAGCAAAAAGGTTCCTGGTTCGATTCCCGGCCCGGTGGGTCTTTCTGTGTGGAGTTTGTTCTCCCTGGAGTATGGTCTCCCTGTGCTTGTGTGGGTTCCCTCCGGGTACTCCGGCTTCCTCCCACAGTTCAAAAACATGCTGGGTAAGTTAATTGATCATTCTAAATTCTCCCTAGGTGTGAATGTGAGTGTGCATGTTTTTCTGTCTCTATCTGTGGCCCTGCGACAGACTGGCGACCTGTCCAGGGTGTACCCCTGCCTTTCGCCTTCTATGTGTCGGGATGGACTCCAGACAGACCCCCGTGACCCGGAAACGGATAAAGCGGGTATAGATAATGGATGGATCGACCTGGTGGCGACCTGTTTCAAATCCAGCAGAGGTCTCGGTGCAGAAACATGCATCTAGGGTTAATTGTTGAATATAAATTACCTGTGCGTCTAGTTGTTTGTCCATGTGTGGCCTTGTGATGGAATGGTGACCTGTGTAGTGTGTACCCCTGCCTTGTGCCCAAGGAGACCCATATTGTCATCAATGCTCCTCAAATAATCTTTCCTTGGCTAAGGTAAAATGTTCTTAAAATTAGAGACAACCGTGAGCCTGTTAAGCCTGAGGTATCTGACTGAATTATGTTTTAATCCTTCATATTTAACTTATTTTAGGTATTAATTTCTTATTAATTTATTGATTTTCCCACCAGCAGGATTACAACTGTAAACCGGGATCTCCACTTCTTTATCCATGATGGAAATAGTTTTTAATTTATTCCCACTCCCTATAAAAGTCATCCACAATCATCTCTTTTGTCTTGTTCATGTTCAAGATGAGATTATTGTTCCCACACTATACCACAAAGCAAATCATACATCAGATTCCTGTCCACTTCTGATATACCACACAACTCCAGAATTTTTTCATGAAGATAACAGAACTTCCTGGAAGTCTGAGCAGTACAGTGTGAAGAGGAATGGCGAGAGTACAGACCAATACTACCTGGTCAGACAAATAACTGTTCAGTCTCACAATTTGTTGTCCGTTTGTCAAGTAGTCAGTAATCCAGGTGATTGTGGAGGCATCCATCTGTGTCCATGATGATAGCCATGATGATACCCATGATGATACCCATGATGATAAGCAAACTCCAGTGGGTCCTGGAAGGTGGATGTTTGATTACTTGGGAGGATCAATAAAAGTATCTCCAGGACATTCATAATGCGACATGATGGGGCTACAAGTCTATAGTGATCAGGAGAAGATGGATGAGATATGTTTGGTACTGTAACAAGGCAGAGGGTCTTCCATAGCACCTGAACCTTCTCCTAGTCAGACTAAGGCTGAAGTCTTGCTGGAGAATCCTGCATAGTTGATTAACACAGGCTTTTAGGACTGTCACCATCTAGACCTGCAAACTTGTTCTGGTTCAGTCTCTCCAGCTGTCTCTTTACCTGATTGCTAGACAGACGGGCAGAACAGGATGTCAGAGGGGCCACAGTTATCTCCTAATGTGGTTGGAGACCACAAAGAAGCACAACGACAAAAGAGGAAGCACAACTGCAAAAGCAATTTCACAAACTGCTTAATGTCATGATTTTGCTTTTGTCATGTTTTTCTAATTTACTGTTGTGACTTCTCTTTTGTTGTTGTGATTTTGATTTTGACGTTATGTTTTTTCACCAAACCGGAAAAGGTAGGTATGCTCAGGCAACATAACTAATTGCTGATTGGACAAAAGAAGTGTCTATCATTTGAATTGGCTAGACGCCACTTTGACGTTGTGCCGTGTTGGAGGATAAACAAACCAGGTAAGTGTAAAAGTGCAAAACCAGGTAAAGGTGGGTGTGTCACAAAGATGGGCAGTGGCTCTGTCCAGACTTCCATTCATCTGATCCTCCTTCTGCTTGAAGCCTCTAATCTTCGCAACCAACAACAAATATCTTACATTGTCTTACTAATCTTCTTCATAACCAACAACAAATATCTTACATTGTTTTTTGCTGGAACTTACTCTCCAGTCTTTTTTCTTTACACCTCCATGTTGTTTGTGTACACTCTTCGATAATTCCTTTTCTTCCTCACTGAAGGCCCTTTTTCTTGTTAAGAAGCTCAATCAAGTCACGGGTGGTCAAGGGTTTTGTATTGGTCAAGCAGCTCACTCTTCTGGTGGGGATGGTTTGTGAACGCGGAGGATTAGATAGTCAGTAACACACTCAGTCATGGAATTCAAGTGATAAATGAAGTTTTCTCAAAGTAATCAATTGCATGTGTGGTTGATTCAGCTTTTTATGACAGGTTTTTCTTGAAACAGTTCCATCTTTAAAGTTTGCGTATAATACAATGTAAGAGAAGAAGATATATAAATGCCCTCCCCATCTTTCTTTGACAAATGTTGTTAAACATTTCCTTTTCTTTCATGCGTTTGACCAGGTTGAACCTTTGATTCAGTTGCAGCTTTGATTAGCTTGTCAGGATTACCAACTTTGAAATAAAATCACTTTCATTTTGTGATAAAAGCTGATGTTGACCTCTAAACACGTCAATGCCCTTTGCACAAAGCAAATGAGCTGAAACTTCTGCAAGGGTAACAAGTGGGCATGAACACCATACAGGCACGGTTCAAAGATTGCACAGGTAACTAGACAGACTGGTGTCAGCATGCAGAAACGGAACAACAATGACCACAGAAAACATACAAGCACACACTTATGCACACAGTTTGAGATACGGGATCAGAAACTATCACCTAGCTGTTATGATGCAACACAAATCAACATACAAATCCTCATTAGCAGTCAGGCCCGCGCTTTAGTCTGAACTGGCTCACTAAGTACAAACCCATGTATATTTGTTTTTATACACAAACTCATCAAGACTGAACTGCAAAACAGATATGATAGGACAGATGAGAATGAGCACCCTTTAACTGACCCTTACACACTCATTAAGACTGCACCTGCATCGACATAGCCTCAGACAAGAACACACATGGAAGTGCAGACACTGAAAAGCAAACATGGCAGGCTCATAATGATGCAGGCAAACTCAGATGAAAGGTCTACCAGAAGCCAGCGCTGCCCCCTCTATCCCCCACTGACATTTCCTTCAGCAAGCAAAACAATCCTCATCAACTTTTTTTATCCAGAGACAAGTTGACAAACGAGGGTATGTTTGCAATCAGATTTAACATGCACACTTATCGGGATCTTATTGGGATCAGAGGCAGATTTTTTTAAAGGTAGAGGTAAAGAAGGATGCTCAAAAAAAGAGAGAAAAGAAAAGAATGAAGAGTTTGGTACCATGCTGACTTTTTTAGATAAAGTGAGGCACTGGTCTTTTATTAAAATAACAAAAAGAAAACGTAGAATAAAGGCTTTGGTATTTTCAATTCTTAAGGGTTTAACAGTAATCAGAAGTTGGGAATGAAAAAAAATCCACACAGGATTATCTAAAGTCTGATTTGCTCCCCCAGCTGTGTGAGGAAGAACAGAAGATGTTTTCCTATTATGAACAGCTTATTCACCATTCTTGTTAATACATGCGTGAAAGCATTAATTATCCAAACTGTAGAAATGTGTCAAATCTCCAAAAAACTGTTGTCAAATTAAAATACAAAGTAAATATTTACTATATGAAAATAAAAATATGCATTAAAAGTGCAAAATCAAAGTCCTTTGAAATTGTCAACAAGACTACAAACAGTATTAATCTCGATCAAAAGAAGGCATGGATTATTAGAGGAATACTAGTTGATGATTTTTGCATATTGTCTTTTTTTTTGTTTGTTTTGGTTCTACCTTTGTCTATATTTTTGTTTCCGTGTATAGACTAGATTTCCGTGTCTGAATGGCTGCTTGTCGACAGTTTATTGAACATGCCCACTCAGGGAGTTGATGGCCTCCCCTCAAACGCCAATGTTGATAAAAAACATGACATAAAAAAAATGCTGTCTCCAAAAAAAAAACAACACATTTTAGCGGCAATAACCCAATTAAGTTAAAATAGCATATTTCAAAGAACTTGAGTAGAGACCTGACAAACAGAAAAAAACAATTTCTAACAATGTACAATGTTAGAGAAAGTACAATTTAAAGCCATAGCAGAATACATGGCCGGTTAACCATTTTTTGCTTTATGCAGAATAAGCCCCAAGTGGTTTAACGTCTGAGGAATTCCTCTGGCGCTACCAGAAATTTGAGTTCTCTTCCTCCTTATTATGTCTTCTATGATAAAGGGTTTTCCAAATGCTTTTAATACCACAGGGCACTTCTACCATGATCTAATTAACAAGATGTGCTAAAGATAAAGTGAATATACTCCTTCTATTCACAGATGCTTTTGTTCTCCATTTAAGGCGAGTTTTATGGCTGTGGCTGAGTGTATTTGTTGATGCTCATATCTGTTAAGACCATCAGCAAATCTCTATTCTGGATTTGAGCCACATAGCTTCTATCCATAAACAGCAATTAGCTCATCTGTCGCTCAGATTCTGAAAAAAAAAAAAAAAAAAATGCTGCTGAGCACCGTGAGGTATTTGGCTACACAAGTTAGAAAAGAACAAATTATTTCTTAACTATCTTTGCCTCAGCAGCATTTCCTCTTTTAGGCTATAAAAGTAAATAAAAATGTTTTATGTCTTCTGGAGGACATAACCAGCAGTTATGTCAGGACAAACAGTTGGTCAATCAATTATTTCTTCAAAGCTTTTAACTTTTGTTGCTGGCAATGGGGATGCTTCATGCTCAGAGAACTTCCATAAGTGAGCGTTTATGGTGGCATGCCAACTCTGTAGGTGTTGACAAGTAGTTGGCAGGGTTGTATGGACTGTAGCTACATGTGGTTTATGTGTGCAGATAAAATGTTGTCTCCGTACATTTCAAAATGAACAAGTCTGCAGCATTGTCTGTCTGAACAGAGACACACAAACCCCTGCAGACAACAAAGCAGAAAAAAAAGAAAGAAGCACTAAAAGAAAATCTTTTGGACACCTCTATTAACTTAATTTACACCCTACTGCAGTATTTTACACGGTACAAGAAATATTTTTATACAAGGAACGTAATTATTATTGTAACATGAGTTTATTGTAAGTTTTTACCACATTGCACTTGACCAGTATTAGAAAAAAGTATGAGTCACATTATTACCTCTTTACATGCGTTGACATTATCAACCTGGAATTTTTAAAACCAATGACAATCTGGGGCACTTTTGCCCTTTGACTGCACTGCAGATAGGATTTTGGTTGGTTTGATCTTCACCTCAAGTTTCTTCCTTTGTTACCTTCTTCACTTAATGTGGTTTATTTAAAAGATTCCATAAAGCCACCATTATCCCAAAAAAATTTCCAAAATCAGGCTGACACAGTGGTTCGGCTGTTAACGCTGTAGCCTCACAGCTGTCTTCTTATGCCTGTGAAGGTTTTCTCTGGGCATTTTGGTGTACTGCCACAGTCAAAAACATACCTAAATGTTCCTAGGAGGAAGCATGTGTGCTTGTCTGACTGTAAGTGGGCCTATGGTGGCCTGGTGACCTGGGCAGGGTGTACCCCTTCGTTTTCACCTGACCCTGAATAGGATGAAATGCGTATAGATATTGGATGGATCAATAAATGTCATCCATTGTTGTGCTGTATATCAAAATTCTGTACTAGCAATAATTTTTTGGTTTTATTACCGTTGACCAATTCAGGCATGTACACAACACTTTACAACAACACACTAGAAACGAAATACACAATGGATTACTCTTAAACATGTATTAGCTCTCATTGAGGCACGCAGCTGTTTTGACCAAGTTCATGTTCTCTTCTCTTTTACAAGTCCACAGTATATGGATGTTATTTGCGATGAGGCTTTCTTAAATTGAGGTGGCATTTTCAAATCTGAGGTGGTGCTCTAAACATGACAGCTAACAGAGTTGGCATTAAATTGGTCAGGGAATTATGCCATAAACCTAGTAGACACAATGAAGAAGGCCAGCAAGTGTGTAGGGGAAATTAATTTGTGAAGCAGCTTTTGTTTGCATGGAAATGAGGAGGGGGAAGCTGCGGAAAGAGAGGGATAATCGATACAACAATTTTTGTTCAATTATCTCTTCATTCCCCATGACTCTGAGCAGAAATAAGCGAGTCTAGATAATGGATGGATATCTATTCATTTTAGAGTATTTTATTCATGTTTTTTGTGGTTGTAAAATATATACAACATAATATTAAACACTGCATTTTCTTAGTAAGTGGCATCTCTGCTGATTACTTTAGCCAAAAATGTCTCCTTATTGAGTGTTTAAATATTATTGTAACTGTGTAAAATCTACAAGGGAGAGGAAACATTTTTCAACCAAATATTCAGAATCTTATAATGTTTTAATGTAAATCATTACCCCTTATGCACCATGTTCAACAATTAGTAAAAAGCTAATATTCAAGTCATATGTTTTTCTTCTTTTCGTCAAACCTACGCAGATGCTACGATCACAACTTCTGAACTTTTATTCCTTGATAACAGACATGTGGGGGCACACAGAAGTGCAGAGACAAACACACAGACATAAATCCAATGTGCCACATTGCACTGCGTGGAACACCTGCAGTCCTGGTGTAACCGTCCTCATCGGCCTTTACCTCCTGGCTCCAATACAAGGCGCTACACACAGGGAACACCCTCTCTCCTTCTTTACTGCTAGAAAAACCAAGCAAACACACACACACATACAAAAACATGAAGACAAATGGACTGCAGCCTATCGTCACATTCTACCAATTTCTCAGTTTTTTTGTTGTTTTTTTTTGTTTGCCACGTTCCTAAAGCTATCCCTAAAAGCTTTTAGCAGTGGGACGTTGCTCTATTGCGAAGCTTTAACTTACAGAATGCTACTGCCACAAGAAAGCAATAAACTGAAAAGGGATGATCGATGTTCATAACATGAACTGGCTGCAGTTTTTATCTTAATCAGTGGAGTTGCTTTATTAAGACAAATAGCATGGATTTTTGTCGATATGGTAGTATTGGCATTTACCAAACTGTAATCAACACCCCTTCTTAGAATGAGTAAAAGCTGCCTAAAAAACTTAACTGAGAGCTTTATGGATTTACACATCTTGTCTGCTAACCTGCTATTTATGTGAAACCGATATGGTTTTGGGAACAAGCAGCTGAAACATAAGTCATATTTAATATGGATTTATATGCAGTTTTGTACACAAGTCTCAAGGACCACTGTCTTGATCTTTTATCAAAAATATATAACATCCAAAAGCTAAGTTTATTTCACGTTTCACTTTTTTTTAAAGGAATTGCTCTGGGTCACATTAACACACCATTTCAAGTTGCATTTTAATTGGCTAGTCAGTAGACGGAGTCGTAGGATTTCGGACAGTGCCTGATATCGGCTTCAGCCCGTTTTTGGTTGCAAGACAGTTCTCTCTTTCCTCTGTGCTCCTGTGTCAGTGTGAGATGTACCACCACGTTTTT
Source organism: Xenentodon cancila (assembly GCA_014839995.1). NCBI lineage: Eukaryota > Metazoa > Chordata > Actinopteri > Beloniformes > Belonidae > Xenentodon > Xenentodon cancila. The sequence continues at coordinate 17,820,981 of CM026198.1, read as the reverse complement.
GAGCAATGATGGCCAATTTTTATTTCCAGGATAGCAAGTCTTTCTTCTGACACAGCAAAAATCACACACAGTGAACTGGGAATTAAACCTCACAGAATTGTTTTTTGCTTTTTTTTTTTTTTGTGCCTGTAGCTACTACTAATTATCAAAATATAGAAAATGATTGCCTAACCAGTAAATCAGTGTAAACCTCTCACCCTCCCTTTACTGTCAGCTTCCCTGTCACACCTCATCCTCGTCTTTCATCTCGATCATGGATTTTGGTGCTGCTCCATTGTTGTTTCTAACCACATTGAGAGATCCTGGGGCCCCTCTGCCTCTCCCTTCCAAAAAGTCTCTAGCATTCAGGTGAAGAGGTAGGAGAGACTGAACCAGAACCATCCTCAGCAACAGCTGACCTCAGTCCCAGAGTCCTACAGGGCTGTGTGAGCCAGCTATTTTGACTGTAATAATCCAACCTTAGACTGAGCCAGGAGGAGGTTCTAGTGCTGTGGAAGATGTCCTTGTTCAAGTACCAAACAAATATCATCCGTCTGTCGTAAACCACTATAGACCTGTTGCCCTGATATTACACATCCTCAAAGTCCGGGTGTGGCTTTTATTGGCCTACTTGAATAAGCAAACATGCACACTTCAAGTCCCACTGCAGTTTGCTTATCGCTTCTAGGGGTAAAGTTGAAGATGTCATCATATGGTAACTGCAGATATGTTCAGATGACACTGCAGCTGTGGGGTGTATCAGTGATGGACAAGAGAGTACAGAGAAATGATGAACTGCTGTGTAGCAAGTTGTGGGAACAATCATCTCATCTTGAACTCAAACAAGACAAAGGAGATGATTGTTTATTTTGCAGGAGCTACAGGAGTAAATTACTGCTTTTTCTATCATGAGAGAAGAAGTGGAGGTGGTTGAGGAGTTTAAATGCTTCACTGTTCACCTGGACGACATACTGGACTGAAGATGCTTTCTACAAAAAGGGACACAGCAGAGTGTGCTTTTGGGAGTGCATTATCTAACGGTTTGTTGTGGAGAGTTCAATCTTATCTGCAGTCATCAGTTGGGGTAATGGCATCAGAGGAAGAGTTAAAAAAAAAGGAAAACTAAACTAAAGAAACTAAATGAAAAGCATAAAACACAAACCCAGTGCATCCTCTTCACAACAGTGATTCAGCAACCGAGTGTCCTCAGTCAGGGTCTTCATCAGATGCACTGCAACACACACCGCTGTAGGGGATCCTTTCTGTCCACAGCTATAACTATCTGTTACTACTTCAGAAACTTTAATAATGAAAAATACTGAATCGTCCAATTTCACTTTGAGGATTAATAAAGAAGAACTGAATTGAAATGAAGTGAATTGAACTGAACTGAATCGAATTTGATTTAATCACTTATAATGGCTCTGGGGAAACATAAACACTGAGTTTCTGCAGCATATAATTTTCCTCTGGAGATAAATAAAGTGTTTTGAATGGAAAAGAACTGACATGAAAAGGAGTGAATTGCAAGCAAAATGGGATGCTACTGTGAAGCACCAGACTACTCTGACTCTGCAAAGGAAAACTACCTGGACTTCCACACTAACCGAGATGTGGATGAAGAAGATAGTAACTTGAGAGCCTCTTGAATTATTCATCTTTATCCTCAACTGTTAGGCAGGAACATTTTAGCTTGGTGATACCCTGTTTTGACTGGGGCACACACTTTTTGTGATCTAACTGTGGTTGTTTCTGAAGAGTAAAATGTGTTTTTGAGCTTTGATTTATTGTCTAAAAATCAACCCAATAAGCATTTTTAGAATGGCACTGCTGAGAAACATTTATTGCACAGAAGAAAGAAGCCACAAGTGGCCAAAGCAGCTCCACTGGAACACACTTAGTGTTCAGTCCTTTGCTCAAGGGCGGTTTTAACCTCAAAGAACCTGCTCTGTGTGGGAAGTTGTCTTTTTGTGGCTGCAGCAGACTGGGTGTTTTCATTTATTCAGTCATCGCTTCATGACAGAGCACAGAGAGGTCAAATGAATGGTCATGTGAACTTACTGATTCCATTGAAGAAAGAGGAAGAAATAGACTGATGACTGAATAGACTGAGGTACTGAAGTGAACAAGGGCAAGAGGAAGAGACAATAAAGAGAAAAAAACATTGGAGAAAAATAGCCCAAGGCATTTTCTGTTTATACAAAGTTTTATTAACCAATTCTTCCCTCATGGTTAACATCAATAAACAGCAAAAATATTTCTTAGGCAGTTTCTATAGTTCAGTGAGCATGCATGACAGTTTATGCACAAATATGTTTATGACTTTAAAACTCCAGATTAAAAATAATTAGAACTATACTATAAATTAAACAGAAAGCAAACAATTGTTCTTTTTCTGCTGATGACCTGTCTGAGGATTCAACTTTTCAATAATTGATCTGCTTAATAAGGCCAGTGTTGGCACCCCGTCAGACTGGTGCATCCCTACAGAGAACCATCAAAGGCGTGCACTTGATTCCAATAAAATGAAAGCTTTCATGGAGAATATTCAAATAGTTTCCCTGAAAACTTTTCACAGGGTGAAATATGGCATTGGAGGATGCTCACAGCGGTTGTCAAAAATCAATACACGTGGTTCGGTTAGGAGTACAATGTGTGTGGAAAATACTCAACACTCACAACTCAAAGTGCCGGAGATAAAGTCTCTTGGAAACTCTAACATGTGGCTGAAGGGAGTGTCTGAGAAAAGGTTAAAGGTCGGGATCCTCCTCTGGGGTCATGAATGTGTATAATATGTCAAATAAAATAAAGCCACATCGTTGTTCTTCATGTCTCGTGTGCAGCCAATAGATGCAAGCTTTGAGCCCATTTTTGTTAAAGGGTGCCTTAATTTCTATCTGCTCTTTATACCTGAGCAATTCCATTTGTTTTATTCAATTTAGTTCAATTCAATTTCTTCATTGAACTTCATCACTGCAAATAATGCGATCGCAGTTGAGGGCAAAATGACCTGCTCTTGATCACTGAACTTTTCTTTCACTTTGGCAAATAATCTGGCTGTGATAAAGTCAAGTGCTAAGCACTAAGTATGACATCAACGGACTGCAAGATAAATAACACAACAAATACTTTTTCTGTTTCTTGGATTCACAATCTTCAAGGTCAAACATTATCATAACATCATTTTCTTATTCAAATATTCAAATGATTTTTAAACTTAGAGATTTTATGATGCTTCAGTTAAGTCATAATAATTGTTTTTGTTGAAGTCATTTAATTTAATAATCAATTAAAGTGACCACTTTAATTGTATACAGAAACTACTGGTTATAAAATCAATCTCTTTCTATGTATGAATAATCCACAGAACGTACAGCCAGTAGCAGTGACCATATCTATGGTATAAATTGGTTCCAATCAAATGTGCATGCGTATTCCCTGAGATGCAATGGCAATCTGTCCAGAGTGAACCCCACCTCTTGTCGAATGAGAAATAGGATGGGCTTCAACTCGTTCACTTGGACGCAATAAACCTATAAAGGATGAAGCAAATATAAACTGGATGGATGGATGGACGGACGGACGGACGGACGGACGTCTCTGAAAAAGACACCAATTTTGTGGGCATATGTTTTGTTGTTTTTCCACAGCTAATTAACTTAACCTTTGTAAGAACACCCATATCCTGTGAACTTGTTCCAATACAAAAATGTGGGCCCTGGTAGTGTATACCAGAACTGGCATATTTTAGTTATAAAGTTTTTGATGCCTCTGATATATACAGAACACTCCTCAATATTGGCATTACTACTTGGCAGACATAGATTACATTCAGGCCCAATGTTTTTCCTTTGGGTTACGGATAAAAAGCTAAGGGGATGACAGCCATTCACACTAAATCTTGAATTGAATAGAAAGTCATGAATTTGAGTATTTTTTGTACTACATTAAAATATGTGTTTTTCAGTGTTATCTTGTTTTTTGTTGTTTTGTTTTTTTTTATTAACATTAATGCAGAATGCTTTTATATCATACTTCATGCTGTGTACATAAATTATTCTTACTCCTTTTTCTCAGTCTGTCTTCCATTAGTTTAGATGTGAGGGTGTGACAGTATCAGACCACTAGGATCTATTGCTGGTAAAAATAGACTGTGGTGCAGCTGTAACCCTGTGCAGGCTGCTGCTAATGTATTCTGTCTGTAGTCGGACTATCTGTCTGCAGACTGAGGGACACAGGAAGCTGCGACCATGAATCACTCTTCTACTTCCTGGGTTTAGGAATTGACAAATAAGAGATAGCCATTACCTGGAGTGTAAATAAACATAGCCTAGTTAGTATGACAAGACAATCCACATTGAAGTTTGTTTTTATTTAAGCTGCCGCATGCATTTTTTAATAATCTCAAAATACACATTGTGTTCTGAAAAGATTAGGTTGATTAACCATATATATATATATATATATATATATATATATATATATATATATATATATATATATATATACATAATAGGACAACATGTTGCCATATTATATTTAAGGACACAGCTTACAACTTCTGTTACAAACTGTACAACATCTAAATTGTTCCTGTTGCTATTCTATCTGTTATGAATATGTATTCAGACATGACTGCTTCATGAAGCAACAAAAAGTGCACATTAGTGCTTATTAAATAGTTTCAGCACTTCCACAATCACCTGAGAAAATCTGGAAGTTGGGCTTCCTAAATGGATTTTGTTGGTTTCTTCTTTTATTCTTTTACCTTCGATATTACCATTTCGGTATGTGGTAGGTTCTGTCACAGAAGCTTTTGCCTTCACTTTTTTTCAACTTTCCATTGGTTACATAAATGCACCAAAGTTAAATATTTGTTAAAACCTGATGGACAGACAGACGGACATGATTAGATTTGAGACTATCGAAGTTAGAACTCAAACTTGCACAAAAATATACCGCAACATTGTGCAAAAGACATAGCAAGTGTCACGCAACCCAAAGAGAAACTTACTTTCAGTGTTCTCCAAGCGTCAGCTGCCTTGACACAATGTACTAAAAACTAAAAATGTCAGGAAGATGGCATAGGTGGTCATTAGGAATCATCCACAGGTGTATTTGTAACATACCGTGGCATGAAAAGTGAAAAAAGTGAAGTCCCACTGCAACACCGCAGTTATTGCCATTTTTAAAGCTGCATTACTCGTGAAATGTAAAATAATAGCACAGTACTAAAAGTCAAGTCAAGTCAACTTTATTCATATAGGACATTTAAAACCAAAGGGCGATTTGGTTTCAGATCATTAATACTTTCCTTAATAATCTGAAGTACCTGTCTCTCAGTTCTTCAGAAAACCATACATTGCCATGACAAATAAGAACTCATCACATCAATGAGTCATGACCCCCCCATCAGGGCTAAAATTATGTTTGAAAATGGTAGATGGTAGGGCAGTGGGGTTAGGGATTGTGGAATAAAACACGATGGCGGTTAGGTAAAGACTGGGAGCAGAAAAAGCTTTAGAGGAAGATAGATGTAATGAAATAGGATGAAACGGTGGATGTGAAATTTGTATGCATGTGAGAAATGGAAAGAGGGTGGAGGTGAGAGAGGCAGGGGCGTGAGATGATGGATGGGAGAAAAGGGGAGGGTGCGTGGGGGTGATATGACAGATACCTTGTGAGTAAGAGGAAGCTTGAGGCAAAATAACTCATCGCTAGAATTACATAGGGGGCTCGGAGTGTGTAATTGTGTGTGTGACTGATGTGTTGTACAGTAACTGCACAATACACTTTTTGAACACATGGGTTTCTCTATGTATTGTGTCCCTGGTGCTATGTGGCAGATGCCTGTCAGTGTAAGGAATCATATAGATAGAAGTAGTAGTGGGAGAAAAAAAAGGAAAGAATGGCACTCCCAGGAGGAAGGCAAGAAGTGGTGCCATGCACACAAGACACAAAAAACCCCCCAAAAAAACAGTCAACTTAAGCTGGTCAGCTACCACCACCTTGCTCCCAGGTTTGGGCATCATAGTTGAAAAGTTATAATCAGTCAATAAGAAATTACATTTGCCAAACTCAGAAGTAAGTGAAAGTGGTAAATGTTTGCTAAACTTCTTAAATTTCAAAGAGAAAAACAACATGGTGTCTTAAAATAAAGGCTGCATGAAAAGAAATAGTGCTGATGGATTAAAAGGTTTGAAACAGTCTATGGAATGCAATAGAGCCCGAAAGGCATCAACGTGGGGATAATGGAAAAAAAAGAAAGGAATTCTGTTGTTTTTCACTATCGAGGTACATTAGTGCCTTAAAAGTGTAGACACCTGCTTTAAATTAATAACTGACTGACTGGCTTTTCTCCTCAGTGTAATTCCGTGCCAATTACGCCAAGAGTTGCTGCAGAAAAACATAATGTCCTAATTTTCTCTAAAAGATTAATTTGTAGCGCGAGTGAAAGCTGTTGATTGCCAAACAACAGGATACTTAATTGACTGGAGAAGATCTATGACATGGAATCTCTGACACAAACAAAACACCCACTGCACTTCTCTTTTTGCAACTTTTCAAGTATTGATTTTTTTTTTTTAAATGTTTTTGCACTTATTTTGTGGAGAAATTATACGTTGCATGAGATATCATTATCCACAGCTTCATTTTCATTCTCCTTGAAAGCAAAGAACTAAATGGCAAGGATAAGGTGACACACCAGCAAGTTGTTAAATAATAATTAATCATACTTGTGATTTGTGACCTATTCTTTTCCTTGGTAATTGCAGTAAAGGCAATGTCAGTCTGGAGAGTCAGATAGTGAGTGAATAGGGAAGGTAAATAGGAGAAAGAAAAGAAACCAGGAGAAGGCTAGGAAAATAAGAAGTCAATTTCTATGAAGGAGGTGAACCAGGATCATTACAGAAGACAAAATGGGAGCTGGAATGACAACCATATGGAACATAAAGTCATGTGTTCTGCTGTCTCTCCTTTATTCACCTTTATTAGAAAATTGCTGGACAAAATTTTGTTTGCCAATCCAGTGCTGGGCAGGGTCAACTAAGTTGAGGAACTGAACAAGTATTATTAAGACACTACTATCTATTAGACAAAAAAAAAAAAACACATGGATATAAGAATTAGATGTCATGCTCTTATAAGTAGGTTGAACAGAGTTTAGGTGTAAAGTGAAAAAAGAAGTGACGACATAAATCATATGCACACTGGACAGGAGCAGAGGATAATTACTTCACAGCCTGGATTGTATTCTAACTTCCCCCCCACCAAAAAAAACATATAGCTAAGGCATAAAATAAGTGCACACCAGCACACGTCAATGCACTTACATTCAATGATATTATCAGCGCTTTCCTTTTTTAATAGTTTCTGTGGAGACTTTTAGCCCTTCAGCCCACATACAGGGAACATGCATGATCACTTACACAGATATAGAGAGCATTTAAATTGTGTAACATGCTGGTTTTATGTAAGTGTGAGGCACCCACTCCATGGGAGTTGACAGTTAGCAGAGCACTGAGGTGAAGAGAAGGCAGAGGCAGAGACAGACAGAGAGGGACAGAGAGAAAGCCAGAGGGAAACAAAGAAGGCGGTACAAAGAAACAGAGGAAACACTACACATGTGATACTTACAGCAGGGAATGTGTACATGGAAAAATAAACTCATGTAGGACATTCGAAACCTATTTATTTATTCATGTGGCTATCTGACACAAACAATTCTACGTTTACATGTAGTCACTGAGTAGTAGCACTTTGCTTTTTATATTAAGGACTCATCAGAAAAATGCACAGATACTATCGGTCATCCTTTCTGAGTGTATAGCTAGACTAAATACGCAATATGATTGATACAAATATATCCATCCATCCATCCATTATCTATTCCCGCTTACTCCGTCTCCGGGTCACGGGGGTCTGATATAAAAATATTTGTGCCAAAAATATGTTCAAGTGCTCGCTGTCCTTTCTAGTCAGCAGAAGTAGTCCATTTTACTTCTGTGTGCCCTGATCCCTCAACAACTGACGCTGACCTTGTTAATTCGTGCAATGTCATTATTGGCATTATTGGCGTTATTATTATCTCTGTCGCTCATGGTTTTGTATCCAAAGTATGTGAAGGGTGATGATGATTATGCTGATGATGAATATGCACAAGCTCATGATACAGGGTTACTCTATTCAAGTCCTCGAGGGCCAGGATTGATTCAAATGAATGGATCATCATCAGCTTGCCCTCAGTGTCATTCGTTTGAATCAGGTGTATTAAAGCGGGAAAACAGGTAAAATGTTTAGAACCGTGACCATCAAGGACTGAAGCTGGGCAGCAGCCTAATACAGTTACTTTGTTAGGCTGTTTTTGTTTTCTTTTCTGTTAATCGTCCAATAAATCATGAAATCATGATTCACACTTCACTTAAATTGCTGTTGGATCAGTTTGTTGATCACATTACTACAGTAAATAAACTACTTCTTTCTTACTCATTGAATTTATTTTAACCACTTTACATAAAAGTAGTTTTAAATAAAAAATGTATAATAAGATAACAATATTAATAAGCCTACAAGTAATACATTGTCCGTCTGTCCACTTGTTTTCTGTTTCTGATTTTCATCATACTTACAGTTTTTTGGGTTGAATGTTATTATCTACATCAAGTGACTCCCATTTATTTGGTGATGGTTTGTAAATAAAAGCTTCCTGTATGAACAAGAGGGCAGCACGGTGGCTTAGTGGTTAGCACTGTTGCCTCACAGCAAGAAGGTTCCTGGTTCGATTCCCGGCCCGGTGGGTCTTTCTGTGTGGAGTTTGCATGTTCTCCCCGTGCTTGCGTGGGTTCCCTCCGGGTACTCCGGCTTCCTCCCACAGTCCAAAAACATGCAGGGTAGGTTAATTGATCATCCTAAATTCTCCCTAGGTGTGAATGTGAGTGTAATTGTTGTTTGTCTTCTATGTGGCCCTGGATAGACTGGACCCCTGCCTTTCGCCTGATATGCTCCGACAGAGCCCCGTGACCCAGAAACAGATACAGCGGGTATAGATAATGGATGGATGTATGAACAAGATTATGTTTGGAATCTGCTGGATGGGTTATATAATTTTTATTCCAAGTTTTTGAGAAGTTTTTGCTACAAAAATTAGACTTTTGTACTAATTATCAACTTAACGAAAACAAATGACTGTTGCACTAGTTATCAACTTTCAACACAACTTATGTGTTCACATAATAACAAACTGACATATCTTTTATTGACATTCATCGTAATGAAAAATCAAACTTGTTTATTTCTTTCATAAACAATTTACTTGAAATTATTTTGAATTATTTCACAATATGCATATCTTGTTAAAATGTCATTAAAGAATATTGCGTTGTCAGTTTCTTTTATCATTCTTATTTTTATTTGTATTAATTTCAGTTCATTTGTATAAATGAATAGGTGTGTCCCAATTGTCCAAAATTTGGTGTGTCCACATTTATTTTTGACACTATATTTATTTTATTTTGACACTATATATATATATATATATATATATATATATATATATATATATATATATATATATATATATACATACATACATGTTGTCAAACTGACGGTTCGAGAAGGTGAAATAATACACTTATAAATTGGCTTTAACACAATTGCCTTTGGTTGATCAAATTTGGTCGACCTGGAATGTCAGCTCCATTCCTTGTGTTGCTGTAACTCTGTCACTCTGTTTGTTAGTAGTCAAGAACAAAACTTAAGAGGATTTGCCTTAGACATGTTAGAAAAACACACACACACTCACCAAGTTTAGGAATAAAAAGAACAAGGTGCTTGAGGCAGATGCATTAAAGTAACTGAAAACTGCAGTCTTCGTTTTAGTGCTGTGACGGTTTTGGGTAAGAGCGGTGAGGATGCTGGCAGCAGTGCGCTCATGCATGCCAACACAGCCCTCAAACACCAGGCAAAGCACCCCTCCATGCATATTTTATCAGCAAAGACAGTTGACTAATTTGAAAAATAAGTTTTGCTCAAGTCAAATGATGGTCAAATGGTTTTTGTTATAACAGTCATGACATCCTCATTTTGGATGCTTCATACTTGCATGAAAGTCTCCAAGGACCTCCTGTTAATCCTTCTAGCATGGTAAAGCCACATTACATTCGTATTTTATTTAAAATACTAATAGTGCAAATACACTACACAGTCTTATTGACTGCCAGACAAAATTATGAACTTCAACAGTTACACTTTGGATCTTGTATGCTCATGTCATGAGAAAGTCCTCCCAAAGACCACATTATTACTGATGGTTAATGTCAAACAGTCACAACAAAAACTTCCAAAATAGTCATCTGTCACACATAAAGGCATATTCAAACGCTCTTCCTCAGTATGATGGAGCAGAAAATGTGAGGCGATTGCATCATCCATTTACCACCAAGTGTTGTGTTTCCTTCCATCTGCTCCCAGCTAAATATGTGATGTTCCACCATCTATCACAACACATTCTCCTTTAGCCAGAAAGCCTATGCTCAAGTTGTATCACTTGAGCCTGTAAAAGATGTTCAAAAAAACACAACATGTGAGAACAATTATAAAAGATGCCCAGCGTCTGTCTTTTTGCCATGCGGGTTTGATGTGAGTGAACTGTCTCTGTACACACAACATGACAACTACAACTCGTAAAGTTTAAATTAGTATTATCTTAATACACTAAAAACGTTATATTTGTCTTTTACTTAGAATTGCTTTTGAATATTAGAATAATAAGCAAGGAAAAGTTATTATATCTGCTTCGAGCTCTTTCCTGTTGACTCAAAAATGTTTGTATGTTGTAATATAAAGTATATTAGATGTGTGTTTATGGGTTTCTGTCTCAATTAAAATGCTGCACCATCATTAAAGTGTGTGACACATTCACCTGGTTTCTTTCACAAGCCTCAACTCATTACTGCCCTTGTTCCAGCATTTCCTCCATCCTCTCTCTGATTTCCTTTTGCTCGCTTCATCCTCAGCTTTGATTTTCTCTTAAGTTAAACTACAATGGATTCCGGATCCGCTTTCATTTATGTCGCTCCAGCTTACTTTAATTTCCTTAACCATCATTTCTAGTTTTGTGTGTTATTCATCATCTCCTACTTCTTCTGTTTTGCTTTTGATGACAGCTCTCGCTGCGTTATTCTTTTTTTTGTGTAAATTTGTCTATTCTAATCTCTGTGTGCCTGATCAAAATCAACACATTTTACATTTTGTTTTCTGAGGCTTTCGATTGTTTTTTTTTTGTTTTGTTTTTTAACTGATACTGTAAACTCTCCTTTGCCTGTGTGGCCCAGTCTTACAGAATGATTTGAGAATGCAACAACTGTGGACTTTGGATGGTATATTTGAGTTTTAGTAACAGTCTTATGGGTTTAGGAATGAGCACATCAGAGGGACGGCACATGTTGGATGTTTTGGCGATAAAGTCAGAGAGGCCAGACTGAGCTGGTTTGAACATGTGCAGAGGAGGGATAGTGAGTTTACTGGGAAAATGATGCTAAGGTGGGAACTGCCAGGCAGGAGTCCTAGAGGAAGACCAAAGAGGAGATATATGGAAATAGTGAAGGATGACATGAGGTCAGTTGGCGTGAGAGAAGAGGACGCAGAGGATAGGGTTAGATGGAGATGGATGACTTTCTGTGGAGACCCCTGAAGCAGCAGCTGAAAAGAAAAGAAGAAGAGTAACAGTCTTAAGGGTTTTTTGTGTGTCAACTGTGCAAAACATGTCTTCTAATAGGTCTTGTACAGTCCAGTACATATTTCTTTAAAGGTATGTGACTACTGAATAGTTTCATTTATTTCATTTACTTGAAGTATGACAAAGTTGGGGTGAAGAGAGTTAGATTAAATAAAAAACAAGCAAAACAATAAAAAACTGCATTGCCCAACATCTGTCCCCGTATGGGAGTTTGGATACATGTCTTACAATCTTTTTTTCTTTTTTTTTTTTGTGGAGACCGCTCTTTACAATCATAAATAAATTATAAGTTTGACATTATAGAGATGTTTTCAAATGCTGACGCCTAAAATAGAGAAATGAGCCAAAGGTACGGGGTCTTTCTTAGCCTGAAACTAACCTGTAGGCTTCAAATTCTCTCCCCATTTTCCCGTGCCAGTAGCAGCCCATGTGTTCATTTGCTAAACTGTATTTTTCTTTCTGTCTTTTCATTTTCCCTGGGGCTTATCTTTACAGCTTTTATACGATTGTAAAACTCGAGAAGCTATAGTGCTGTTTGTCGAGCCTCTACACACAAAAACCACAACTGTATGACCAAAACACAAAACATATCAAATACAAAGGAGTGTTTATACACACAATTGCATTTACTTCCTAATATTAGACATTAGACATTATACATTATTATATTATATATATATATAATTACTAAATAAATAGTGTAGATATTTCCACCACCATTATGTACTGTGCAAAGTCTATAACACTTATATTTACATTTTTTATATTAACATTTCTACTATCAAAAAATTATAACAATTGTGTATCTGTCACAGCACCTCATAAATGTTTTATGAATGTTTTTCCAGGCCAAGCATCACAGGAGGTGCCCTCCTAAATGAAATATGCAGCCCTGCCATGTCTCCATATAAAAATTGCCACAAACCTCATCCTTTTGCTGAATGATAGCTACCGGATGGTAGGGTTTATGGTTATAGACCTAACAAAGTCACACTGAAAAGAAGTCCTCGTCGAGACTGAGGAAAGGACGATAAGGTAGAAGTTGGAGAACTTGAAACTTTGAATAAATAAATAAATTTTGGACCAGATAAACCCTGTGAAATCCCATATTGTTCCATATAATGATATACTCTTCCAGCACATTGCTTGATCATTGGGAATGAGTATGTAATGTAGGGTTTTAAAAAAATCTACTGTAAGTGTTAGGTCAACTTGACTGATTATCACATAAAGTGATCTTTTTCAATGAAAAACTGTTGGATAATGTACTTGGTAGAACATCTGTAAATATATACTCATGTTGGATTGCAGCAGCATCAAGCGCCAACAGAAACACCAAAATGCAAACCTGATGCCTACGTATCCTGGTCGAGTTTAGATTTCTGTTTGATCCGACTCACTATGTATTCACATGTGTAACCAGATGATCGCTAATTGACTGTTTAATTGTCAGTTTCAAATCTCGTGTTTAATATGTTTTACAGTGTAATCTAAATTTTCATCCATCCATCTATTATCTATTCCCGCTTAATCCGTCACCGGGTCACAGAGGTCTGTCGGAGCCTATCCCGACGCATAGTAGGGGGAAGGCAGGGGTACACCCTGGACAGGTCGCCAGTCTGTCGCAGGGCCACATACAAGACAAACAATCATGCACACGCAGATTCACACCTACGGGCAATTTAGAACAATCAATTAACCTACCCTGCATGTTTTTGGACCGTGGGAGGAAGCCGGAGTACCCGGAGGGAACCCACGCAAGCATGGGGAGAACATGCAAACTCAGAAAGACCCACCGGGCCAGGAATTGAACCAGGAACCTTCTTGCTGTGAGGCAACAGTGCTGACCACTAAGCCACCGTGCTGCCCTCTAAATTTTCAGTGGGTTCTAATTTTCTTACATAATTTTAATAGAACCCAGAACTAGTCCTCAAACATAAACAGGATGGACTGAGATGAAACTAAAATATTTGCGCTGGTGACATACAGTAACTGCTACTCAATAATAGAGTAACCTAAGTAATCAACAACTAACTATTAAAGGCCAAAGTATACCAGAGATAAGTGGTTTATTTGAACTAAACCAAAGTATTTTCTTAGAAAAAATAAAATAAAACATAATACCTGAAGCTGACCAAGCTTACCCTTCTAGGCAGCTTGATTTTCACAAATTTCAGAGCTTTTTAAAACCGTGTGTGTGTTGCCAATAAACAAAACTGTTGAGTGTTCCTCCCAAACGATAAGCTATATCATCTCTGTGATTATTTTTATGGGTTTTTATATCTCTAATATATTACATAACGCTTTCTTGGCATCGTGTTGGGATTGTGATTAAAAGATATTGCTGAATTTACCAGAGTATGACATCGAGAGGAAGCAGATGTGGGGGAGGATACAAGCAGAGACAGAGATTATATAGACTTAGCAACAAATTAAAGTCAAATTAAAAAAGGGTGAATTTAATTAATAAAGGGAAGAAAAGGAAAATGCATTACACAAGCGATTAGATGACACATTGCGCTTGAAGGTATTTCAATAAGCTTTTGTCTTTGGAAGGACAAAATGTTTTCACTAGCCACTTCTCATTAATGAGGTTTATTTTCTATTTTGTCTTAGCACTCACATCAGGTTAATAAATTAACATGTCTAGTCAAGAAGTGGTAAATTCTGTGGTAAATTACAAATGACCAAAGTTCAAGAATGGGAGACAGTGCTCATCTGAGCAAATGTTAATATATTATCTGCAGATTCTGAGCATAACTCAGTTATAGTCATACCCAAGGAGAATACATTGATAAAATGCATATAGTGGAGTCTCTGGGATTGTGCTTCTCCTATATCTATGCAAATATTCTCTAAATGCTTTAGTCTGGATGAGACTGAGCTGGATGAGTCAGAACTTTTGAAAAACGGCTTTGACTTCTTTTTTTTTAAAATCTTTATATCCATATTTGTCCACTGTGTAAATGTCTTACCAAGTTTTTATCTTATTTCACTACATTTGTAGAGACATTATTCAAAAATGATAGGAGGCATTTAACCCTTTGGCAGTTCTGATGAGCCATCAGCAGGCAAGTCCCTGCTCAAGATGAAATTGGATCATATCTGACATTTAAACGCCTCTGCTTTTGTGGGAGGGGAACTACACAGAAGCCATTGATTACTATGTGGGTGCTAACAACCATAAATTATGCCTTAAAAAAACAAGATAATTTCTTACTGCTACATTGATACATTTGAGCTGTTATTTATCCACGTAAACACTTAGACAAAAGGGCAAAAAAAAAAAGGCTGACCAGTTTTTCTCATAAAAAAGTCATAGCCTCTTGTATGTTCAAGCACCACATGAGTTTAATTTTCAAAATATCACTAGAAAATAATATATATATTTTTTTTATTAGTCAAAGTGTAGTTTGTAACTGCTATTCCTAATGATTAACCAGTGATCTGCTTCATAATAGAGGACAAATTGTACAAAATAATTCAGCAAAGTATTTGGGTATCACATAATTTTCACTTGGATTAAGTATTCTTTAATATTTTGTGTTAGTTTAGAATACTGGAAAGGTGTAATCAGCAAAGTTCTGCATTTATGAAGAAAATAGATAGTTTGGAAGAGGTAAAGGTTTGAAAGAAAAGAAATTATTATTATTATTATTATTATTATTTTGGTATCTTGGATGTCTTCCTTTGTAACTGGTCTTTTTTTTTGGGGGGGGGCCCAAAGAAAGAGGAAGTGCACGTCATGTTAGACCAGGTACATGACAATGAAGAAACTAAAACTAAAAGATTGCTGCTGAAGTGAACTTTCTCCTCATGGACGGGTAGATATGGAGACAAAAATTAAGCTGTTATATCGTTCAGGCTGGAGTGGTTGGCGGATCCTTGGAGAGCAGCAGGAAGATGTTGGTGGGGACAAGGAGACCTGGATGGATGAAGTAAATTGGTGTCTTGTGAAGCTACAAAGTTGGTTAATACCAGATCTGTTATCAGAATAACTAAATTCACAGTCCTTCTGTTATAGAAAACAGTAATATTTAAAAAAAAAAAACATCATAAAGGTGACACCGCCTACTAACCTGACAACCGCAATTTTTCAAAACACACTTTCTACTCTGGAAGTGACGCTTCCATTCTATAGTATTCAATTCAATTTTTCAATATGCAAAGGGTGAAAATTAGTTCTTGACGAGGCCAGTTAAGTAGCAGTACAGAAGGAAGCCACATCCCCTTGTGATGAGGAGCAAAGACTGAGGTAAAATATTTGCAACCTCTAAGGTGGTGGCATTGATTTTCTACCCCAAGTTTTAAAATATTCGGGTAAAATATCCTTCTACAAATCAAGGTAACATTAACAACAGCAAAGACAATTACAAGATGTAAAAGGGAGAAAAATATTGTGAAAAATACAATTGCCACAGCAGCAGTTAATAAAAAATACAGGACTGGGGAATAGTACTTATTCACTGATAGGTCAAAGAATAAAGAGTAAAAGAGAAATGAATTCATTTCTCATCTTTCATTGGGTCAAAACTATGAAGAGAAATGGATCCAGCGAGCCATAGCGGACCTAATCCTTACACCAGTGGAAAATTGTGATACCTGCCAGCTGGACTTCCTATAACTGATATTCTCATAACTTTCCTTCTTCCAATTATTCCTTTTTTGGCCTGATTCCAGTCCTTACAAGAGGACTCATGGATTAAACAATAAAAAAAAAAAGGCAAGAATAGAACAAAACTATCACTACTGCCAAAGCAAAAAGTGTGAAAAAACCTGATGTGAATTTCACTGGCCGACAGACTTTTGGCTTTTATACGCAGTGAGGTTAGACTGTTGAAAGGATCTGCAAAACAAGTTGAATTTAAACCTGTTTCTGCTGAGGCATGTGTGCAGGTGTGAGCTAAATGCATGCCGAAAAAGTGAGCAGGTTGATGCAAATGTGCCCTTTCTTTAGAATGTGTGTGCATAAATGCATGTGTGTCAGCACATGACAGGTCATGCTAAGAGAGAAAAGACGGGTCAAGAATCTCCATCTGGAGCGTGACATCTAGACTCATCCTCATCCTCCCGCAGCGTCTGTTTAGTCTGCTCTCTTCTGCCACCCTGCATCCTCATCACAGCCTTCCTAAGTCACTCCCAACACCGAGCCAACTGCGTCTCATGTCTTTGACTGCAAATAAATGCCAGCCGAAAACACCTTGGGACCACAGTGAGTGCTGGCAGGTTTTGATAAGACTTTTCTCCTTTGAATTTTTGTATTTGTTTTAGTGCACAGAGCTGCCGTGTTACAGCTGGGAACAGTGAGGCAACAGAGGAGCTCAGGTGAGACATTAATAATTGCCTCTCCTTTTAAAGCGTGAGCTAATGTGAAACTAATTATAGTACAGTAACAAATAATACAGTTAAACAGGATCTCCTGTAGCAGTCTGTATTGCAATGGGTCTGAAGAAGCTTCTGACTGAAGACACTGTTGCTGAATCACTGTGTTGTGAAGAGAATGTCCAGGGTTGTCTGTGATCTCTGTTTATGAACTATCCTCCTTTCCGGAATCAGCTCCAGAACAGAGCCAGCCTTCTTTATCAGTATGTTCAGACTTTTTAAGTCACTGACTCTGAAGCTGCTCTCCCAACACATGACTGCAGATGTGACTGTACTCTCCACAACATGCTTATACAAGAGGCACAACATGTTGCTGCAAACAATGAAGGGACCTAAGCTTCCTCATGAAGTAAAGTCCATCCTTTCTTATAAACAGCAAAACAGAATCAGTGGTGCATCTCCAATCTAGTTTGTTGTCCTGGTGAACACCAAAGTTAGGCCACTAATGATGAACTGCTATGCCGATGTCTCGGGTAGGGAGCAGATAGAGCTGGAGGAGGAATCATCATGGAAGGGGAAGCTATAGCATGGCATATAATCATCTAATTGAAAAAGTGGCTAGAGAAGGTTGGCCTGAAGAAAAGCACAGATGCATTTACCATTGCAGCACCAGCACAAGCACAAGAGAGGTCAGGGTCTACCACACTAGAAAAGACCCCAGCTGCATGCCCTGGAGACTATCCAGAACATAATAGCAGGATGTAAGATGCTGACAGGTAACGCATACATGGAACTAGAAGAGAATAGTGTGCAGGAACATCTGTAATCTACTGAGTATGGGTTGTAAGTGCCAAAGTCAAGATGGATGATACTTCAAAGAGTTGGTTAAGTATGACAGGGAACAGACCTGATGGGACTTCCAAATCCAGACTGTCACTCTTTCATGACAACACACACTGGTTGGTTTTCTTTAACAGGCTGTTCTTTCTGCAGTATACTTGGTTAAGCCAGTCAGTCAGTCTTTGATGTTCACAATCAATCACATGAAAACTATGGAAGAAAATGTCAAGGTGTGTCTGCGATGTGTAGTATAATATTGCAAAAAATAACAGTGGTGCCGGCAGTCGTCGAAGCACTCTGAACTGTGACCTCCAAGTTGGTGGTCTCGGTTCAGCAGCCTAGTGTGCAGTCCAAGGCAGCTGAACGCTTAGTGCTGATAAATACTGATGATGTCAAGGCTGACTGGTAAACCTTTCGGGTAATATTTGCTTACAAATATTCACTTGTGTATTTATAGGGCAGAGAGGGAGGAATGGGGCAGGGCTGAGAAGATTAAGTTTAATGATCAGTCTGGTGTCATCAGAGAGATAAATTAATGAACCAATGGGCTGCTGCCGCAGTGATATTCAATGAAGGGGGTTAAAAACAATCTAATCATATCACCCCCAAGGTGGTGTCGGCCTACCAGGGAAACCTTAGATTACTAGTCCACCCCTGGGGAAAACGAACACTCTTTGACACCCTCTTTTTCAATGTTCCAAAATACAGCTGTCTTGTTGGACCAAGTTTTCTAACAATCGTACAGATGCAAAAGCTCATTAAAGTCTGCAAAACTCTTTTAAACAATGACCATATTTACATTTGTGCAGGTATTTGTTTAAAAAATGTAAATTGAGTGTTGATTAAAAGAGAATGCCTATACCCACTTATTGCTCAAGGCCACCGAAACTAGAACACTAATACCAAAGAGCTTCTTCCCATGTTTTCTGGGACTGTGCTTTTGTCTGTGGATCCTGGCTCGCAGGATCATTCTGCTTGTGTGGCAGATCCATTCAACTACTATGAAGTATGGCCTATTGTAGAGAAAGCAAAAGGTCAATACACAGCAGAAAGAGAAAATGTGAGGATGAGCAAACAGTTGAGCTTGAATGAAAGGAGAGACGGCTGAAGCATAAAGGAAAAATATGACCAGAGAGAAGCTAAAGAGGTGTACTGTAAGTTTTTAGTGCTGGATTTTCTAAAGGTCTTTTTTTTTTTTCTGCAATACACTTTTTGCCCATACATTGCTGATTTGAATATTGGATTTCTGAATGGATTCTCACAGAAGATAACCTATGCAAACGCATTTACAAAAAGAAAAAAAAAAGAAGCATTGAGATACTGTGGAATTCAAATAAGCCAGAATGACAATAACAGTGTAAATCATCTACAGTAAATACTTAATAAAAGAAATATGACAAACACTGAAATTGAAATATGTTATTGTTAATTTGTTCCAATTTTGTGTTTGAGGGTTAGGGTCACATTTTTTTGCCATTGTGTTGCATTGTTTTTCATTTTTGTACATTCAATAATGTCCTTGTTCTCAGACCTGATCGTGTCACCTCTCAGCTCTCAGGACAGCTAAGGTATTTTTTCTTTTCTTTGCCGTTTTCTTGGGACATTTCACACAATGTTTAGAGCATGTGTAACGTAGTGGTGAAAGCTCTCTGCGGGTCAAGTCAACCTTAATCAAGAACTATCAAAATTCAAGACCGGAACAACAGTAATCCATTCGCTTTTCTTTTTTCCAAAAGTAAAATTAGAGAGCTTTCTTGACAGTGTGCAGGTGAATTGATACCAGACTTACAGATGGTTCACATGCTAAAATAACAAGACTGAGTGTGCCAAATGAGGTGGGAGGATTTGGTTTGTTGCACAGGCAGAGAGAAATAACATTTTTAAAAGAACCTAAATTAGTTGGTCTTCCTCACCACCACCACCCGACCCCTTCCTTGCACACACACACACCAAAAAAGGGGGAAAAAAAGAGAAGAACTTAACAAAATTAAGACATTTCAGCTAACACACGATCTCACTCTCAGAACGCAGTGTACCTCATGCGTCTCTGTGTTCTTTCGCTGTTTAGCTCTACTTTAATTATAACCTTGCTGCTGCAGACATTGAGTAACTACTCCTGACAACCAGGTGTAAAATGACAGATACACAAACACATTTCTTACACAGACACATATGTATCCGCACACCCCGTCACAATTTAACAGAATGCAAATCATCCCATGCTTTCATAAATATAAACAATGGGGCATGCCAGCGGATATGCAATTAAGACTTACTCCGTCACACACATACAAACAGTAGTACTTCAAGCAAAGTGGTGGGAGCAGCAAACAATGATGCCAATATTACAGGCTGTTTGGAAATGAGAGCGGGGGTGAGAATGGATTAACTACAGGTGCGATGTAAAAAGAGCAAAAAAGGAGTAATGGTAGGATAGGGAGAAAATACTGTATGACACAAGGGAAGGTTGGTGGGGTGAAAGAAGGACTGCAAAGAGGCCCGTGAAGAGCACATATTGATTGAAAAAGAAATAAAAACCTCTCACAGCAGCTGGAGAAGCTTTGTCTCATGGTAATGCCACCTTGGACCCCTGACCATTCTAGGACCCCTCCAAATACACCAAGTGAACCGCTGGTCAACTTACTGAAATGTGCCACAGATCCTGGACCTGTGGTCGTGACACAACTTGGCAGCTGAGCAACTGAGTCTCCAATGGGGCTTAGTCGGAGCTCCAGAAGTTCACATTTCAGATGTCATTTTGGTAGGGACATCTGAAATATGGATATGTGTGGAGCGATTCAATCAAAACTAATGTAATTTAGTTAGGCATCATAGGTTAGTAGGAGCAAAGCAGAGCTAAATAAGCTGTCTGTGATAACTGTGGTAAAGTGGGTATGCGTCTGTCTATTGGCCAGTTTGTGCATTAATTGGAGAGGAGGAGTCACATCTGTGATGTCATCTCGAGTCCTAAAAGTTGGGGTTCAAACCAACTCATTTAAGAACCTATGATTGACATCTCATAGGGTTTTAGCAGTTCTCTTTTTTCAACAGCTATGCTATGAAATATATGTATTTATGGCATAGTATAAGTTGATCTCTTTTGTAATTTAACAGTTGAAGCCACTGAACATATTTATTTAAATATCTTCGGTGGCTGAACGAAATATATAGTCACACTATGATACAATAAAATGTAGAGAACGAGTTGGTCAAAATTAAAGCAGGTTGTATGGAATAAACATCTTTCTAGTAAAAAAATGTTGAGATGCAAGTAAATTTCTCTGATCTTTACAGTACCATAATTCAGAGAATTCTTATGTCCGTCCATGCTATTTCTTCCAATAAAAAGCATAGAAGAAAAAAAAACACACCAACACACTTACTCATGGTCACAGATATTTATCTATTAACAATATTTGATCAAACTTTGGACCAATAAAAGACCATGTTCTGACCTCCCACTAGACATACAAGCACCAACTCCAGTTGTACAGCAATCACCTGGGAGTGTTGTCTAGGAGAATCGATGTAGTCTGGGAGAACAGAGAGCATCTGGGAGAGCGCAATGGCATTTGTTGAAAGTGAATGTAGCCGAGAGTGGAGAGATCAATCACGGCAGCACCTGAACACTAAGCTCAACACTAAGAACTAATGGACACCCACAAAGCTGGAATACATACAGTGGTTCTAATTTCACACATTGGCAGAGGTTTTCTTTTTCGTTACCAATCATGACCGCTGTCATTGGCAGAATATGAAATCAAAATTTAACACACCAGCAAAAAGGGTCCATCCACTGACTTAAAAGCTAAGCATCATATAAGTTAGATGTACCTACATTTTTACATGTCAAATGTATTTATACACAATAATGATGGCTCATTACAATTTGTTCTTATCATTGCTTGAATATTTCAATATTGTTATCAAAGGAAACTTCAACAAAGTTCTGAATCTAACAGAAGATAGGAAAAAAGATTGCTTGTATTACGCAGACACAGCTGGCAACCTGGGATACAGCGTTTATCCCAGATTGCCAGCATGTATAATTTATACAACAACAGAATCATATTTCTGGTAATGTATAGAAGCAAATTATTTGATTAAGGCAGGTAGAAACTGCTACTTTTCGTCTTTTCTGTTGATTGATTTTTGACAAGCTGCAGTTTAAAATCGAGTTCTCCATGAAATGCATCTCTCGCAACAAATCAGTGCATAAATACAGGCAAAAAGCTGCATTTAGAATATGGTCTTTCACACTATGTTGCATGGCAATGTATCAGATTTACATCCAAACCAGGACCCTTTTAAATTGACATGGCACAATTAGGACATTATGTGAAAGATGGACCAATGCAGCCAATTGCAATAAGTGATCATATTATCAGTGTTATAATTGTTAAACATAGAAACCCACTCTAAACTCCCATTAAGCTGGATTCTGAACGTCTCGTATACAGTATAATGTATGTATTCATCCGTCCATCCATCCAGCCATCCATTATTTATATCTGAATATTCCTTTTTATCTGCTGCTGCCTATCCTAACCATCTTCAGGTGTACACCCTGGACAGGTCACCAGTATATATTCCAAAAAATGTAATTACGCCACTGCTCACTCTAGCTCTCTCTTTCTGCTATTTTGGCTTATGCCCTCTAAGTAGAGGGGTTGCCACAAGTTTTACACTGGATCTCTTTCCTGACACAACCCTGCAAGCATGAGAAGAAGACACGCACATACACAACCGTTAATTATGACACTGCTACCAAACAGCAATTACAACAATTTACTGGGGAAGGTGGAAGTCGCTGCTCCTAAGTCAAGACACATCTCCTGAAATTGCATTAATGTTTTAAAGAGAGGGAGAGAGAGAGAAGTTACCAGTGACTCCAAATGACTAGTTGGAGAGATAACAGTTGTCGTGTTTCCATTACACTTTTGCGCAAAAGAAAATCAAATCTCTGAATTTGCAATAAAGGTAGCAAAGCAGGGGGTCTGTATTTCAATTGAACGGTGTTCTTTGAATAAATGTAATTCAATCGTGTCCTGCGAGACGTTTCTTCAAAACAACAAAATTGTTAAATAAGATGGACAAAAAAATCTGTAGTCTTTGACAAATCATTGCGATTGCGGTTACCACTGTTCAAGGCAGCGGATGATCATTCAAATGGTTATTCAAAAGCAAAGCCCTTATGTAATGTATAATGATTAAGTATTGTTGTGGCAAAACTACATCTTATTAAAGAGGCCAAAAACTGCTTGAAACTAGATTTTGATGACTTTATATTGACCGACTAAGATCACATCCAGCACTGCCAGAGACATGGAAATGAACACAAAGTGTTTCCATTACACGTTTGCGATGAAGTGAATTATTGAACTGCCTGAAAAACCACCTTCTGGGTGTGTACAATGTTTTTGCAATAGCTGGGAGCTTTTTGAATAAGAGTTGTTTCTATTGCAGGATTTCTTTTTCAATACTTGGGTTCTGTGCAAATCTAGGGGTAGTTGAAACGTGATCAACTAAGGCAATACGTATGGCAGGAACAGGCCCTAAGCACATGCACAGCAGAGGTCTACCATACGATACAGCTCTACCATACCACACAGAACCTGCAGGTGTAGACTGCACAAAGATGCCCTGGTGAAAAATCCAGCACATAAACGCAGGGTGTCAAGTGCAGCCAGGTATGGTATACATAGAACATCATCATAAAATACTTGGAAAAAAAAGTGTAGAAGAACATCTGTGCCATTTATGGATTGGAGCTCTCAAAGTCATTACTAGTACAGACAGGAAGAAACAGCAAATATCCAGTGAAATTGATTGATAAACTGGTGATAACTATCCATACACACACACAAGCAACAGTATCTTCAAGAAGAAACACAAAAAGCTTGAACAATACCACTAAGGTGTTTAGTGACAGTATTAAATACTTCATTTTATTTCAATTTACTTTATGTCAATTCAATAACATTTTATTAATCCTGAAGGGAAAATACATAATTAAAAGTGCTAAAAAAGTAGGTAGTTTGTATGAACCCCAAACATGTAGAGTGGCTCCATCAGAGTCCAGGAATAACATTGGAAATTTCTCTCCACAAGAGTGCATTTTTGGAAAGATTTAAGATTCGAGTCACATCAACTGAAATCCTCAGGCTTCCAGTCTCACAGGACTAATTAGGAACCAATTGTTGGATTCATTTCTGTTGATGCTATAATGCAAATATGCACCAGCGCAGCAAAAGTACTGAATCGTCCCTCAGTGTTTGATGGTAAAGTAAATGGTAAATGCCGTATACATGAAGTAAAGTTCATATTTAGTAAATGATATGGATATACTTTTGTCTAGACAGAATAATTAGGTCTTGGTTCCACTAAGGCTAATACTCCCTAATGTCTGTAATCCACAGTGTGATTTCGTTGCACCTCATTTGCAGCCCCTTTGTGTTGCAGTGAGTTCTCATTGTGTTGCATCAGAGGGAAGTGCCAAACTTCAAAGATCATCTCTGGGACACCATACACTGTAATGATACATTGAAATGATGAGCTTTAAAGGTCATATTCATTTTTCTGCAACCTGACTGACTGCCTGCAATGCCTAGATTTTTCCAATATCAAACCACTTGTGTACTATCTTATTTAATTGAGATTAAAAAAAACAAACAAAAAAAACACTTGTATCTGGCTGATACTTCCGCGTGTATTGCAGGCTGTGTAGGTGCAGATTTGTTTACAGATGGCACAAACACCTAACCTTTACGCATACTAATGAAGATTGAACTGGTGTGTTTCCCTGTGTTCCACTTCCATACAAAGCAGCACTCAATAGTAAGGAAAAAATGGGTTTGTAACAGGTATCCTCTTTTGTGAATGTCTGTCAAAATGCCAGATGGTTATATGTAAAACAAAGGAGTGAGATGAAAAGGTGTAGAGGTGATGTAGAAAACATAAATGGAGAAATGTATTGTAAATGCTATTAAAAAGTGTGGTACTCCACCCTACATGCAAGTATTTAATAATTTTGTTGTTCTACGAGGCCATTTTCTAACAATTATCCAACAGAAGTCCTCCAGGGGCCCATTCGCACATACACACAAAAACAGTTTTAATGAACCAATTGATTAAGGTGCAAACCAGAGACAACTCGTCAATTTTCTGTGCGTTTCTGTGTGTGATTACTTCTTTTTTTTTCATGGACTATAAATATCAGACCTTTACTTCTTTTAATCACATTTGCATTCAGCTCTTTTTTGCTGGTCTCATTCCTCACACCAAGTGTTATATTCACCTTTATCTACACAATAAAGCGTGTGTGTGATCTAACCCACTGAGGAGCACAGATCCGCCACAGTCGCGTCACTGACCAAAGACCAAAGACCAAAGGTAGCTGAGCTACCACCAGGAATGGAACCAGTTAGTTTTCTTTTTCAGCTTTCATGTAATCACTGAAACCCCAACAAACCTGCATTAAGTCTGCAGAAAGATAAGGATGCAGACTTGTCTTGCAGTCCTTTTAATGCTTTAATTTTCCATTAGGATAGACTTATTCATTTAGACCATTCAATAAAACTTACATACAATCATCATAAATCCATCCATCCATCCATTATCTATACCCGCTTTATCCATTTCCGGGTCACGGGGGTCTGTCGGAGCCTATCCCGACGCATATCAGGCGAAAGGCAGGGGTACACCCTGGACAGGTCGCCAGTCTATCCAGGGCCATCATCATAAATATGCGCTAAAAAATTTTAAAAAAACCACCTAATCAAACTCCTAAGTGCTACCTGAACTCGAACCTAGGGAGTTCTGAAAACCATCCCAACTGGATAGAATGACAGGTGTAAAGTAGCATTTTTCTGCTACAGCAGTCCATGATATCACAAAATTATTTTTAAAAATCTGTAATATGCTGCTCATGAGGCAAGGTTGCAGGCTGAAGCTGGACACCGTGGTGACTGATCCCTAAGATGCCACTGCTCCCAGGGCCGACATTCATAAATCACATATATAATAACACAAGTTAAGGTTTACTTTGAAAAAACATTTTTCAAACACTTCAATAAGGGACCAAAAAGAAGCCTTAGGTCCAGAAGCAGCCTTGATGTCACTGATCTTTAAAGCATCTGAGATGGACATTGGTGGGCAAACTGGGACACAGTAGGACCATGTATTTTAGTGTGACAAGGCAAGTTTATTTGTACAGCACAATTCAACAACAATGTGATTCAAAGTGCTTTACAGAGACATTAAAACATTACATAAATCAAAAACAGGATTTAAAAAGTAAACAAAAGAAAGAAAGAAAACAGAACACTAGATAAAATCTGTGATTAAAATGTAATCAAGTTTTGATACATAAAATTAAAAGTAAAACAGTTTGGATTTGGAGCTTTAATCCAATGCAGCTGAGAACAGGTGAGTCTTCAACCTGGATTTAAATAGACTGTTTCAGCTGATCTGAGGCTTTCTGGGAGTTTTTTCCAGACATGTGGAGCATAGAAGCTGAAGGAAGCTTCTCCATGTCTGGTTCTGACTCTGGGAACTGATAGAAAACCAGATCCAGATGACCTGAGGGGTCTGAAGGTTCATACTGGGTCAGGAAATCACTCATGTATTTTAGTCCTAAACCATTCAGAGCTTTATAGACCAGCATCTGAACTTAAAAGTCCGTCCTCGCACAGGCAACCAGTGTAAAGACCTCACAGCTGGACTGATGTGGTCCACTTTTTTGGTCTTAGTGAGGAGCAGCAGAGTTCTGAATCAGCTGCAGTTGTCTAACTGATGTTTTAGGTCGACCTGTAAAGATGCTGTTACAATAATCAAGTCTACTGAAGATGAATGCATGGATGCATGGGTTTTAAATTATTAAATGTCACATAATAGTAGTGAAAACCCGAAAAAACAAAAAAAAAATGCACTTTAAGTATAATAAAGTTAAGAGATGTTATTTGGTGCTTGAGTGGGTCTCATCTCAAGAGGACAGTAATGGTGTGCGGCCAGGGTCCTTGAGCTATGAGAACATATTGATCTAGTAAGCCTCTTGCAATGACTGAGGGTTGCTTGTGAGGAAAGTCACTTATCATCCCTGAGCTTTGTGCTGCACTGTGAACGATAAAGTTGATGCTGAATACACCATTCCCCACTGCACTGATGTAACGGTTTTAGTGGAAAACCTGACCAACAATCTGACATGTTGAACAGACAGAAATGTTACCTTCTAGGGGTTTAACAATTCTGAGGTCTCCCCGGTTCTGTTTCATAACGCTGAGGTCGTCGTGTTTTTCTGGCAGTTAGGTGACTGAGGCTTTCCTCAGGAAATTGACAGGCAGATACTGTGAGTAATAAGTTGCCATAAATCATTGCTTGGCATTCCGCATATGATGCGGTTGATTCATCAACCATCTGCTATGTCCAAGCACCAATGACGAACCTAAAATCAAAGGCTACACTGAATTGCTTTAGAGGGTTCGGTAGTGAGAATTAAGGATAACCAGGGGCTGACTCTAAAACACCTCTCATTCCCACAGACTTTTATTCAGTGTCAACTGCTGTCATGAAATCCCTAATCAATAATATCAGCTCTGTGTGTTAGTGGTCGGTTTGAAAAAAATCCATTTGTTTGTAGGCTTGACTGGCTTGACTGAGAGTCTGTTGAAACACTCATTCCCAGACCTCCAGTGGGTGTTTCCTGGTGCAGGATTCCCCCTGAGGTCATTTTAGCCCCGGAAACAATGGGAAAAATGTAAGCAGACATACATAAGCCCAAAATTATAACTTAAAAATTATTATTTTGCTTATTTTGATTCATTTAACAACACATATGTTTCATTGTTTCACCGTGCCATGAAATGAATTGCTGATGCTAAATGTAAGGAAATTAGAGATTTTGTTTCTTAGTTTCGTTTTGTTTAATTTAGTTTTGATAATTAATTTCTGTCTCCACTTTGTTCCACCATAAACACTCAAACTCTTTATGTCATTAAAAAAAAAAAAGATTATTATCTAGGTCTGACAGTGTGAAATGTCCCAGAAGATGATGGCAGAGCTCTGCAGACAAACCCCTCTCGAGTCGGAGGAATCTGAGAGATCTCGAGTCAAATGCAGACTAGTTTGATTCAACCTCCAACATCATGTCTTGTTTTAAGACTTTTTGTCAGAGAGGAAGACGCAATATTTTCCAGAGATTCTGTTCACAGAACCTCAAATGAGGGAAACTGTTTCAGAAAATGTATGTATGTCACAGTATGAATGCAACCTGGTCGAGAGCAGGTTTTGCGCCACAAACTCAGTTTCTGTTTGTCATATGATCGTCTGCATCAATGGCATTTGGAGCGCATAGAAACGTTCACACTTTTTAGCTGTTTGAATCCTTCTATAGGTAGTGGAGGTTAAGTTGCTTTCACAACGCTGTCTTGAGATTTACTTTTGTTTGGTCTCTAATTTTCTGTTGTGTTGTGATGTCCACTGTAGCTCTGTGAGCTAGTTTCATCGTCGATCATGTGTGACATTCGCAGCTGTGCAATCGAGTCAGAAGATGGAACTTTGTCAGGAGTTTTGGACAGCAGGCACGATCACTAAAGGTAAATAATACTTTGAAAAAAAGTAAGCAAATGTCCCTTCAATGAAAATCTGGACCAATATTTTAATCTGAACAAAAATCCTTTGTGCTTTGAAGTTCACAAAAATCTAGTCAGTGTCAAGTCTTTGCTCTCAGTCTCACTAAGATCGGTTCAATCATAAAGATTTTGAGATTATTTCCTACAACAGCGGCTATGCCTGAAATTTACACAAAAACTGTATTGCTATTGCTTTTATTTCATTTATTTATTTTAATTTTTAAATGTTTTCTATTTATTTGCTCATGGAAGTTTTCTTCATAATGTCGGGAATAATAGCCAATCAGGAAGGAAATAGTTTGCAGAGCTGTGAGAAGAGTGGCTATTTCTCTCAACAAGAGAGTTGTGTATGTACATGTAGCCTAGTAGGTTTATCATGGCCATGAACCCATAAGAGCCATCGAAAAACAACTTCACTGAATTTGGATAGCCTACATGATTTACAAATAAATATCATTGATGATTTGCAATAAGTTTTTTTTCTTTTTGATAGCGTCCCATGCACATCTTTTTTAACTTAGGGAATTTTGTTTAAGGATTTCCCTGTTAATTGGATGTTTTGATTGCAGCCACATTTCCATCGAAGCACCGTTAATGATTTTTGTTTTTTTCTTTTTTTTTTTTCCAGGACAAAATGTTGTTAAAGTGATGGCAACCAGGAGTCTATTATGTTCTAGCTATCCAGTATTTTTTTACTTTCTTTTTCTTTGCCATCAGAAGGATTGCACCGTCATGAAGGAAAATCTTAGTTATCCCTGGAATATGCCTGTATTGCACCACGTATCACTCAGCCAATAATATAACATTCATAAGGTTTTGAAATGATGCTTTCACTTGCTGCGAAATGTTTCCTTTCCCACAGAAGGTTGTAGTCAACTTGACTGTGTGATTGCAATAAAAGCTCCAATTATGTACAAGAGAATTTAATTGTTTAATTGTTGTTGCTATGGTGAATTACACTATTGGCGCTACATAGATGAAGTCTTTTTATAGTTGTGAAGCACCAATTTAACTCAGTCAACATACCCAGAGTTTACAGAACCATCTTAAAATGCATTATTTGAAACTCATCTCAGTGTGTGTCGATTCTGAGTTAGTAACTCAGTTTGTTGATCCTTCTTTCCAAAATAGATAGATTCCTTACATTATTTTCTGTGTGATGAAATCTATGTTTATAAAGTCCCAGTAATTATTAAACTGAAATCTTTTTTTAGCTTTCAACACTCACCCTGCCTGCAAATATGTATCTTCATTGTATGTTTGGAAAGATCCAAGTCCAACAAGATGGCATGTGCCATGAGGCCAAAGGTAATTTAATTCCAGTGGAAGGATGCCATTCTCATGTCCATCTTTTTAATACAGTTTCACATTTAATCAACATATTTTGAGGAAACACTTTTGCTACCAGTTAGGTGCATGAATTCTATGTGATGGAAGTCGTGTTGGCTTCGACCAATCACTGATGTC
Source organism: Xenentodon cancila (assembly GCA_014839995.1). Taxonomy (NCBI): domain Eukaryota; kingdom Metazoa; phylum Chordata; class Actinopteri; order Beloniformes; family Belonidae; genus Xenentodon; species Xenentodon cancila. The sequence goes on along the minus strand of CM026198.1, from coordinate 17,791,008 downwards.
ATTACATAAGAAAAAGAACAAAAGAACATTTACTGCATATTCAGATTACAAGCATGTCAGATTGTTATCAGTACCATATTGCAAATCAGCATCTGTGTTTTATTTTAGTTTCCTTGAAAAGAGACATCAACAACAATTTGTTGGTTTACTTTTTGCTGTCTGACAAGCAGCCTTTTAATTGTGTGTGTGTTTGTTTTTCATTTTAAAGAAGGTGAAAAATTCAGTCAGTTCTCATGCAACGAGTGCAGCAATATTGATCAATGATGGACAACTCTAACTTGTTTGATGAGCTGACTAGTCTGACAGCAGCCATGTAATATGAGAGATCCCCCATCATTTAGACAGGTTGGTAACTTCATGTCACAAAGAGCATATTCTTGGGGCATCTGGCTATCTGAATTACCCTTGTCTGATCATCATTCCCCCTAAAGAACAGAACATTGACTTAATCAAATACCAATCCACAGAATATGAAAGATTTTGATTAGACATAACTGACATTCTAGATATGTGTAAAAAGTTTTATCAAAGGCTCTCTTTAAAACCCCTTGAGGCAAGAGAGTTAAAATAAAAAAGCAGTTATTGCTCTGGGTGCACCCCATAACAAAAATCTTTTCATTAACATTGCATAAAAGTAAGCTGTATTTGGCAAAGAGGGCAGTGGACTTGCAAGAAAGAGTTCACTGAAGGAGCACATGCAGGCATAATTTACAAGCTGAAGAACCTCAGTGAAGATCTAAATCAATTCTTATATATATTCTTCTTATATCAATATGGTCCAAAAGCAGAGATAGCAAGGCATTTTAAATCCAAGGCTAGTGAAAAAGGAGACATAGCTGAGACATTAGCAGAATAAATACGGGGATTCCCTTTCCAATATTCTTATTCATCTGCCCTGTTTCCCAGTTATAAAGAGCCAGTGTCTTCAAATCACTATACACCGATGCTGTGTGCCATGTGTCTCCATGATACTGCTGCCACCTCACTCTCCAGAGTAGTGTCAGCAGGTCAAAGGACTCTTATGGTTTTACTGTATAAATCTAAGACAGTGGAGGATTAACACTGTTCTCAGGTTCCACACCATTCAGTTTAGAGAAAGTTGTGATAGTGTTGTGAATATGACTTTTATTTTTATATTTTATAATATATATATTATTTTTATTTTATCGCCTGCCAAAGCTTTTCCAGAGTGATTGCTTGCCTGTGTGGTTATGTCAGCTACTCATGAATGACAACTCTTGATGCTGTGCCATTTGAGGAGTCGTAGATCAAAGCTTAGACTTGCAACTTTGTCCTTTACTCACTACGGGTTAACCACAACCACGTACACCCCCCATCCCCCACCCCCCCACCCCCCCAAGTGGATGGTGTTGTTGGTGCAGTCATACAGTGACAAGTGGGGTCATGCGGCATATGGAGGAGGGCTGCAGGTTGACAGAAAGGTGATGGACAGTGTGATATATGGCCGTCCTTGTACTGGAGCTGGTGTGCCATGCATTGAGTTATGTGAATATGATGTAATAGAGTGCTCCAATGTAAATCTGGATTAAAGCACAGTTGCTTCTTTGGTACTGGGCAGATTATTAGAGGAAAGATATGTCACCAAGTCTAACAAAATGTATGAAAAAAAAAACCAAACAAAACACACAAAAGCTGTCTTTACTACAACTCTGTCCCACCGGAAAATGGGAAAAGTAGTATCAAAACTCAATCTAAAAATGTTTTGAACTTTTTGACCACATCACTTTCTATTTTTTTTTTTCAGTGAACATGTAAACTTCTACTTGGGCAAACGCAATATCATTACAACATTTTCCTAAATTATTAAAAAATTTTCCATTAAACAGGTTACACCAGATTGGAATGTTGGAGTCTTTCTGTGTGGAGTTTGCATGTTCTCCCTATACTTGCATAGGTCCCCTCCGGTTACTCCGGCTTCCTCCAACAGTCCAAAGACATGCATGCTAGGTTAATTGATGATTCTAAATTGCCTATAGATCTGTGTGTGTGTGGTTGTTTGTCTTTGTATTTTTTTTTTTTTTTAAAGTAGAAGTTGTGTCCAGTTTCAGGACAAATTGCACATATGCATGTTTTCATGCCTTTAAAGAAGTTTAATTTTGGTTTCTATTCATGCTGTTTGTGTTTTCAAGTGTCAAGGGTTCTTTGACTATACCATGTTCCTCTATTTTCGCAAGTGAGAGAAATGCATCTGAGGCACTTAGGGATTAAAGACCTTCTTTGAACCCACCACAACAATGTCAAGATGAAAGCTTTTGTCCTTTTCGAAAGCGCCCAGAAATGTCCCTGACGGTTTGCACTTGCAACCCAGCCTGGTCTCTCAAAACATATAGCAAGGCCAGTATGCCAAGTCAAGTACCCTTGTATGAGAAACATTTTTTTTCTTTTTATCTCATTTTACACCATGTTCTGTGGAAGGATGATTCCCTCCTCTGACTTTTTACCTGGACAATTGTACCAATGTATCATTTAAAACTATAAAATAGCACATAAAAGTATAAAATGCTTAGTAATGACACATAAACTATGATAAACTATGGTTACAAGTCTATATATATGTGTATATATATATATATATATATATATATACACATATATATACACACACATATATATATGTGTATATATATATATATATATATGTGTATATATATATATATATATATATATATATATATATATATATATATATATATATATATATATATATATATATATATATGGGAATTGTTTACCATTCTTCCAGAAGTGCATGAGACACACTGATGTTTGATGAAAAGGTCTGGTTCTCAGTCTCCGCTCTAATTTATCCCAAAGGTGAAAAACAACCCCACACCATAATCCCCCCTCCACCAACCTTTACACTTGGTAAAATGCAGTCAGACAAGTACTGCTGTCCTGGCAACCGCCAAACCCAGACTCATCCATCAGATTGCCAGATGGAGAAGCGCCATTCATCACTCCAGAGAACCCGTCTCCACTGATCTAGAGTCCAGTGGCAGCGTGCTTTACACCACTGCATCCAACGCTTTGCATGGCACTTGGTGATGTATGGCTTGGATGCAGCTCCTCGGCCATGGAAACCCATTCATGAAGCTCTCAGTTCAGTTATTGAGCTAATCTGAACGCCACATGAAGTTTGGATGTCTGTAGCGATTGACTCTGCAGAAATTTGGGAACCTCATCAACCTATGCGCCTCAGCATCTGCTGACTCTGCACATCAGTTTACATGGCCTACCACTTTGTGGCTGAGTTGCTGTTGTTCCCAAACACTTCCATGTTCTTATAATACAGCTGACAGTTGACTGTGGAATATTTAAGTGCGACAAAATTTCAGTACTGGATTTGTTGCACAGGTGACATCCTATCACAGTTCCACGCTGGAATTCACTGAGCTCCTGAGAGCGACCCGTTCTTTCACAAATAGTTGTAAAAACAGTCTGCATGCTTGAATTTATACACCTGTGGCCATGGAAGTGATTGAAACACCTGATTTGGATTCTTTAGATAGGTGAGCGAATACGTTTGGCAATATAGTTTATATACAGCATGGATATTAGAAAATGGGATCAGCCATTTACATTCGTCCTTCTGATCATTATTGGTAAAGACACACCATGTCATCCCAGGGGAGTTTAACTGCCAAGTTCTCTTGCATTTTGACTTTTTAACTGGCATTTTCTAGCAGCAAAAAGTATCTATATATCAATTTATCTATCTTTCTGTCTGTCTGCCTGCTCTCCTTCTTTTGTCTTGACAATTGAGCAACGCTGCCAGATACAAGTTCATTCATACTAAAAGGTCAGTTATTATAAGATGACAAACAGATCACGGTACCATGTTGCCTTATACTTTTGTAAAAAAAAAAAAAAAAAAAAAGTATTGTATCAAGTTGTCTCATGTCTTACCGGTTTATCATTTATTAATAACTAATTTTTTATGGATTTGAAAGGTATCACAATGCTTGAAATCAGTTGAAAGAGCGCCCCCTGTTGACTGATTGATTATCCAAATTTCTCAAAAGTCAATTCAGAAAGGATTGCTAACGTTTCCCTTAACATGTAAGGGAACTAATGAACTACTGCGCAACTCCAGAGAAGGCACGATGGATCAGCAAGTGCATTCATTCGTACACATGTGTTTCTTTATACTTTTAAAGGTGTCCACGTGTCGAGAGACAAGACAAAAGTGTCCCCCGAGCTGTGTGCAGAAAATATAAATTTACCATTTACAATGCCTTTGAACCGAGCTTCCCTTGTTGAAATTCCAAAAATTCAATTTTTCCAGACCAGTTGATCATTCTTCTTAATATACAACAAGTTTGAACCACAGTACACACAACAATTTAATAAACCTCCAAGTATAATTCATTATAAAAATGTAGACATTCAATCGGATTTTAAGTCTATGCCGATGCTTTTTTTCTGGGGGGGGTTTTATCTGTATATATTTATGTGCGTGTGTGCATTAGTAATGCCCTTTGGTTTTGTCTTTTCATCAAACGTTTTATTTTTTTTAAAGAAATTAATACTCTATGTTGATGTTAGAAAATATTCATAAACAATATTCATAAACAGGCATCTGTTTGACACGTAACTGATTTGTCTATGATCAGCGACACCTGATCATATTTCACCTCCCTGTGAGAACACAACTCTTTTTTTTTTTAAAAAACATGGAATAAAAGCAACAGTAAACGATGAACCATTATTTCACTTTCTTACCGTTTCAGACATCAAAGAAGAGCGCATCCACAGTCATTCAGCAGAAGAAAAAGCCTATTAATCCGCAAATGATCGCTCTACTTCCAAATTCTCTTTCAACCACTCCCTGGAACTTTCGAGCCTCTGGTGTGCCTCCGCTGGAGAGGTCTGATATCCCAGCGACTTGCCCTCAAGCCCAATGCAAATATCCGAAGTGAATTATTTCAGTGTTCAAGGCGTTCCCAGTAATCCTCTTCTTTTTCATTTCCATGTTATTTTGCACAGACATTCCGAATAAAATAGCACAAAGGCAGAGCGCGTAAGGAGACTGGTGAATTTGGCACTTGCGCGCGTCAAACCCTGAAACAACGGCGCAACCACGTGTCCTACGTGTTTTCCCCGTCTTTTCTCAGTTCCTGCAATCATCAAAACTTATAAAATGACATGGACGAAGTGATGGAAAACTGCATCAAAGTTGACAAGGGAAAGTAAGGTCTACATCCGCGCAGCTTGACTGCGCAACAGCGTTTGGAGAGTCTGGAAGGCTCGGGGTTGCAGGTTGGTGTATCTGCGCAAAAAAACATCAGAAACCCATCAGAGAGGATGGGGGGGAATGGAAAAAGACACGACTAGGCGTTTCATAGCAGCCTCGGTGAGATCTCACTACTTGCACCCTAGATCATGAGATCGAAAAAAATTTCACAAAACGATGTTTCCTTAAGCCGGAGACGCAGTCAGTCCTGCCGACAGTTTGTTTGCTGAATCGTCTAGAAATTCTGGAATTCCTCAAATGTAGCGCAATTGCGTTTTACCAACCCAAGTCACTGCCGGACTACTGAGCACATTGAAGAACAGCACCTGCCTGTTGCAATTTAGGTTGGTTTTCCACTGCACATTTCAAGCGTTATCTGTCCACTGGCACTAAATAACTGCGATCTCCGTGGGTGATTTTATCCAAGCTGGTCTGAGCCAGCGACTGCTTGTCTTGCGATTGTTGTACGATCGTATTCTATGTAGGAATAATCAGTTTATAATAATGATGTAGCGATTGTTTGGTCAAAATTTATCATGGATTACAAATGGCTTTTAATAACCATTTTGAATATGTTTTTAGTTTTTATTCGCGCAGTCTATAGTGTGTCCCGGGCGGTACAGGTGGGAGGCAAAAGGGCCTTTGAGGTGCTAAAAATGAATAATTTAAAAGGAAAAGCGTGCGCGAGCTTGAGAAAGAATCACGGAGAAACAGAGGGAGAGATGCACAAATATTTTTAGTTTGTGTGTGTATTTGTGTCGGTGTGCACGCGCACACGCGCGGGTAGGGAAAAGAGGCACGCGCAAGTTAAACATTAAAAATGCTGAAAAAAGGGAGTGTGCAGAAAATAGAAACCCCGATCAGTACCAAGGACAGCGACGCGCGAGGGAAACAGGCATTTTTTATTTGCGTTTTCATTATTAGTAGTAGTATTAGTTTGAATAAATTCCTACTAGTATTAGTAATATTATAGTAGTTTGAAAAGGCTTAGTGGTTAGCACTGTTGCCTCACAGCAAGAAGATTCCCGGTTCAATTCCCGGCCCGGTGGGTCTTTCTGTGTGGAGTTTGCATGTTCTCCCCGTGCTTGTGTGGGTTCCCTCCGGGTACTCCGGCTTCCTCCCACAGTCCAAAAAACATGCAGGGTAGGTTAATTGATCATACTAAATTCTCCCTAGGTGTGATTGTGAGTGTGATTGGTTGTTTGTCTTCTATGTGGACCTGGATAGACTGGCGACCTGTCCAGGGTGTACTCCTGCCTTTCGCCTGATATGCGTCGGGATAGGCTCCGAAAGACCCCCGTGACCCGGAAACGGATAAAGCGGGTACAGATAATGGATGGATTTTATAATAATATATGACAATTAAACTTAAATGAAGAAACTGGGGCATCATTCTTTCAAAAGACAAATCCTCATTTGGTGTTTACTCCCTAAAGCCAGGATTTTTTTTTTATAATTCACACTCAAGTGGAATGAATTGCATTATAAAATAGTTACATTCAAAAGAAAATATATTAAATTATAATTGCCTGGAGTACAATGAAGCTATTTACTTTACGTGCAAAGTGCCTTAGGTTAGGTTTGTTTTGAATCACACTGTATTTACTCACTAATGTTTTAAGTACACCTGATACCTAATAAAAAGTGGTGATTATATATGCAGGTGAGTGTAGATAAAGTGAATTGTACTGCAGTGAATTGTTATTGGGTGGTTTCAGTCTCTACCATGTGTTTATTGGAGAATATTAAAGGACCTCTATTAATACTGTAACAATCTTTTTTGTAATAACCATGGACTGTAGTTCTACTGAAGTGACCAAATATGGTAACTTCCCCTATAAAGGGTTAAAGGCATGACAGTCATTTAGTAACCCCTCGTGCCCTGCGTACTAGAGCATTGGCACCCTGGAAGACATTGTGATAGAGAAATTATTACAGCTGAGTTCTCTCTGTGGCATACAATTAGGATTTCTACTGTTTCGTTTTAGAGTCATATTGTAAATAATTTCATCACCCAAGTTTTTAGGTCACAATTATGAGTGCTGAAGTCTGTAGGCTGTTTGCAATACTGTTTACTGCAAGCAGAGTTCAGAGTCATTCGTTTATTGTGTGTGACAGTAAATAAATGTCTGATTTAATTAGCATGCAGTACATGTCCATATTGATCTTTAATAGATATTGGGGTCCATGAGGTCCTGGTGGATTAAAATGAAAATCCACACAACACAGTTACTCTATTGCCCTCCAAACCGTCATTTAGGAACCAGGACATGACAATATTACAAATTAAGAAATCTTACAACAAAGTATTGCATTGTTGATTGGTGAATCTGAATATAAACTGAGTTGTATCCTGAAATATGCTTACATTAGGTTCATTCAAAAGACTCTTTGAATTTGGAGACCAAAAAAAAGTGCACTTCCCTCCTTTCATGTAAAGCATACATAAAGGAAATTCATTTTTGAGAAGCAGACAAAGAATATATCTGTGACTAAAGAGGAAATTATGCTTTCAGTTTTGGATATTAATCATCTGCTTAATCTTCGTAAACATTAAAGTCATTTGCCATATTTACGTCACCTTGTTTTTCTGCCTTACTTCTTGAAAAAGTCACCACTGAGTCAGTTTTTTTTTTTTTTTACTCCAATCTTTTATAATACAGCAATTGCTGTATTATATAAAAAAATATAATAGCTGGCAAAAAATAAATAAAAAGCTGGCAAATAAATGTATTTTCTAAGGATAATTACTTATTCATAAATGAAAAACGTATCTTTTTGTTGGCTCATTCGTTCTTTGTTGCCAAACTTTCACATTAATGGTGAAGTCAGATCTGAAGATTGAAAATAAACTGCTCATTTGGTCAAGCATCCCTGACACATGCACTTTGACGTCTACATCTGCGTCTGTCTGTGGAGCTGAACAAATCCACAAGATCGCATTCACTTGAACTGAACTGTATGACTTTTTTTTTTTTGTTTATGGTGAAAGTCATTCTTTTGTGGGCCCTATTCTGAATGTCTCTATGCTTGGCTTTTAAGACACCAAGTACTCATTAGTACTTCACACAAAAGTCCAGCCTCATGTCTCTCAAGATTGCAATGGGTTGTTTATGCCCACAATGCAATGTGTCAACATTACTTTGTTATGACACGTTACATAACAGAGGAAGTCTCCATTTGTGGCTGCAATGAGTCACCAGTAAAACCAACACATGCATCCTGGTGACACACCCATATGCGTCATGTAAAATAAAACAGAACGTCGCCCATTTGTGATACAGCATGTTGAAAACTTCACTTCATTATTCAGCCCCTTTCATGTGCCCTGTACGGCGTGAATATACCAGACTAATGATGGCGTAGCTTCAAGCTTTTATGGACTGTACAAAAATGAATCCCACTCTGGTTCTTGTGACTGAAGCAATCAGCTAAAGTGAGCAAAACTAGCCATTTTAATACAGGTTCAATACCTACTTGATCCTACACAGCCGGGCTTAAATGGTTTAAAAAAATATATGTTTGTGACGTTATTATACAACCTCAGAGATTGCCTGGTTGCCATTGAGATGCACTTCATGTATATACTTTTTACTTTCTTTATTTCACACACAGATGATCACAGAAAGAAACATTAAAGGTTGTTTTTAATATTAATGTGCACTAATGTTTTTTTTATTTTTTATATCCTAATCCCAACTATTAATGAGAGTGAAGAAGAAAAGGTAACGGAGGACTATGGAAAATGTTATGTCCAGTTGATGCTTGTCCAAAGGCCCCTGGTATGTAAGACGAATTTCTATGAGCATCCAAATAAAATAGATGTTGTGCTTTGCACCATTGTACCGTTGCTTGACCCATGTCTGATCAATCGTTAGCTGTCAGACAGATGGTCTTACAACTGCCCGTAGAAGAGTTCATAAACGACCAGTGACTGTCTGGTGCTCAGGCCCTGTGGCAGAGAGACAATCTCAAATCGCCATGTCTCTTAAAAACATGCTTGGCAGTTGGTAATAATGGTTTCTGTTGAGATGCTTCATTTGGTTTTCACCAAACATGGTGCTAGGCATTAAGGCCAAACAACCCACTTTCATCGTATCGTAAGTCTTTAGGTTCGCAAAGCTGCATCTGAATGTTCCTTTTAGACTGAAAAGATTATCTCTGTGGGAACTCTTTGAAACACATTGTACTTGTTCGGTCCTCTTCTAATTCTGCTACACCACACTCAACTTTAACATTTGACATGAGAAATGGTCTTTGTTTTTGTGTTGTTTTTTTTATTTAAGACATATAAGGAGGCTTCAGGTATGTTCACCTTAAGCCTTTTGTGTATTTAAATAAAATTTAAGCTGTGTGTCAGATGCAAATTACTTCCACGTTGATTGTTTTCCAAACCACCAAGTTTTGTAAACCAAACCATGCTTTAAATTCACTTAATTTATTAAAACTATGCCATCGAATATGAGGTACTAAGTGAAAACATACACCCTTAACAGTGAAGTTTTGACTGAAAGTCAGTGTGCATTAAAAGGATGCTTGAGCTGCCCCCACAGACCCCCATACCTCTCACCTCCAAAAGTACAAATGCTTAAAAGCTCAGCTATCACTCTCAAAAACCTCACTCAAAACACCGTGTAGAGCATCATTATGCACTATTCCCAGCACACAGTAGCAAGACAGATACATGGTTCAAAATGTATTTCTGAAAGGGTAAAATATGAAAGGTTTGCAGTGGCTCGGGTAAAAAAGTTATCCGCAGCTACATGGTATTCTTGTACAGGGTAGTTTTGTTCTTTCTTTTAGTTTTCTATCTGCTCACTACATTATTTTAAATGTAGAAGTTTTTTTATGGCATTGAAATATGAAAAAGGCTAATGAAATTTAAAAAATTGAAGCAGGTTTGGATCCACTTTACTTGTTAAATGTGTATTGATTATCTAAGATCTAAGGATGTGTAGAACCATCCTTACCTGTAATATATCTCTTATTCATCATTTCCCCCTTTACATGCCTACAAAATGCAGTGAGAAAAGGAGTTATAGAAAATGAGAAAGGTTATTTAAGTAGGCTATCCCATGGATGTGCAGTAGTGCAAATACAAAGAAATATATCATTTCCCAAGTAAGACAAGAAAGAAAAAAATGGCTCCATTAAACATGTCTTTGAAAAACAGAAAGGCTACAAAGGTAATGGGCTGACGCAATCAAAATAAACTTTCATACTAGATCCCCGAGATATTTTAGCATTTGCACAAAATAAATCCACCACACTGTCAAAGTACTCTATGCCTACCCTTTTTATATAATGACCATCATCCAAAAGATCCTGAGTCCACTATGGCTATGTTATTACTGCCAGCCCCAATCCAGCTTTGAACATATCCAGATTGTATCTAGATATTCCTTGACAGTCTGAACAGCCAAAGACCACATGAATCATCATGACATGTTTCATTGGACCAGCAACAAAATTCTTTGGCATCATCGCCTTGCATATTCATGATTCATCGCTGGCTATCATTTTTTTATCCAATCATCCGCAGTCCGTGACTGCTTGTCTTTAGCTCACTGTAACATTCTTTTCTTCAGTTTAGATGTTAAGGATGGCTTACACTTTCTCTATGTGAAAAAAAATTAATTCCCTCAGCAAATTCGTAAGTGCGTGAAAGTGCGGTCACAGACTCTGATGGCTATACCATTGTACATATAACAACTTTTCAATTTCGTTCATACCTCTTCTGAATTTCCGACACTGTTGACTGATAACAGCCACTGTGTTCATGAGCTGCTATTTTGATGCCTTGAGTTATGATACTTAGAGCTGAGGAGTAATATTTAAAAACTAAGAGGGAAATGTCTTTAAGGACAAACATCTGTTGATTTATAGAATTATTTTCTGGAGAAGCTCATTGATCAGGATGAGAGTCTGTTTGAGACAGAGATTTAATTTTATGCCAGATAATTCTTCAAACAGCTGCCTATTTTGTCATAAATATATAAGTGCTGATCCAGTTCTATGGAAGCAACGGCCATGAACTCCTCTCCTTTTGTGTCTATTGAAAGTAGCTTGTGCAACATCTGTATTTGACTTTTTCAGACTTATGACAGTGGATCCAATGGATCCCTGTTTGCATCCATACAGTCTTTTGTCTAAAGGGATTCAATCCACACCATCACTTAAGTCAGTGTTTCTCAATCCTGGTCCTCAGGGCCCACTGTCCTGCATGTTTAAACCCAGCAGTGACGCACGAAGGGTATGCACAGCTCCTACACCACCGCTGATGTTGTTTGCGTCTTCCTGTAGTTGCAACACCAACCACTAGGCGGCAGCGTTTGTTCTTTTCATGAGCACTGTAGCTTGCAGTGCCAAGTTTCTTTTTGTTCATGCCCTGTATGTAGGTCAGACATAGCACATTGTACAGTTCATAAATGTCAACCATTAGTCATTTCTTCCCACGTTGCAGCAAACTATCTTTCTACTCAACTTGAAAATGACGACGAAGAAATAGGTTCTGTATTCTAGAAAAATAAAAAAAAAAACAGGGTGTGTACAAGTCTGTTGCTGGCCAGTTCACTTAAATGTCTTGAAGCGCGGAAACATCTAAAACACAGACTGCAATGGGCCCTAAGGACCTGGATTAAGAAACACTTAATTTGATGACATTATTGAGTCTTGTCTGAGGCTTAAAATAACTTTATTTTGACGATGCTCTATTGGCCCCTGGAATAGCGTAAATTACCATTTTGCTGCAAACACACGTTCTGGTGCCTAACAAAAATGTACACTCCTTACCGTCGAATAACAAACCTAAGGCTGTTATAACTCTTTAATGTTCCTTTAAACCACAGAAGAAGAGAAGCCCCAACTGTCACAGGATTTTACTTGCGAGTTCATTTGAGTCTTTTTCACTTCTCTTTTTTTGTCGAGTTTTAGTCTAGAGTTATCTATAATTAAAGACCTTTGTTTGATTACTCCAGCCTCTGTGGTTTCATGCATTTGAGTTAATTCCCTGCAAACTTGACACCAAAAGATGACATACATGAATTGCGTTTCTCTATTTCTTTTCTGAGATTTTCATTATATTTCCCTGCAAACTTTCAGTCAGAGAAGTTGAAGCTGCAAGTTGTTGTTGTAACTGCATATAATCCCTTCAGATTTTGATGTTCCTGGCAGCAAAGTTCCTTTCAGATAATATAATCTCCTAAAATCATCGAGTCCTATCGAGATACTCAAACATAAGACAGACAGGAAAGATTAAGGCTTGTATCAGATTTTAGATTTGCAGAGTGACACCTGTGCAGGTATGACGTGAGACTTGTTCATCTTTATCGTGTTGGTATGAGATAAGCACAGATGAGCACAAAGCCAATATAACAGCCTCATAAAGATTAATTCAGACATTTAAAATACAGTCTAGAGACTACACCTTCAGTTGAGCTACAGTTGGTAGAATATTGCTGTTGACTCAAGGTTTTGATAAACATTCAAAAGCTGATATGTGATCATTTTGTTTTCCCCGTTTCATATCCAGTGATTAATACTTATGTGACATAAATAAAGTAGGACTGCAAGAGCAAGGCAGGCAATTGTTTCTCTGGTGTCAAGAATATGTAGCATGCATTCATTAGTTTTATGAGGGGTGGGAGTGGACCTGTTCTTGTCGTCTTGTTCTGCATTGAAATAGATGCATGCATCAATGACATTTACTCAGTTTTAATGGGTACTTGTATTTTAAAAATTGACTCACACCCATACACTCCATGCAGCTGCAGTCCAGCCAAGTACAGACTCAAAAACACCTACAGAACAACACCTACATGGACTCAGGCACATTCAGCGTGCACCACACCAACAGACACACAAAACACACTTACACATTAAACCTCACACAGTTAAATGGTGCTTTGCCATGAGGTTGGAGGGCCAAGTGGTGAGGTCGTTCTGCACTGATCAGCACTGCACTTTTCATGATTGCCGGCCAAAAGCTCAGCACTTTTATCCTTATATTTATGTGTGTGTGTGTGAGGGTGAGAGCAAGAGAGCGCTTTCTTTTTGTCATTGAACATTTGTCAACATGCACATTACACACATGACAGCTTAAGACCTGCTTGTTGGCACGTGCATTACTCATCATGCCACATGTACAGCACAGCATGCACACATAATGCACTTCTTTGTCTCTGGAGAAGCTGGACCTAGTCCAGTGCCTGCTCCCTGGCTGAGAAGTCCGGATTAGTTGCCCCTGACTAGGCTGTGATGGCAGAAAGACCTGCCTCATCATCCGGCAGCTCCAGGGAAGCTGCAGGGTCTGAGCTCTCCTAGAAAACTCACATTATGTGACAAAGTGTCTCTTTTTCTATCACCAAGCGGATAGACTTGTGCTCTTTTGTGCCTATGATGATACTTTAATGGCCAATTATAATGAGTGCACAGGGCTTTGGCCTGATTTGCGGAGACGTCTTGACAGCTGCAGTGTGAAGAAAATAAGGCCACAGAGACTTTGCCTATTTTTCTGACTTTTGTGCCTTTCTGCTTTGCTGTGAAGCCATAATTTGCTTGTAATAACTTAACATACAGCAGTAAAAATGGTATGTTTTCAGGAACTTTACTTTTTGTTTTTGTTGTTTTTTTTTCTTTTGCAAAAAATGTATTGACAATAAAGTCTGTATTTTAATGGAGTAGATGTTATATGTTAATAAACCAGTCGTTAGTTGTTTTCATGAGTTCATCCTTCCTACATTGAAGACTCATTGCATTGAAATAAACCACACTGTGAAGATTCATTACAACCCTTATGTGGCCTTTCAGTCCAATCTATTCACAAACAGCAGCTGGAAAACAGCATAAGAATGTTTCTTGAAAGCACATTTGCAGACTCAGAGCAAAGTTCATATATCAGCCCTTGGTGCAAGACACAACGTGAGCCCCTATAGTGGGATAAAATAGTATTACAAGACAACACGGTCCCCAGTCTTCACAGTATTATCAGTATTAACAGTTGTACGCCCTCATGTGGTCAGAAGTAGCATGGCTACACAGAGTGGCTTTAAAGCCATTTAAATCTAAAATGGGGAACTTGTGCAAGCAGGATAAAACAGATATACTTCTTAGTTGTGGTAAAATATATTTATAAGAATAATCAAAGACATAAAGTAATTTAATAATAATAATAATAATAACACAAATCAAGTGCTAAATTTATAATCTAAGTTTATAAATTTGTCCCTGTTTTGTCCTTCGTTAAAAAAAAAAAAAAACTTTATATACCCAACCCCCCCGCCACTCCCATCATCCCCTATCACCATTACTGCTTTGGTTTTCTATCACTTATTTAAGAAGTAAAAGAAAAAAAATTACAATTTTGAACTGCTTTTTGTCTCCACAGAGTGAATTTCCACTTATCTAACCTTTTACTCTGTTTTTGTTCAGCGCCTTTGACCTCTGTTTCTTCGGTCACTTGATGCTTTTAAACGAGCTGACCGACAGCCTGAGGCAAGAGGACCCCAAAGACCAATCTGGTCTCAGCCCAAATGTTGGGCCGAGACCAGATTGGTCTTTCACTTCCTCTTACACACACACAGACACACAGAAACTTTGTCCTCTCATCTTCTAACAACTCACTGCCTGCCCTACTGAAGGAAAAGGGCATGGCTGTTGAGCAAGAATCCTCCCTTTCCTCTCAGTCTTGCTTGACATTCAACAGTCTGTACTCTTCTACTCTGTAATTTCTTGTCATCACTGGTGATATATCTCCCTAAAGGGAAGTTAAGTGAGCTGAGATAGACAGGATGAGGTGAGATAAATGACAGTGACATTTGCTAGTATGTTCACAGCTGTTACAGCAATTATTTAAAAAAAAGAAAAAATGATTTGAGGGATGAACAAAATCATAATGACACTATTTTTGAGTCAAAGCAACAGGGGGCTGGTGCCACAAACGCTGGGAACATGTTGTTTATTCTGTTACTAATGATGCTCCAGCTATTTTTTTACACATATATATAATTACCACCAATTTACAAATGTTAAATGTTAGCACTGATTATCACCTGCACGTGGAAAAAAGATAAACAAATCACATTTGTCTGCATCATATAAATGCATCATGCTAAGTTGAGATTTTCAAGCATGGTAATAGAAAAGGTTTTGAATAATGCAAACTATTTCTGAACATGCCTGAGTTCTTGTGGTATGAATAGAGGTAGATGGTTTATGCCTGAGATGCACAGTTGTAAATTCAATTCTTTCATTGCAGAATCAATCTTGTTTTCCCTCTGGTGGCATCGTGGAGCAAGGTGGGCACTGGTGCTGTGTGTTAGTGGCATGGAGTTCCTGTGTACAGGCCAACTCCTGCAGACGTGCCATCTGGTGCCGCTGGCAAACAAGGGCAACGGTGTGACCTGGAGTGCACAGACAAAAGCACTGAACATGGACCTTCAGCAGAAGAAGATGCATACAAAAGTCTCTGTAGTGAGGCCAACAATTGAAATAGTTCATAGTTAATTATGGATACAGTTTTTAATTAGTTATTACCGGCAACAAATGATGCCTTTATTTTTGACAGATCACATTGTCTTTGACTCACTTTCAGCTGAGCAAATAATATCAAACACTGTCCAATTGACAGTTGACCCCTCCGGCCATTTTTTGGTGTTTAACACACAGCATCGATTAAGAACCAAGCCAAGACTATGAGTCAGTGAGATGTGTGTGTTTGTCAGAGTCAGAGAGAGCAGGAGACAGAGATAAGGAGAGAAAGTGTGTTAGAAATGATCAAGGATTTAACAATGCGTGTGTGTGTGTGTGAAACATCTCCTTGGCTTGTGGCCATCAGGCGTAAAGCAATGTGCCTATGGTGACATCATTACCCTGTCAAGCATGTGTTTGATGGATAGGCTAGTCTCTCAGTTTATGTGTGAGTCTGTGTCCCCACCTTTACCCCTGTGCTGATTGAAAGTGTTTCTGCCTCCATACATCTCCGCCTGCCTTTCCCGGCAGTTGTCATGCACTCAAGGCTGCAGTGCTACACTGACCCCTGCTGGTCAGTGTCAGTAGCATTGTACAGTTGGTGTGATCACAGTTACAACGGTAAAGTACAATGTACTACTCCATGTGGTAGTAGTATATTTTTCATTTATTTTGTTTTATTTATTGTTTTTTTATCAAGACATCCTCTCTAATAATTGGCTAAGTGTTTATGGGGAAATCACTTGCCTAGGTTCTCGTCTATAAACCTTGTAGCTACATGTCAAAGCTTATTTTGTTTTAACTTTCAAAAGTATAGCGACTGCAATTATTGTAATAAGAATAAAAACCAAAAAGCAACTATCTGCAACCTCTGGTACTCGACTAAAGAACTGGTTAATAATGAATGTTCTGTGGTATCTGCTGGTATATTCTGGCAGGAGTTCATAGGGTGCTTTTCTGCTGCTTTTTATGGAATTATTTGAATCTTACTTGGAAAAGCTCACCAAAGGACACAAAAGAATTTCAGCAATTTTTCCCTCAGAGCCCCCTCTATAGGCTGGGAAGTTGAGTCGCTTTTACGACAATGTTACGACAGTGTTACGACAAGAACACAAGCGATGTGACCTGGTTTGAAGGGGGTTTTGCTCTGTCCTCAGTGAGACCTCCGGCCCCACCAGCAGAAGTGGTTGCAAATGTTGCTTGTTCAGCTGGGCTCACAAGAAAACAAGTTTACCTAAAATGCTTACCCACAGCCTTCATTGGTTACTGTGGAAGTCAGAACCTGTTGGTATTTTATTTTGAAACTTCACCAGATTCACCAGATCTCCATGCCATTCTCGCCTTTGACTTCCTGTTAGCTTGATCTGCCATGTGGAAATTGATGCAGCTTGGCCAAGGTCGAACCCCAAAATAGACTTGGTTATGAAACTTTAACTGTCAGTTATCACGTGACGTCTTACACAAATAAGCAAACTATGTAAATCCTGAGTCTGACCCTTTCATGAAGCTGTGTTAAATGACTGGTGTTTCCCATGAAAATGCTGCAATATTTTAGAAACTATCATCACTGGCATCATATCTTATCATTTTAATTTTACAAGTTGTGTTTCTAAAAAAATCTTTCATAAGTAAGCTTTCATGCTCAGTTTGTCTCGTTTTCTGCTTTGCATCTATGAATGTTTTCATTCTTCACTGTTTTGTCGTTGCTTGTTATATAAAAGCTGTTGTTTTCCATCCATTTGATCACACTCAACAATTTGCTGCGTCCGTGCCAATATGGAACCACAATTAATAACCGCCAAACAGTGAAGAACAGTTTACTTACGCTTCGACTTGGTGGTGATTTGGTAACAAATGTCAACTGCTTGGTTGCCATTGGTTGACAGTTGGTATGTGATGTCACTGATGGCACCAGCAGCTGTGTCTCTGCACTCATTCTTCTCATTATGTATTCTCTTATAATTTCTCTTAGTCACTTCCATTTTTATTTTTATTTTTTGCCAGTCCTCGGGCTGTATAAACAACTTCTACTCATAAAGGTCAGGTAGACCTTGTTAAATATTTTGTATCTAACAACAAACCATTGCCATTATAGAGTAGTATGCTGATTAACGTAGTTGCGATAATGCAGTTGTTTTGTTTTGTTTGTATTTTTTCTTTTTAGCTGCAAAATTCAGTTTCAGGTGCTTTTAAGGATTTTTTTTTTTTTTTTTGCAATTCTAGCTGAAAGGCTATTTATGTCAGCTGTGTATTTTTACAAGCTGTTGATATCATCACACTAAGTTTTGTAGTTGCACCTATGGATAACTCTTGATTCGTAACTAATAACTTAATGAGTCAGATAAACAAGAATAAAGAGTACAGGCTTTAAGATAGGGTAGTTAAAAGTACATGAAGATAAGGAAGATAGATAGACACCAGTAAAGAACAGGTAACTTGAATTTTTGCTTGAGTTCAGGGCTTACATGTCACACCTTATGTCACATTTCTGCTGTCACTGATGCACACATATGTTCCTCATTTATTTGTGTATGCATATGAGCATGAGCAAAAACCACTGGATTTAGAGTAATTTTATCTATTCTGTCCTGGGAAATTTACAATCATCTCTAGGTCGTAGTGGTATGTTTAAAAAAACAGATGGAACTACACCAAATAATGGAAAGAAAGAATAAAAAAATCACACCAGTAAATTTAATCTCCCTCCACCGTAACAGCTAGACAGACAAAGCAATATAACATTATAGTGTGTGATTGACAGAGTACTCTCCAGACACTTCTGCGCTCGGTGACATCTCTGTTCTGCTGAATTATTCAAGTCTGAAGTCTGGCATGCGGCCAGTGTGTTTATGTGTGTGTCTGTGTGTGTGTGTGTGTGCGTGTGTGTGTGTGTGTGTGTGTGTGTGTGCGTGTGTGTGTGTGCGTGTGTGTGTGTTTAGACATTACTTCCTATGCAAGTCTATGTCTGTGCAGTACTTTTTCATTCATCCTCCGCTTCTTCTCTCTTTATCTCAACCTGCTCTGATCCAGCTTGTGTCTGTGTGTCATCCAGATGTGATGAATATGCATGGCATTATAATGAGGGTCATAGCTGCAGCGTTCGCAATAGCAGGACACAAATGGGAACTGTTGGCATGGTGATGAGCATTTGATTTAAGGTAAATGACACATGGATGTATAGCTTTCCAAAAGACAGAAAACCTCAATGACGAAAAAGTGCAAATTTTAACTCATAAAAGCCCGCAGGATCAGAGAGCAGGGTGGGTACGTCGAAGTTTGTGACTGAAGAGAAGTGATGGCATTACCTTGAATTTTCCAGCATCTTCCTAAATTGAGCCTATTTTGCCTGATGAACTGGTTCTGTAGTCTTGCAAGATAATCATTCACTCAACAGATGTTTGAACCTGAACAGATGGTCAGTAATACCTGGTTTGGTTTTAAGGATATGAGACAGAATGACAGTGACGTAAATGCCTGATTATAATTGACAGACAGAGGCGCCCATCCATCATGATATGAGAGATAAGGCCATGACACTAATAGACAGAGGATGGCACACAGAATAATTTAATTACTTTTTCTAAAGAATGTTATCCCCACGTTAATTAATTTCATAGATAAGTTAGGGCCAGCCAAAGCCAGAGGGTACTGCAGGTTGAGTAGTAAGAGATGATGTTTGCTTGACTCAACATCCTTCTACTTTGTTTTCCACAGCAGTTTTTGATCCCTCAACATTGTCAAGGTCAAAGTTCTAGTGCAGAGACAGAAGAAGGACGAGATGTTCGGATTTAATCCTGCTATAATGAATATGCAAATATATAAAGCAGTGTTTCCTGAACGTCAGCTGAGCTAGAATTGCCATATAACAGTTTAATTAAAAGAAAAATTTCCCTTTATTTCTTAAATTCCTGCATCAATGGCAGAATGTTGTAGCTCTAATACATGCTTTGTCATTCCTAAATATTTTCTGATCAATAAAGGATGAGTAAGCTTGAGACACATATTCTAAAGCCTGACAGCTGTGAGAACAGCATCAAACTGTATATTCCACCCATTGTTTTCTACTTTTTCTTGCAGTTTTCATCTGCAGTTTGGTAAGGCCTTAACATCATGTTGTTAAGTTGGGTTGACAAGAATGACTGTAACGAAAACTACTTTGTTAGGTTTAGTAAAAGCATAACAAAATGCATTTTGTCACAGTACCAGTTCAGTAAGATAGATAATAATGCAGAACTACACCATTTCACTTACCCACCACACTGAAAAAACTGAAACTAAAGTTCCCTTTATGCCCTCATCACTGACACCATAAGGTCCTGAAAAATGGGAGAATATGACACTGAACAAAAAATGTCAGTGATGGAACAAGCAGTGTCTAATTTTTTAACCTAAATGGGTCTTTATTGTGGTTTTGGAAGATAGTTCCTTAACCTCCACAGCTGGTTCACAGTTGGTTCAATGTGAACTTGATGTTGTTTTTATTGTATGAGGGCAGTGTGAATTCATTGATACTATGATCTGATCTGGGCAGAGCAGACCGCATGAAAATTTAAATAAATAAATTCATTAGAAAGAAAAGGGACATTAAACCATGATTTATTTATCAATATGTGAAAAACTACAATCTTATATTCCTTTGACTCACAATTCCAAACAAACACAATGTGCTTAAGATGATAGAACAAAAACTATTATAAATTAATGTGTTTTCCTTGAACATAGACATTAAACATTTATACAAAAAAGTAAATGAACACATAGACTAACAACTTCAAAGACAGCTAATTGGGGTCAGTAGCTTGCATACCCGGAGTCCAATTATTAACATAAGCTTGGAGGTGTGGTTTATACTTTGCTGTTTATAAGAAGCATCTGCTAATGTGCGCCATGCCTCCCAAAAAAGAAACGTACGAAGACATACAATTCAGAGCAGTTGTTCTGCATAAAGCTGAAAAGACAACAAAGTAATGTCATATTGTTCAGGCATCCATCAACACACAGTTAGACCAACTGTGTATAGGTAGAGACAGTTTAACAGTGGGACACTTTTACGTAGAAGTAGTCACCCAGGCCAAAAGCCTTCCACAGGCTTCATGAGGTATAAAAGAACCTGCAAGTAACAGCTTAAAGCCTATCAGCGTCATGAATCTCTGACCATGACACTACCACCAGGTCATTGAGACACAGTGAAACCTTGTGAAAAAACTCATTGAATTTTATCACAAATAGGAAGTTTAGATTGTAACAACTAGTTCTGATGTGATTTCTTTCCCTCCCTTTACTTGGAAACTGTCACATGCCTCTTTCTGTTGAGTGCAGGATTCACTGTCAGGTTGATGAATTTTGGTCGTGCTGTTTTCATGTCCTTGTATAATATTTCTTTCTTTTCTTTAAGATTTTCAAAAGAACTAGAAAATAAAATTTTCCTTATTTCCTGTTTTTCATGTCGCACCTTTTTAGATGATGAGCAGGGATAAGTGAGATAAGCACAATGAAATGTTTTTCCTCTTAACAGCTGTCTCCAAGATGTCTAATACATTTATTTTTTTTTATGCACACTCGCTTCGAGTTTGGAAGTTGCCACCCCGATACGCAACTGTCACTGCCACAGACATGTACACAGACTTGAACGTGGACGACACAGCCAACATAGTTAATGGGCCCATTAATACTGAAAAAACAGCTCTGCAATGAGCCATAGATGAGTCCATTCCACTTGTTTAAACACGGCTTCATGCGCACTGTCTTGAAACTAGACGGGACATTTAATGGGGCTATGCTATTGTTGACAGTCAATGCCATACACACGTTCAAGCACATATCACAATACCTTATTTGAATGGTTACACCTGCACCTGTTTTGTTTTCCCTGCACCTGCATAATAGTGAGCACAAAAATGGATTATGTTCATTTCCAGCTGTAGGTCACCTTAGCAACAGCTACCAAGAGGCAATTGATTCTCTTGGTGTTATATTAAAAAAAAAGGTACATGGTGTCCATTTATCATTCCCCTCAATGTTGATTGTTTTTCAGGCTGCTTTGGGTTTTTTTTTTTCCTATTTTTTAATTAATTTATGTATTTCACATCTTTTTTTTTTTTTTTTTTTCAGCATAACTGCAGGATAAAACCCACACTGAAGACAGCATGGGGATCTTTGCATGTGTGTCACACCAACCGCTGAGACTGGCCGAGAATACCAGGGGAAGAAAGAGAAAATCAGTGCTCTTTGTGTTATCTTTGCTTATATGAGTTTAAGTGTGTGTGTGTGTGTGTGCGTGTGTGTGTGTGTGTGTGTGTGTGTGTGTGTGTGTGTGTGTGTGTGTGTGTGTGTGTGTGTGTGTGTGTGTGTGTGTGTGTGTGTGTGTGTATGTCTGCATGCATACACACTCTGATCAATTTGTTTCTGTCATAGACTCAAAGAAGTGCTGGATCCCTGAGATTTTGGTCCATAATAGCAGTTATATCACAGAGTTGCTTCAAAATTGATAAGTGTTTGCAGAATCTCTGATTTTACCAACTGCATTTAGATGTAATGACTGAAACCTATTTAAGTACAGTGACCTCAGTGTCATGTTTAAAAAAAATAAAATTGAAATCATCCGGCCTCTGTGACATGGTGGGAGGTCATCAGAGGACCGGCCCACTGACTGTAAAGAAACAATAATCTGGAAGGCCCTGACATTAAAACGATACTCAAATATTTCTCACACTAACACGTTCACCAGCCATTACACCTGACACAAGGCAGGATGGAGACATTCTTTCATATTGTTTTTGCCAAATTTCTGTTCCCATATTTTGGTGAGACTTTGCAAAATTCTGTCCTCAGTTTCCTGTTCTTAGATGACAGGAGTGGTCTTCTGCTGTTTTCTATCTGCTTCAAGGTTCAGCACATTGGGCATTAAGAGACGGTCTCCTGCATTCCTTGGCTGTAATAAGTAGTTATTTGAGATACAGATGCCTTCTATCATCTCAAACCAGTCTCCACTTTGTCCACAGATCCCAGTACAAGTGGGAGAAGCCTCTTCTTAATGTCGTCAATAATGGCAGATGACAGCATCAAGGATCAGCACTGCTCATCGAGACTGAGTTCATTTAAACATCATTTGTTTTTTTAACTTTACCAGCTTTTAAAAGCATTGTTGCTTTGATTTATCTTGCAACAAATGTAGATGTCCTTGTTCAACTTACCAACAGGTCAGTTAAGTCTTGCAGTTTCCTTGGCAACTCTTTGTAGCCTATGGCTTTCACTAGGTGGCAACTCTAAATATTCAAGCCTACAGCATTTGGTTTGAGTCAGAATCACGTTGACTGAGAGTAGGTGTGAAATTTACAGAGTGGCCTAATTTTGAATATGACTAGTTATTTCTGATAACAGTTAGTGGCCCCACTGTGAAAGACTGTGAAGCTGTATGCGGTCAGAATAATGTAGATATTTTTTTCTTGTTATTATTTAAAATAATCCCAATTCTTTTCTCAATTGTTGTTTGATGGAAGACGAAATTAGAGATCATGTTGTTGTGATTTCTGTCTTTATATTTTAAATACCTGCAATTTTATAAGGCTGTGTAGACTTTTTATATCCACTGTATGAAAAAGCTACAAAAGTGAAGCAGTTGTCAGAAGCTACTTGTTTCATTCTGCAAAGGGCAAGCAGAGTATTGTGACTGATGGTGTTTCAGCCTGCATACGTAGTGTGTTTCAAGGATGGAGTCAAGAAGGATCTCAAGGGACGAATGGAGAACTCAAATCTGTCACGGTTAAAGGTAACAACAAATTTAGATCTTAGGTGCAAGACCCTCAAGTGCCTTGCAGAAACGCTTGAGGTGTGACCGATGTTAATGAAGATACTCAAGTACCGAGAACCTACACACCACAGACCTCCAGAGAAGAACAGAATCTGAGTCTGATGATGAGACACTGTTCACAGACAAAACTCTAGAGTCTGAAAAGTAACAAGAGCTCTTTGTGAGTATTGATGCCTGTCTACTACAGTCGTGGTCACTACGCACTAGGTGCTCGTGGTAAACTGGTCCAAATTGCACAAAGGTATTGGACTACAACTGCCTTCAAACATGTAAGACACTGCTCTCTTTGCATTTGCAGAAGAGATATTCTGCAAGCCTGAGAAAATTATTAAAAGAATAAAAATATTTGTCTACCATGGACATATTATATATATATATATATATATATATATATATATATATATATATATATATATATATATATATATATATATATAAACATTTTGTGTAACATTGGTCTTTAATGCGCGATGGTACAATATTTGTCCTTCCAAAGATAACATAATCAACTTGACTATTAAAATTATTTATCTCAACCCATTAAGCTCCAACTGTCGACTCCACTGCTCTCAACTCAGTTCTGTTAACTTAAGCAGAGTATCAACCAACACAAGCACATGAGTTACTTGTGTTGGTTAATAATTCTGAATCGTTTTTGAAAGCTTTTAATGGGCAAGATCAATAAAACTCAAATAACTTCTGAAAAGTGATATAAATAATGTAGGATCCAGTTATTTGCATTCTGCTGCCATCATGTGGCAAATATGATCCTCTCACAGTCACATCTGTGTAGTGGGAACACCGTTTTCCCACTGTTGGTCTTTAATTTTGTCACATTTCACTGTAAAGAACGACAGAAACAAGGCTGAAGACATGGAGATAAGATGCTACGACCTCCCTCAACAAACTATGGTGTGTTGACTGGAATAACCTGTGAAACATCTAGAAATGAAATGACAATAAATCCACGCACAGGTTCAACAAACCGCAGCAGAGTAATCTTTTTCTGCGTACATTTTTCTTTTTCTTTTTTTTTCCTGATTTAAATCAGATCTGCTTTGCTTGATGAGTCTACTACTTGATCTTGATCTTGATGAGATACTACTTCATCTGCAAGTGCAGACACCATTTGTTTTTTGTCCCTTTGAATTCCAGTCTTTTTGTTTGTATATTTGCACCTGTGTCTGTTCCGCACTGTGATCTCTGTGTGTGTGTGTGTGTGTGTGTGTGTGTGTGTGTGTGTGTATGTGTGTGTGTGTGTGTGTGTGTGTGTGTGTGTGTGTGTGTGTGTGACAGAAAGTGTTTTAGCAGCAGTCGTGTTTCCTGTGAACCTGCAACAGTTTGTCACTTCCTTTTTGTAAACTTTCTGAATTAAGCTCTGTAGGAGCAACACACTCATGATGAGTGACACACTGGCTATATACACATATATATATATATATATATATATATATATATATATATATATATATATATATATATATATATATATATATATATATATATATATATATATATATATATATATATGTAATACAAGAGCACATGACAGGCAGCCATTTTTATTGTGACCTACTACGATGCCCTTTCAGAAATGTCACAGAGTTTTCAACGTTTTCTCCTTGAATATGAATCGATGCTTATTACAGCATACTTACTATACATTGTATAGTAATAGTATACACGCAGCTTCAGAGCTTGCTGTTGTCCTGTGGAGGTCTGCCACTGTCTCTTTAGCTATGATTCCTGACCTTTATCACTATGTCGGAAAAATGTTTCTTCCTCATGTTTTCCTTTTTTGAAGGTTTCCCGTGCCCACAGGTAGACAGGCAGGTTTGGGAGGCATCTTCACACCTCCTGTTATGGGGGTTACAGGATGGGGGTTGATGCTAATTAATGAGCACGGGGAGGCCTGTACCCTGCGATCATTTGGCAGTTATGAACATATACACACTGTTGCATCAAATCTGAGTTGTACACTGACTCTGGAGTAGGTTCTTAGTAAAAAAGGTTCACACATGATAAAGGTTTTAGTTTAGGTCCATTATGTCCATGGTTATTTTAATTTTGGATTGTGCAGCTGCTATAAAGTTGGTAGCAAACACTCATCCTAAAATAAAAGCTTTGTGCCACACTTGATTCATGACACAAGATTATTATTATCTCTTGAGACAAATGTAGATTGGGGAAATCTATATCTTGAAATAGGTTTTAAAAATATACTATGTAAATGCTGAAAGTTCCTTTGATGTTTTTTTTCTCCCCACTTTTTTTCCTGTGTTTTTCTTTGTCTTGAAATGTACACCAGTAATTAATATTTGCATTGATGTTCTCTGAAATAGGTTTGATGCTGTGTCACTTACTTAATGTATGAAATGCCTGAACATTGCCAAACTGAAATACATGGGGCAAAACACCATCCTCTTCTGGAAATGTGTGCAATTACACCTGCTGTTTGTCTACTAGTTGAGTAAAGGATAAAGTTCCCATATTATCCTGACTTAAAAGTTTGACTTAAACTGCAATATGTCCAGTTTGAAGCTGTTGTTCTTTATTTTAAACAGTTGTGTTCACATAAACACATAAACTCTAACTGCAGATTGGAGCTCTAAACTCTAAGTGCAGCTCAGCCCATCTCGTAAATCTATCGCCTTATGGGGTCAGCCCTGCACTTCAGTTCAAAAAGAAACATCCTCCTATTCTCGCTGCTGCCGCGACGCATGACTGTCAGCAGCGTGTCTGATTGGTTTAGAAAGGTTACCAGTAAGAGAGGAAGGGGATGGAGGGGAAACCCCAACAGGGTACTCAGCACACAGAGGACACAGAGAAATCGAATATTTAGGATGCACAGTCTAACAGGCCCAGAGTTTTGGAGTTGAGATCAGAACAAAATTACTATATTGTGGTGCTTGATTACTAAGGATAAGGATATTTTCCAAATATTCTATCTCTTCCTTCAGCATTTCATCATTTACTTTGACCATCAGAAACATATCTGTCAGGCTTTCACCATAAAGCTAAGAATAGTCATGTTTTTGGCAATACTTACTCTGTCTTAACAGTTGCTCCCCTGATCAGCTCTGGCACACCAATCTTTAATGGCTGTGATTATTTTAGTAACAGGGAAAAAATATCACCATGGGAGAAGAAAAAAAAAAATCACCAGATTTAAAACTTGTCTAAGGAAGGTAGAATGCAGGGAGATTTACCATCTGCTGACATGTTTAACTCATGGCAAGGGCTTGATTGCAGAGTAATCGTTGATTTGTGTGCAGAAATCTTGAACCGAAGGTCGGCCCAGCTTTGTATGCTGCCTCCAAGTGGCAACAGGCAGCTACAGAGTGTTGTACCAGTGTGACCAGTGTGTTGGTCATGTCACTGAGTTATATCTTTCCTGAAGAACCGGTTTAACACTGTTTGGTCTGAGTCGGCTGTATCCCCGCCCTGCTGCCTCCGCTCCCGGCCATGTGTATCTGCGGCCGGTGGGTGGTGGCGGTCCCGGCCCCCCCTGGGCTGGTCGCGCTGCTCTGGCTCCTCTGTCCCTCTTCCCTCCCGCCTTCCGCCTGCCCCACCCTCTTTGCCTGTCCGGCACCGTGGCTACTGGAGTTCGGTGTCGCTGTCGCGTCGCCGGGGCGCGTGGCGGGGGCCGATGCATTGGCGGGCCACCGGCGACACTGTTTCTTGCCCGTGCGGGGCTCGATATGTTTGGGGGTCGGGGGATCTGGGGGCATATCGCGGCTTTGTTTCCTTGAGCCTGCTGGGTCTCCAGCTGGTAATGGTCTGTACTAAGGGAGGGTGTGGGATCGGCGGCCTCGGATTCCTCCCTCCCCTCCTGCTGGCTGCGGCCGCTGCCGTGGGGGGCTGGGGTGGCCCAGGGCTGGGGGGAGGGTTGGGGCGCTGACCGATGACGATAGGAACCAACAACGGAATGGTAAGAATAACTAGTTAAAGGAGGAAGTGTTTAAATGACTTAATATTATTAGTTTTGTAATTAATAAATGTATTATTATTATTATTATATTCTTGTATGTATTTATGTGCAAATAAGTGAGTTTATATACATAGATGCATGTTTTATATGTGTATGTGTATGGGTGTGTGTGTGTATGTGTGTGCGTGTGTGTATGTGTATGTATTGGTGTGTATATATGTGTGTGTAGTTATATACGTGAGTATGTTTGTGCATATGTGTGCAAACGTATGTGATATGTATGTATGTATGTACGTATGAATAGCTGTGTGTGTGTATGTGTGCGTGTGTGTGTGTAGTTATATACGTGAGTGTGGTTGTGTATATGCGTGAATGTATGTGGTATGTATGTATGTATGAATAGCTGTGTGTGTGTGTGTGTGTGTGTGTGTGTGTGTGTGTGTGTGTGTGTGTGTGTGTGTATGTGTGCATGCATGCACGCACGCACCTGTGTGTGTGTGTGTGTGTGTATATGTGTGTGTGTGTGTGTGTGTGTGCGTGGGTGTACATGTTTAGGTATTTGTGTGTGTGTATCCCTATGTGCATGTATCTATTTAGGTGTATGTGGATACATGCAAGTGGATGTATATACTTATATGGATGATATGCATGGGTGTGTGTATATATGTATGTATGTATGTATGTATGAATATGAGTTGCATGAGTGTAAGTAAATGATTACGGGGAAATGTATTGTGACATGAACATGCAAAGTGTATGCATATACTGATATACTATATGCAATGATTTAAAGGTATGTGTATGTATATCATATGAATAGATACTTATGTGTGTATGTGTATGTATATATATATGTATATATATATATATATGTATATATATATATATATATATATATATATGTATGTATGTGTGTATGTATGTATATATATATATATATATATATATATATATATGTGTGTACTTCAATTAGGCACACCTGTACAGCATGTATCAATGTATATTTGTATGTATGTATAATCATGTACATGTGCATATGTATTTTACACCTATGCATAGCAAAACTCTTAGATGTCCACACATTAATCCACGGTTTATTTTCATTGATTGTATGAATATGTGTGTGTGTGTGTGTGTGTGTGTGTGTGTGTGTGTGTGTGTGTGTGTGTGTGTGTGTGTGTGTGTGTATGGATTATTTATCTATCTTCTATGTTTATAACTTTATTTTGATATATGTGGACATGTATGACTATTTAAATACTTCTATGCCTATTATATATATGACTTTTCAATACTGCCTCCAACCCCCCCCAAACGCTCAAATGATGTGATTGTAAATAGAAAGCTCCTCCCCCCTTTTCTCTGTTTTCTTTTTTGCTTATAACACCTGATTGTCTTGTGTCCACTTTTTACTCTTTAAACAACACATTATAAACTCTTCTTGATGCATATTACAACACAGACACCAGACTGCACCACCACTGTCTCGTCTCTCTCTCCTGCTCTCTCTCTCCTCACCCTCCACACCCGGTGACTCTAGCCCTCCTCTGCAGAATATTTATATCCCTCTTTCTGACTCTCCCTTTACTTTTATCTTGTTTGATTTCTCCAGGGATCAATAAAAATATAGTTTGACTGTTATGAGGGATGGTGAAGGTAGCACACTTGCACACACCCACACACACAAAACACCCTTGGTTACTAGATTAAAATGCATATATACAACTCCGGTTATACCAACATGGTATCAATCATAAATATATGTGCAAACAAGGGCAAAAAAAAAAAAAAAAAAAAAAAAAAAAAAAAAAAAACTGTTTGGTCTGAGTCAAAAAATGACACCATTATCAAACCTACTTTTGACTGATGGAATGACAGAAGTTTGCAAAATGTGAATCTACGCCTGTGTAATTACTGTATAGTAAATGACTGCCATCTCCCTATGTGAATCCTTAAAAAATAAAATACTGAAACTGGCCTGGACAATCGAATTGGTACCCCTAGAAAAGCCTGAAAATAAATTGACCATAGTGACACATTAAACTAAAGTGTGTCCTCTAAGCTGCAACAGGCGTCTTTAATCTTGCAGTTTCACTAGTTCTTATTTGTTTTTTTTCCGTTTTAAATCACTTCAGTCGAGCCACAGTTCAAATGCTATGTTTTGTAGAGAATTACCTTCTTCAAGAAGTTTGTAATCTTTTCCATTCTTACAAATCACACGTCTTGTTGGTACATGTTTCTTGTCAATCGGCCAGGTTTCAACTGAGCTCTGCAAGCAATCGCTTCTAATTTCAGACTCATTTGTGTAAAAAAACACTTGTACCGTCTTTTTTTGAACACACTCTAAAAGCTGCGATTCCAGTCTTTTTGATGGGTTTGTAGACAGCCGTTCCTGTCTGCAAACTGTATGTGAAGACAGGCTCAAAATATGAGGGCGGTCTCAATAGGAACTTTTCTAAATACCTTTTATGACGCCAGTAGGCCCGTGTTTGTCTACTTAGATGTGAGCATGACTTTAGAAAACTGAACACAAGCCTTGAAACTCTGAAACTGTAAGAGATCTGTGAAACAGAGTTTGGGTCATCTATTTCAACCTATTTAAACCTAGAGTTTATTATTAACTATATTGCCCAACGCATATGACCGTGAGCTTTTGCAATGTCACTAACCTAAAAGTGAAAGTAATCCTGTGAGATTCCTTATGTTTCCTTATGTTTCATGCTTCATTCCAGTTCCTTCTCCAAGCTTGTTTTTCTTGTCGAAATAAATATATTATCCTCTCATTTGTCTTTCTTTTTTTTTAAATTTGTTATATATTTACAGAAGAGTATTAGGGCCACTGAAGAAAAAAAGATTCAGAGATTAATGTCAGAATTCTGACTTTTTTTCCCAGAACTGCATTTTTTCTTTCTTCAGTGGCCCTAATACTCTTCTGTATATATTCTTGTTTGCCATTTATTTAAATAGTAAAAGTCTAGTAAAGACGAAAAAGAAAAAAAGTTTCTCACTACCCTGGTCAACAAAGATTATGTCACTTTGGCAGTGATCAGAAGATAGAATATGATCTGTCCGAGCGTATTCGTTTATCTGGAGAAGAGACAAATTACCTGAGGCTATAATATAAACCATAAAGAGGACAAACAATTTTAAGATTTATTATGAGTTTCAATCCAAACGTGTAGGCCTAAGGACCAGTTCTGATAGGGCGAGCCTCCCGGAAGTGGATGAAAAATGATCAGTGCAGAACCTTTTAACAATATGGTAAGCATTTGCGTAAGATACAATAGCTGGTTGAGAAGATGGGGAGCAGCCGTGGTTTTGGGTCGCCCTTCTTAGCTGGTCCCAGTCTCTTGGCACTCTTCGTCTTCTTTCCTTCGACCAATCTCTGGATACAACATTCTGAGAGAAAACTCACCAAGTCTACTCCCCTAGTATTTCTCTCTGATTTCCTTCCGTGTATTTCCCCACAGTATGCCCTGGAGCTGATTCATCTAGGATGTGCAGGGTGTGGGTGTGTGTGTGTGTGTGTGTGTGTGTGTGTGTGTGTGTGTGTGTGTGTGTGTGTGTGTGTGTGTGTGTGTGTGTGTGTGTGTGTGTGTGTGTGTCTAAACAACTTTTCCCAGATCATCACACTTCTTGTTACAGCACAATGCAATGTGATTGATAAAATTTAATAGAATTATAACAAAGGAAAGTAATTTAAATGATCTGAAAAGAACGAAAATCAATGATTATGTCGCATTCATATAAACTGTCTCCAACGAAACAGACAGTAGTAGCCTCAACAATATGAACCGCATATAACGCATATAATTTTACATCCCCTTCCGCGCGTCGTCTTTATTCCACTTTCACTTGAAGGCATCACGCTTTCAGCGCGGAGCTCCACCTCTGTCACACCTTTACCTGTGTTGTCATACACACACGTAGTAAGTCACTCAGTAAAGGGCGCCTCGCGGACGAGGTCTTCCACTCCTGGGGGAGTCGCTTCCGATTAGAAAGACCATGGCTGAATCCCAACTAATGTGTATGGAGGATGGGCACATCGGAATCAAGGTCCCGGAGTCCAAACCGGAGTTTTACTACAGTGAAGAGCAGCGCGCGGCCGTCGAGGAGCTTCTGAAGAACGGCGATGGCGCCTTCAAAATGCGGCTCAAAGAAGACAACATTAAAGACTTTCTGTCAGCGAGGGAAGTCAAACTCCTATTGAACACTTTCAAACAGTATGACACGGGTGGCGACAGCAGCAGTGGCAGGACTTTCCCCGCTGGGTCCGAGCAGGAAGCCGCCGGAACCGACGCGGATTCCGGAGTCCACTCCACGTACTGGCCCCAGATGTCGGACACAGAGGTGCCGTCGCTTGATCTCGGCTGGCCCGGCGGGGCTTTGTTCAAAGGAGTGACCCGGGTGGCCGTGCACACGCACCCACCCAAGGACAACGGACCCCACATTAAGGAGGTCGTGCGACGCCTCATCCAGGAGTCAAGCAAGGTGAGGAGAAAAGACTCCTAATTGAAATTAATGTGGTCTTTGTTATTATTGTATTGGTTGACAGCCGTAACTGAACCCTGTCCGAAGTTATTGATGGTAGTCTTAACTTTATTTATAATTTAGATGAAGAAGAAAAAGGAAAAGACTTGCAGAAGAAAACAGAATAAAATCAGAAGACAGTCCAGTTTCAGCTTTTACAACTCCCAAGCTCTTTAAACCTTATTCCCATCGTGGTATTCGCTTTGGCCCAGTTGTAGTAATGATACTTTCTTTTTCAAGCAGTTCTCAGTAAATCCATCTATTGTCTATACCTGTTTAGTCCTGTACGGAGTCACGCGGAGTTCTCAGGAAATCAGGTGATTAAAATACTATAGAAATCAGTGTGTTTGTTATGGCACCAGTAACCAAACTCCGTACCTATAAAACAGACACGCATCAATAGAAACTACAAACACAAAAGTTTGATGGTGACATTTTTAAAAGTGAATTTCAGTTACAAACCTGTAAAATACCAAAACGCATCCACATGAGAAAGATCAGTGAAATCGGGAAAATGAAAATCATGTTATAGCAACATTTGGAGGGGCATTTCCTCTAAAACTGATTATTTGATTAATAGCAAATGAAAAGCTACAGTTCTGAAAATTATAGAAACGGAACGTGGAGAATGTTGTTATCGTGAAACATGTCTTGTAGGAATTTTGTCCTGTTAATTTTTAAGAAGATTTGCTGAGTTTGAGAGCTGGTATTGTCAGATAAACCTCTCAAGACAGCTTTTCACCTCATTCATTCCCAAAGACGTTTCCACAAAATTGAAAGCACCCTGCTGTCTATAATGACTTTGTGGCAGAGTGTCAAATCTTTTCTTTGAAATCTGAGAAACCCCTTTCATTTATTGCCTGCCCCAGCCCAGAAGTGGACACTGGTCTTGTGTAGGTTACAGTTGCTTTTCAGTGTTGTGTCCATTTTTCCAGCTAGAAACTTAAGGCCTGGAACGACTCTGTGAACCCAAGCAGCCAGTTGTGATGTTTACTCATGTACAGCTGGAGCTGCGCTGAGTCATCTGTTCCCCTCGCGAACAGCTCCGGTGGAGGAGCTTACTCGCCTGCGCTGTGCCTGCCTCGGATCACCTCTTTAAAACTGGGACAGGGAGGGTGATGGGAATGGGGAAAAACACTCGCTCACGGTTCCTGAAGTCAACTCAATGGGCGACGTTGCTCGGCTGGATTGTAATTAAGCATTGCAGCCAGTTGAAGCCCGTGTGACTGGGTGGAGTGTGACACAACTTGCATATCAGGTCGCATAAAAGTTTGTCCTAAACAAATTACAAACGCACACTCATAATACTTTATAAACCCATACTACTCTTCTTACTCTTCTTCGTCAATATAAAGTAATCTGCACCTTTACATCCGCATATTAAACTTACCCTCCTTGACTTTAATTTATTATGCATTTTCAGTGTGTATTCATCATTATAGATTTGTCACTGATGAAGATAGTGACAATGATGATGATCCACCTCGTCAACTATCCACAAGTCCTTGCTTGTTGCTGTGCTGCAACCACTTAGAGACATGCTCAGCATTTTTCTGCAGAGTGGAAACAGCAGGCCTTTTTTTTCCTTAACAGAAGAACATTTGTTGCAACTTTGAAGGCTAATTCTTTCCATGACTGTGCTCTCCTGAAAGAACAGTGGGACAATCAAACAATCCACACTTTCAAGCCTCCTCCATTAGTCTGCTTGAACATGTCACTACATGTTTGAAAGGACTGTGAAACGGTCAAATGAATAAGAATCACTCATTCAGTACTTGTGCCAAGTACTTGGCTTTGACATTTTATTTTTGATAATCGGATCAACATAAAAAGAAAAAAGTTTAGTGTTTAAACTGTGGAAAAAAAAATAGTGAGAGACAAACATTAATATACTTAGTTTCCTGATTTAAATTGGACAGCGGATTCCAGACAATGTTGGAAACATACTGCAGTTAAACAAAACAAATGCTCTTCACTCTTCCGATGACCAAGTCCAGATTTTACCTGAGCATACTTGACATCACCTGGAAGATGTGTCCTACCTGTAACAACAAGATGTTTTCATGGCTATGTATCAAAGTTTTGCCTCTGGTTGACCAAGTATAGTTAAAAACCTTAAAATAATTGCTATTCTGAAAGCTGGGCCCATTTGGACCCTTCAGGGGCAAGTATGAGTGATTTAAACACCTCCGTCTAGATTCCACAGCTCCATCCTGTCTACTTCAACAGCTGCGTCACAGTTAAGAGCCCTCACTGAAAGTTAGTGTTCACTTTTTGTGTTGTGATCCCATCAATTGCAAGCAGATCCAGGAGAGATTAACTGCAGAGTCACTTGATGCAGGACAGAGTGCTGAGTAAACCTTTGGCCATTGCATTTAATAGGTTACTGGGTTTCTTGATCAGTTCAAAGAGGGCTGTTGTAGTGCGCGATTGTTAATTCATCTGCAGTGACGGACTCCGGCTGTGTGCAACAGCTTTGTTGTCTGGATCATTTCTTCTTGTTATTTTGGTGATCCCATCATAATTGTCATTTGTTGCATATTGCATGGATTTTTTTTTTTTTTTTTAACAATCAAATGTAGTAAAAGCTATGTTACTGCTGCTTCGTGTACAAACACAGCCACTATCCCAGTGTTTGGTGAAAGCAGAACTCCACTAATCCCAGTGCTCTGGGAGAGAAGAAGGCAAAAGGCCCATGGGAGCGGTTATTTAGTTCCTGAATCCTTTTGTTGTTTTAAAGCTTTGCTCGTAAGATCTGTCATTGTCCCTGGAAAACAGCAGTGGGGTAGCTATGTTTATTGGCTTCTTTAGTGGTGCTCTTGGACTGGAAAAAGGTTGGGATGTTGGATTTGAGCCAAATCAATGTCCCGAGGCTGAAACCCAGGTTAATCTTGTTGTGTCACATTGTTTTTCTTTATTAAAATGTTGACTTGTTACCTTCTATTTCACTGTGCTAGTACAGCTTGATATCTTCAGTTCTGTATTGTAAGTCAAAAGTAGAGCACATTGAACAGTTGGTAAACTTATTAATTTGTTGGGGTTTTTTTTAGATTTTATTGTTGCAGTACTTAAACTGGCTTGTTTTATCACCCTCCATAATTTCATCTCCATATGTTTGGGAAAACAAAAAAAAAAGGTGTTGCAGTTGATCTTTTGAAAATTCCTTGCAGGTTATTGCAATAGTGATGGACATTCTCACAGATGTTCAGATCCTGCAAGACCTGATGGATGCAGCTTCGCGTCGTTCCGTGCCTGTGTATATCTTGTTGGATAAGCAAGGCGTTCCACACTTCCTGGATATGTGCTCCAGGCTTCAAATTGGTGCACAGCACCTTCGGGTAAGATTGCACTTGTATGAAGGAGAATGGAAATGTAACCCCTGGTTTCCACCAAGCATGGACCCTCCACTTTACTCTGCTAAAAATATATGCCAAGTCTGTTTTCACATTCAGCGGTGGCAGTTTACGCAGTGCAGACTGAACTGGCAGGGAGTCGGACACAAGTGGCAGCATATTTTTGAAGGGGTTTTTTTTTTTGTTTGTTTGTTTTTGTGTTAAATTCTGGCGTAATTTTATGCTCATGACATTGACCATGTTGTTTTCTGTTTATGGCCTGACTTTGACCCCTTGTGGTTGCAGAACTTCAGAACCAGAACACTTCAAGGAGTTGGCTTCAGTTTGTCTTCTGGGAGATTCCCTGGTTCAGTGTGTAATAAATACATGCTGGTAGACGGGGACAAAGTTGTGTTTGGTTCCTACAGGTGAGGTGTGCGTGCGTGCGTGCGTGCGTGCGTGCGTGCGTGCGTGCGTGCGAGCGATTGGTAGTTAATGTGATAAATGAATGCATAAATAGATCTCTTATTTTTATTTTTTGCCTTCTAGTTTTGCCTGGTGCACATCTCGAATGGACCGAAACATGATCACTGTGATGACAGGACAAGTGGTTGACTTCTTTGACAGAGACTTCCGTGAGATGTACGCAGTCTCTGAGAAACTAAACCTCTACAAGGAGTTGCATGTTAGTCTGCCTGCTGAACATGTGACCACTACAATTCGTTCCAAAGTAGGGCCCAAACGCCCTACATTACCAGCAACCACATCCCGCTTCCAGGTCACCTTAGGAGATTCACGGAAGGCCAACATCGAGGTTCCAGCTCACAAATACTACAATCCCAAATATGCCCTAGCGTTCGGGGACATCCCCCCCCCAACAAGGTCTCTTCAAGAGTCAATAGCTAAAAGCGGTACAGCCCAGGCAGAGTTTGCCAAAGAGATAGACCCGGAAAGGCCTCGATTAGCAAGCAGTGTAAGGCTGGAACGGACGAGTCCACTTCCTTCTGAGGCCCCAAGTGAAAGCTTCAAGATGCCAAATGGAGGTACTCAGGATAAAAAGGAACAGGTTACGTGGAGGCAAAGATTATTGAGAAAGAAATCTTCCAAAAAGCATTCTGAAAAAAACATTGCAAGTCCTTCAGTCACAGAAATAGATCAAACTGATGAAACTGAGGAGACTTTTGAGGTGATTGTACCTCCATCTAAAGACAACAAGAAGCTATCCAAACAGGATGTGAGACTGGGATCTCAGCAGACTGTCAACATTGCACGTGACACTGGAAGTAAGTCACAGATATTGTGCATGCACAGTGTTTTATTTAAAATTGGACGTAAATAATAAAATAAAAAGGTTTTTATTAGGTAGGAAAGGCTTGTTTCGTTTGTTTTTCTGACTGTGACCACTTCTTTGACTTGGCGTATAAAAGTAGTTACCATGAGTATAATTTAATCCAGTGTCCTTATTTTACACCAAATACGTTAAATTTATCTTAAATTGTGATGTAGTTTATTAAAATTTCCTTTTAGACATTTCTAGACCTTTTAGTGAATCGTATCTAACTAACCTCTTCTTATCTCTCTCCCTCTCCCTCTCCCTCTTTCTCGTTGATTTTTTTTAATTTGCAGGTTTTAAGAGACGAGGTAAAGGAAAACAAAACTGTAGAGTGTCCTGAGCCGATCGTGCTAGTCTCTAACCACAGACTGCAGTCACACTTAAGGTTCAGAAGAGTTTTTTTTATCTCTGACTTCACATTGTAACCAGCACTTTAAAGACCAAGTGGATGTGTTGATTGGCACATGCTTCTTTTTATGGTTTTTTTTTTTTGTGTGTGTAAAGTGTTCTGATATGTGTTGTCCTGGTGCAATGATCAACAATCTCCTTTTTCTCTTTTAATCTGGCTAAATGTGGCTACATCATTGCATTTCACACTGCTCCAGAGGTGACAGCTGTGAATTATTGCTTCTCATTGACTAATTGTTTTGTTTTTCAGCTGACCATCTCTACGAACAGCTGAATATTCTCAGATGGAGGTGTGGGATGTGTGTGTGGGGGGATGGGTGGATGGGTATGTCATATATAATCAAACCTGTTAAGCCATATTTAAATAATGAAGCCAAGAAGAAAGTTTAGTGCCTAAGAAATCTACCTCCATACATGTGGTTTTAGTGTATAAATATGTTTCTAAGCTTGATTTCCAGCCAAGTCGAAATGCAACAGAGACAAAAAGGTAATCAAACATGAAAACATTAGAAAATGAGTTATTTTTACTGCTATTTGGAGAATATTCAGATAGACAATTGATCTCATTTAAATTTGGCCAAAGTTTAATTAATTTTAATGTTTCCTTTTATTGTTATTCAGTGTTAAAGCAAAAATTAAGTCAGCTTGGTTTAGCCATCATATTTATATTCCTCTCAGATACAAAACAATGAGTCTGGTTTCTCAGTTTTTGAATTACCAACAGACACACAAGAAACTACCTCTGGATCCCACTGGATAGACATGCAACCACGATGGGATGTAGTGACAACCAGATTAGTATCAACAAAGGACATCTAAAAGGACGTGCAGTGGAGAAGCAACACAGGCGAATAGATGTAAAAACTTGGTGATCGAAGGTGTTTTTAGCGGTTCTGCAGCCATCCCGGTTGTTTTGAATGGTGGCTCTACCTACACGGACCCGCTTGGATTCACAGTGCACATTACCGACTCCGTCTCAGTTAGAAACATAGACTGGGACAGAATTCCGACGGACCCACGCTGAGACCATCCGATTAAAACATCGGGATGACTTACGTCAGTACGTGATTTACGTCAGCTTTGCAGATAGGAGGTAGGATTGTACAGGTAGGTATTTGATCATTTATGTCTAGCATGCATTTAATATTGAGATGATTTGGGTTGTAGGCAGCGTCACAGAAAAATGAGAGGCGAGGTCCAACTGTCCAGTCTATTGTGCCCCAGTAGACTTTTCATGCCAGAGGCACCACTACTTAGGAATCAGTGTTGACTTTGGCACTTTTTTTCCCTCTTCTTTGGATTTCCACTGTAGCAACGGTGTCTGTAGTGTTTTATATTTGATTAAGTCTGCTAAAACAGAGAAAGTCTGAGAAAGCTTGACAAAGCTGGGTACTTGTGTTGAATCCTGCTAAGCCCTGAATAACTACTTTATACTTTTGCTAAGACCTTAAACACACCAAAATGCATTAACTGTGTATAGTGTAACACTCACATTTTATAACTTGTCTTTTAAATAATTTATAACTAACGATGTGATGATAACATATGTGTATTGGAGTAATAAATAGTGTCATTTGCATGCTTGTGTAGGGGTTTCATTAGAGGAAATCCTTAAAAGGTGTGACAAAACTGTGATTACAGAGTAAAAACTGTCTTTTTTTTTTTTTTTTCTTCTTCTTCTTCTTTGAAAAGTCATGTTCCTCCAACAAAAGAGCTAAATGAAAACCATTACTTTGATTGTACCTTCTCTCAGTGACACCATTTTGCAGTGCTCTATTGTTTAAGATAGATAACCGATGACTGCAGTGAACAAACCGGCCGCTACAGGCTGCCAAACACTCGCCAACAGCACAGATCTCAAAGAGGAACTGCAGCACTGATGGGGACTGCTGGTTGAGTCAGGTGGGGGTAGGTTGTGGCGCAACAGTGAAACAGGAAGTCAAAACTACAGCAGAAAAAAAGGCCTTCGCACAGTAACTTACTTAAGATGCAGCCGGCATGTAAAAAAATATATGTTCATTTGTTTCCTGTAACGTGTGCACGTGCGTGTATATTTGAAGGATCCATTCGTCTCTTCTGTGGAGATGTTTGAGAGGGGAGATTTTAACAGCAACATTTGAACAGGTATTAAAAAAAGAAAGAAAAACAACAAACCTCCAGTACCTGTATGAGTCCTCTTTGACTGACGGACACCACATGTAGACACGACCACCTCACCCTTGAAAGTAATGTCTATGGTGGTGTTTGTTTCCCAGTAACATACAGGTGTGTGTAACAGTTGTTCAGAATGTGAGATACAGTCACAAAACCATGCTTTACAACTTGATCACTTTCAGTGTTGGTGTGACAGAATACTGATTATTGCATTTACTGAATTTCCTGTTAGACACCAAAGATAGTTTAGGGTGCTCCGCCAATGAATCACGTGTCAGCCTGTGAAAGGGGCATACCGACATCCTTAGAAACGGTATCTATGAGGAAGTCGGGTGTGGTTGCATGAACTTGGAGTGAATTCAGCTGAGAAAAACAAAACAAAAAAAACATGTCAACTCAGTCCTGAAACCTTCAAAACAGGATCAACTTTAATAAATCACAACACGTATATGAATACGCTTTAACAGTTTTAAGAGAGCAGAACAAATACAGTAACTGCAGGGACACGGTCTATAAGGTTTATCATACAATAGTTAGATTATAAAAGATTGTTATTACAATATACACAACAAAGTATGTGCGAGTTACACTTATTGCACAGTGCTTTTATATTAAGCAACATTGGAATGATAAAATGAATTCTGTAAGAGATAATTCCAGAAATGTATTTACATTTTAAAATTAATTATGTACAAATCAAAGCACTGCATAGGCTTTCATGTTCAGCTGACAGTGAATTTACTAAATATTTATTTAGTAAAACCTAGTCTAATGAAAGTTAAGTTGCTTTTACTGTTAATTGTTTTGACCTTCATGAGAATGGGAATACAGCTAAAACAGATTGTTTTTAACTTTTACAGAAACCCCTGAAAAAAGAAGGGACAATAGGAAACTTCAGTAAATACACACATTCTGTTCACAGAACAAAAATTCTGAACATTAACGTCAACCCACAAAGTCTGCTGTCAGAGTTTGAGATCGTCCTGAGAGATCCTCCGTAGCTTGTCACACTTGTACTGAGTCACTGAGTCTTCTGCCGTTCACGCAGTTTTTTTTTCTGTTTGCAAAAAGAGAAGTGGAAAGAGCCACTTTTTAAAATTTATTTTAGCCCCAACAACAACCAGCAGCGTGCATCTGCTCAGTTATGCGTGGCCCCATGTCATTGTGTTGCAAAAGACTTTCTTCGCACGGCAGGAAGGACCGAGTGTGACCAAGTGTGGCAAAAGAATCCCACGTTAGGGTAGATGTCCATGGAGCGGAGCACTGGGCTGCTCAGTCCTGAGGAGTTTGATTTATCACCTTCTTCTTCCGGAGTGAGACCAAGTCATAAAACGGATCCTTGGTGATGCTTGCTCTGTGTGAAGCAAAGAGAAGAATGTCATTAAGCAGATAGAGCAGTTTTTCCATGTCTGTGTGCACAGATATGCCGTCTTTATGATATTGCAGTGACAGTTTTGATGTCTGTAATATGAAAAGGTGCCCATGATGTAGATGATACAGTTTTGAGCTTAGGGCCTAACATAGTTTAGATAAACATAATTAAGTTCGGACAGTGTACCGTCTGATTTACTAGGGATCCTGACTTCTGGGCCTATTTTTGGAAGCCACTGGAACCAGTTAACACAATTTCCATAAACTTTAGCTTGTCAAGCAAGAACTCGAAGCGGCTTCTCACATTCAAGGTGTTAAATCAACAACTGTCCAGCATCACTCTCAATCTTTCACTTCATTTTTCAGCTGGAGAGGCTGAACTGCCTGACTCCGAAAAAGGAAACTTTGGACAGGGCTTACCAATGTAAATCTGTTAAATTCCTCTGAAAAGAGAATAAGAACTATTTGATCGTAGTGGTTCCTACAAACCACAACTTTTTTTTCATTTCTCTACTAGTTGTTTAACAAAAAGAAATATGAAAAAAAAAAATGTCACATGGACTTAGTACCCCAGTATTTCTTTCATGGGATTCAATGGGTTGAGCTGGAACAAAGTGCTGCTAATCATCAATGCTTTATGAATTGATCACCAGCTAATCTGCAGTTTATTGGCATGGGGTCTGACCTGATGGCCTCAATCCAGGAGTCCCTTTCTTCAGCGCTGGAGGCACAGATAGTGTAGGACTGGTGCTTCCCCTCCACCACCCTGCCGTCTGTCTCTGTTTTACATGCTTTGATCTTCTGTCCTCGACTGTTGGGGTTGTACAGCTCCAGACAGTACTAGATGACATCAGACAATGAACAGGTGTATCAGTAAAGAAATCCTGGGTTGTCTTAAAATGAGCTTTTTGATCATGTTCATGCTCAACATCAACAGGTTCTTACCGGTTTCCGAGCACATGGAACTTCTCTCACACAAAGGTTCTCCAGAGGGATGATGCCCCTGGGCTCTTTATCCTGCAAAGAGATTAAAAAGACATGGACTGTGTCAGGGGACGTACAAAGAACAAAGGCAAAGAAATAATACTTAAGTAAGGAGAGGCAAGAGAGAGACCCAGAAAAAAACAATTTATAGCGCTAATGTGCAAATTAACTCAATGCCTAAACAATAGAAAGTACAATAAATCAAAGTAATTATATTTTTTTCAAATATCAAAGCTATGTGAGGAGCTCTGTGAAGTCTTACTGCGGTGAACTCAAAGTAGTACAGGCAGTTGTCAGTCAGGATGAACCATCTCCTTTTCCATGTCTTAACCCTACCTCCTGAAATACAGAGAAAATCCAAAGTTATGTAATGTGACAGAAAATATTCAAGCAAAGTAATCAAAATACGAACATTTCCAAGTAATCAAAGTAGTCGCCCACCAAGTTTGAGGAGCCATCCTTCTCTGTCAGGGTTGAAAAAGGTATGAGTCAAATCATTCCCATCATCTTCTGGGATTTTGAAAGGTTCATTTCGTATGCTCTCGTATAGTTTCTAGAAAGAAGGGAGATTAACCGTCAAACTTTTTGCCTCTAACCTAAACCTAGCAAGTTATTGAACTTAAAAAGAAAAGTAACATATCCACATGTTCACAGGCGTGGCAATTCATGTAATGACACCGATTAAACCCACGTACTACTCAAAGACTTGCAATGTCACTGTAAGTCTACTATAAATATAAAAAAATCTATTTATATCTACAAAACATTACTGTCATCTTGGTTGTAAATTTTTAGCATCTAGTTTGGACTCAGTGATTCGCTAGAAGTTCTTACTGAGAGCAAATCATCAGGTAGGTCGTCTCCATTGTTGATGCCTCTGTTCATGGAGAAGAAACGCTCCAGAGTGGTTTTGTCCTTCACGTTGGGGTTGTGGAGGCTGGTGTTCAGCATGATGATGGCAAAG
Organism: Xenentodon cancila; assembly: GCA_014839995.1. Taxonomy (NCBI): domain Eukaryota; kingdom Metazoa; phylum Chordata; class Actinopteri; order Beloniformes; family Belonidae; genus Xenentodon; species Xenentodon cancila. Next base: position 17,748,470 of record CM026198.1, on the reverse strand, counting down.
GACAGGATGTAGCACGTGTCTGTGGTCACGAAGGAGGTGAGAGCCATTAAAATAAGCTGATCAATAGATTCACAATATAGAATCAATACGGAATATGAAATCAGTAAAAATGAATGGGAAAAAAAACTCATTTTCACACACACACACACTTCTTACATCAACATTTACAGACCAGACAGGAGGCGAGATATTTAGTGAAGCTAACCGGTGGACTGGAAGACATTAGTGTTGCAGTCACAGTAGCGTGTGGCGAAGGCCTCCATCATGCGGTCAATCTTCTGAGCCTCACCGGGTAGACGGAAACTCCAAAGAAACTGTCTGCCCCCAGACACACCACAAAAAATAAGACTTCTGAATGCACATCAAGCTTGTAAACCAGAGATCAAGCCTGTCTAACATCAAAATCTAAAAGTCCAATGTAACATCAAACATTGATTGAATGTTACCTCCTACGCAGAGAAAATTAATGCTGCCTTTTTATGTTATAAATTTATATCAAGTTTAGTCATTATTTGCTTTGGGAAAAGGAATTGATTAGTTTTATTCTAGTAGTTCACCACCACATTTTAATATTGGTTCTTTAAATCACTGTACTTTTACACTATAGTTATTTAAAAGAATAACCCCAACTTGCTCTATAATGTTTTTTTATGTTGACAATCTTACAAAAGCGTCTTTGTAACATGATTCCAACCAGCAATTTATGTCTTATTTGATATAAATGTAAAAAAAGAAAAATCTTGATCTTTATCCCTCCCTCTGAGTCACATCAACAAACCACAACTGACGTCAGTCAAAGGTTCCTTAGTTCTGAGTAGCTTCCCTTTATGACAAAGAGAATCTTTTTTCACATGCAAAACTGGAAGGATGCCTTTTTATTTTAGAGCCACAGCCAGTTATTTTACCATCAGTAGATATAGATGGATAGCAATGACCAAGTAGCCGGAATAATGAACAGGAACGTCTGTGAGGTGGACTTCCGAAAGCAAAATGACAGATTTTTCTTAAGGATGGTTGGAAAAAAAAAAAGAGCAGAGGCCCTATTCAAGTTTAATAAGCCGGTGATGGCAAACCAACTTAGTGGCAGACAGTCTTCTTACGAAAACAGTGGGTATACATGGAGCAATCCAAAATAAGAAGGAACGCAAGCGAATTGGAAAAATACCAAAGGCTGAAGGAAGAAGTATATTAAAGGCGACAGTAGTGGCAGTGGCTGCTAGAGCACTTGGGACTATGACTCGTGTCTCAGTGAAAATGCTTGGTGCATAATGAGGAGGAGGATCAGATGAACGTGATCCATGACTGCTGAGCACCTGAAATCTTGTTGTCGGCAAGAACAAACATCTACTGGAACTGCAGGAAACAGTATCCAGTGTTCAAACCGCTAAAAGGTGTGATTAAAAGGAAGCGACTGGAGTTTATTAGAAATTGGTAAATAAAGTTCTCTTGCAACTTTTTTTTAAGTCTTTTTACAGGCATGAAATTATACTTTTTTTTAAACATAATTTCAATATTCAATGAGGTTTGTCAGTAAAACAATGATACTGAAAACAATTTCCTCTGTACTTCCGTGTGCCAGATCTACATTTTTATGTAATTTTACTAAAAAATGGAAGTTAAAGTTGGCATGTGCTTTATAATATTTAACAAATGTCATGCAGTTTTGCTGTTTAAAATCCTGTTTGTTCTTGTTTAGTCATCTGTAGAAATTTTATTTTGGTCAGTATGTGTTCTGCATGTACACTTTGGAATAGTCCGACGGTTAAGGTTTGTGATCCTGTTAACGACACAGGGTCAAGAGGAAGGAGGCTGACCTGAGGGCCTGGACTAGGTTTAGATCGGAGAACTCGTGCAACTCCACAAAGGCCTTCAGGGTCTGGAGATGAAGCTCCTCCCTGTGTGTCAGAGGAGAAGGAAAAGAATGAAACCACATGAAAACTGTCTCCACATCTTATCTCATTGAGGCTGCTCTTCATGCAGGTTTTGTTTTCCAACGTAGTCTTAGTCTGCGTCTTTTTGTCAAATTTTCTCAGATTTCATCAACTGCAAACCTTTACATTTATTTCTCTCTTTTTCGTCCCAGTCTTTTCTTTCTCCTTATCTTATCCCTTTGTGCTATTTCTGTCACTTATTTTATCATTCTCTTCCCTGACTTATGTCCAAGATACCGTATGTCCCTTTTCCATCTACCCTTTGTCTCACCTTTCTCCAAGGAATTCCCCGATGGCTGTCTTGTTGAGTCCCTCCTCCTTGTAGAGAAACTCAGCAACAGATTGAGCATTTCCTTCCATAAGCTTGTTCTCCACCAAGTAATTGATACCCTGTAAGCAAATTTGTTCATGGTGAGTGACATTACTGCACACGCAGTTAAACAGAAATTGGTAAGTAGATTGCTTTTAGTTTATGACATACTGCATGAGATACCTGAAATGGCCTGGATACTTCCCTCTGGGCTACATGTGTGAAGTTTCACAATGACCTCACACTCAGTTGTTTAAATTAGAGCTTCTGAAATCCCAATTCCTTATAACTAATTTCGCTTCCTCTTTCTGTCCTACCAAACTTTTGAAAGGAAAGGATGCGATCAAAAATATTTGTGGTTACATACATTCAAGTCTGTATTCAGCAGCGTGTCTTCCTCATTCTCATTACATGATCTAATGCACTTCCACTTCCACTGTCAGGAAATTTATGAAGTAGTCAGTATGAGACCAAACATTTCAAATTACTCAGGATGTGTACTCATGTCAAATGTAAGCTCAATCAATCAATCAATAAAAGAAAAACCTGCAACTAACACAAGCAGTGGGATGACTTTTTTTTTTTCTTATTTGCATTTGTTTATTTGTACATTTCCGCCTGCTGCACTGATGTGGTCGACCTTCCAGAGAAACCACAGAAAGTTTACTGTGAACTTATATTAGTGTTGCTTCAGACTCCCTGCAACACAAGCTTGGAAGGAAGTGATACGGCACAGAGACAAAAAAAAAAACACCTCCGTACAGAAGGTGGTGTGTTAGAAAGAAAAAGCTCCAATACAGAGAGAATGAGAACAACAACAAGTGTATTGTTGCTGTCATTTTATTTACACACACACACACACACACACACACACTCGCTTCTACCTACCTTCTTTGGGTCCATGTTAAATTTCTTCTTCCCAGTTGTGAATTGTCTGCTTTTCTCTACAGTCTTGCTGTAAAGTATGATTGATGGAAAACACATTGTTAATAAAAATAATTAAACAATAGATAACACTGAAAAGAGTTTTTGTCAGGTACGCCAGTAATGTTCAGGTACTATTTTTGTACACAATTTTAATTCTAAGCGTGCAAGTCACAGCAATGTCCACGTGTTGCCACTAGTTGAATGGACGTGTTTGATCACAATAAATGTGAGATAGTATTAGTTAGAAACGTAGGTTGGCATGACGGGTGGCTGTTTTTGTGTGAGGTGGGTGTGTTGCAGCCAACAGCCCGTCAACAGTCAGCTGGCCAGATGTCGACCCGGAGCTCCTACAAACGGGCTTCTAAACCACTTTCAAAAACGCGTGGGTGACGTTACAAAGCGCTTGTGTTTAGTTGTTATACATTCTGTGGTAATATTTGCATTTGTGTTTGCAGACGATCAGAGTAACTCAAAGTAACGACACACGACTCAGTGCAGTATGAGGACTTTAAAGGTGCCTGTGATTTTCAGTAAAAGCTGTTCCTTAACTGCCTGAGACACCTCTTTTATTGTTCTTTTCTTTCCATGTCTTGATCTTTTCACCGTGAAATATATTTGCACAACGACAAGTGGATGCGTGGCATGCCTCAAGGAAAGGGCCTTTCATGACGAGGCCTTAAAGAGGAACGAGCGAAAGCGAATGTTTTCAGACTGGAGGTGAAAAGAGGAGGTGCATCAATGTACAAAGACAGCAGTCGTTTTCTGATCGCTGTTGCTGTTCTACTAAACTACATCCTTTTTCAAAAACGGTAATAATTGCTTTGAGGGATTAGTACATGCACTATATTAGGATCACATTTCAGCCTTTTAGAATGACAACTGTGAATAATTGGTGATTGGGGTAAAAACAACCACATAAAAGGTAAAAAAAAAAAAAAAAAAGTGTTGGAAAGCCATCATGAAAGTGAAACATTTAGACTAGCTCAGATTTTCAGCAGGAAAAATTGGTAGCTGTTTGACAGATGTGAGGTTAAAAAAAAAAAAAAAAAGTGGTTTTTAGAGTAGGTGCAGGGGTTTTCCCTGAATAAAACTCACTTTTCTTCTGCAGACTCGAAGCTGAGTATTTCTGCCATGACATGGTCTATCTCCATCTTCAGCTTCTGTACAGGGTGGAATGAAAAGCAAAGTTTAGTGTTTGTTCATTAGACATTAGAAGATCAATCGACTTGTTATATTTCACAGGGCTGAGCAAAATTACATTTTATGACGAGAGCAATATTTTGTGGTATAAACAACCCATCTGCACTAATATTACCTGGATGTCATCCAGAAGGGTTTTTTTATGCATCTTGATGCTCTCAATCTCCATCTTCTCATCGGCTGTAAAATCTGACGAAACTGTACAAAGAACAAAAAGATCAATAAAAAAAAAAAAGTGTGTGTGTGTGGGTAAATATATGTAGGCTCTATACAAACTGTATATTTAAATATTTCCGTAGACAATATGCAAAAGGGGAGTACATTTCTTGAGACTTACACAAGCATTCAAATTGATGAATCCATATTTAAAAGCTATCCTCCAAACTTTAGGCTTTATTTCCATCCTGTGAACCATCTACATTTCTCAACTCCTACATCTGGCGCTGCATATTAGTCACACGTAGCTGGTGCACTGCAGGAGCTGAGATGTCTCTGTAGACCACAGCAGTTTCTTTACCCCCGCAGCAATGACGGACAGTTTCATTACAAATGTTAAGCTACCTGTTACAATGCTGTTCTTAGTCCAGGATTAATAACAACATTTTAAGTGTGAGATGAGGACGTTAGCACTCTTTTAGTAAATATAAAATGTGATTCAACAACATGAAAGAATAGTAATAATAAAAAAAAGTTTCATTTATCATAGCACATTAGAGGGATTTTCATCTTTAAATGGAGCGATGCCGTCCAGAAGCTGCTTCAGGCAGCCAACCAAGCTGTACTGACTGACTCACAATGTCCACACACCTTGAAAAAAATGTTTTCCTTATAATATAATCGACTGCTCAAGTTGCAGTATTACTTTTTCTCAGCCTTTCCACCGCCCAGGCATTCACCCTGAGATTTCAGAGAATGTATATTAACTCATCGCTCCAACCTTCCTCGAGACAAATATGTTGGGAGTACTTAGCCACTTACTTACTGCATTAAATATTTTAAACGTCAATTCTGTGTCTCCAGTGCTCCAAAACTTGTACCAATGTCACCTATATGCAGTTATGAGCCACAGAAGCTGTCAGGACTATGAACATGAGTTCTCACACACTGGAATGTGATTGGAATGGGACTGTCACATCATGGATGTGCATCCGGGAAATCTGCAGGAACTGCATGATGCTATCCTGTCAATATGAAAGTGAGATATGACATTTCTGCAGAATATTATATATATATATACTTTATATCTATGCCATGGAGAATTAAGTTCAGTTCTGAAGAGAAATGCAAATCAGTTTGTGATATAATAACTGCAAACTCTTTTTAAGTATACAAATATTTAGAAATATGTGAAATATGCCATTGAATTTGTTTATAACCATCTTTATTTGTCAGTACATATGTCCGGAAACACACTGAAAGCAGTTCTCTGCTTTTAACACATCACTGGTCACACTAGGAGCAGAGGGCTGCTATTTTTCCGGCGCCGGGGAGTTGATCCAACCACAGAATTTCTACTTCCTCGCCCTTCTTTTACAGATCTACAAATCTTACACATCTGGGGCAACAAATATTACATCCATAAATGATTATACCCTTCTTTACAACATTGTCATTTAAAGAAGAAAAAGCTGTGAATTTGTGAATTTAATTGGTAGATTGTTTATCCTTTAAAGCGAAGACGAGAACTTCTGCTTTTATGCCATCACTGGTGATGCAGAGTCCTGTGAGTGAGAATGAGCATCTCTTCCCCTTTTAAGTTGAGAAACGCACTGCGTGAACTCTGCATCGCTCCACCACAGGGTGTTGGTAACAGTAAGCGATTTACCGAGAACTGTGAACCCACAACTGCGCTCATAGTGCACTCATGGCTTTTACCAGAGCCAATGGAACTCATTTTTAATGTCAGAGAAAATTTAAATTTGCACATTGTGGGAAACTGGAGTCAAAACAGCTGCCAAACTAGCAAACAGGAAAGATATAATGTGTCCTGATAAATGTGGATGTGAAGAAAACGGCATCAGCAAATACCATCTCCGTATTAAAATATCTACTAACAGTCTAAACAACAACTAACTTTGAAAGCTTCTGTGAACATCAAACACACTATATCAAAACTATCAATCGCAAGAACAAAAAGGAAAGCAAGTCGAGCCTTACCCATCTGGGAATCTGTCATTTATATTCCCAAAAACAGAATGAAGTGAAAAGTATTAGTCGTACTAAAACATTGAAACACGGCCGTGTCGGGCAGCTTCAGCACCAAATGCAACAAGAGCTGAATGAAGTTGTTGGTTTAACCCCACCTCTTCCTCATTCAGCACAAGCCTGTAAGAAGACAAGCCCAGAGTGACCATCCCTCAAAAAAATAGTTAGAATTATTATACACCTCTATCTCATGCAATCAAGTACTTTTTGGTGGTAAATGTGACCTGGAAGCAGTTGACCCATCTCTGTTCATTACTAAACGACATCATTAACTGACTGCCAAAGCCTTGATAGTATTAGCTGGTGTTCAAAGAAGAAGATGAACTTTCTTCTTCTAATGAAGCGTTCGCAGCTCTTTTTAACGCATTTAGGAAGCTCTCGCATGTTGTAAGGTTGAACTTTGAGTAGACCTGGAAGAAATGTGGTTGTTTGGTGAAACTTGTCTGTTCAGTGAAACATACTTGCAAACGTGGTCAGGAAGTGAGTTCTGAAAACCACAAATCTCCTCCTGTAGTGTGCTCAGCCTTGAACATTTGGTAACTGTGTGTAAAGTTGGGGCCCTGCGTAGCTCGCCATGGTTGGAGACTGCAGCCGTCGTGCTGCCGGACCGGGTCTCAAACCCAGTCTGTGATGCTTCGCTGCGAGTCTTCCCCTCTCTCTTTATGCCTCTTCTTGTCTGCTCATTGTCAACACGGGCCACTAGAGCCACACAACCATTAATAATATATGCAAACGTTGTCTAACGCTCAAGGATTCTGCCTGAGTCCTTCATGCTGTGTAAAAGGTTAACTCAGAACCATTTTTACCGTTTACAGTAAAGGATCATAAATTGCACAGTTGCTCCTTTTGACTCATTTCCAGCTGTAAATATGACACAGCACACTTTATACTACATTATGTTACCAGTAAAGCCACACACGCAAAAAAAATTGGATAAAAGTAAAAACCATGGGAGTCGGTTTTAGGGAAGAATTGTTTCACGTGACAAATGAAAAAGGGGGAAAAGTTCATGACTGAGGAGACTAAATCAGTTCATCCGCACAAGCATGAAAACCACGTAGGAACCTTTAAACTTATTTCCGGTTCTTGACTTTTACACTTAGTATTTCAAAAAGCTCACACCCGGATGGTGTTTACAGGTGAAGTGTTGTTAGATGCACATATGCGATACAGATACAGGAGGATGGGTGGCGTTGCTCTGCTGACCAACGCGCCAAAGGCCACAGTGCCGACACCCATCTGACACAAAGTTTACCAATAAGTTCAGTTCTCTACATTGTTGTTGGACTTCAGTAATCAGGCTCAGAAATGGGTTATAAAATGATACACTATTAGTGCTTACACATCTCAATATGCATCCAATAAGATCTACATTTTACACAGTTGCTCTGCTGTCGAAGCTGAGAGGGTCGTAAAAATCAGCTGATGGCAAAGATGATGCTGAAGGGCCCTCTTGTGGTCGCAAACGCGTAACACCGGTGGGGCTGGCATATCATCAAGTGTGCCATCGCGGTAGGGTGTGGGGGTGAGCAGTGCGATTGCACCAGCTGCAATCAGACCGACGCATAGAGGTGGATGTATTTGTGTTGCTGGGACAAACAAAAATATTATTTATATAATCTTATCAAGTCAACATGGTGTCTGTGTGTTTCATTGAACATGCCAGTTTACTCCAAATCAGTTTAAGTTTGACTCCAGATGGCTGGATTTCAACGTCTGCATAGGTAATGAAGACTGCCAAGGGTGCAAGCAAACAAAGGTGAACGTTTTTGATAAAGCTTTTTTACTGCTGCTGCACCACCTTCCTTTTTTATGACCATTTCAAAGTTCAGATCCACTGCTACGAGGACTCGTTCGCGTCAACACTTTTTTTTTTTTTTTTTACATTAGCGCACTGTTGTAACAAGTTCTGGTGTTTTAAGAAAAAATAAATAAGTACATGAAAAAAGGAAAGAGAAGTGTGCAGAAATGAAAGAGGGGAAACTGAGAAAGAAGGGTTGGGGTTGGGGTTGGGGGAAGAAGGCAGGAGGTGTGCAACAATTTCCTGTTGCCTGCTCATCTGTATTGCTCCCTCTTCTGCTCCGAGTCAGTCTGTCAGCGTGAAAAGCAGAGACGAAGCTGAGCGGAACAGGATGCAAGCCATCAAATGTGTGGTCGTTGGAGACGGGTACGCCATTATTTTACCTAATTTTGCTTTTCAAAGCTTAAGCTGCTTACAGGTGCGGAGTCCAGTTTGGACTCGAACCCAAAGTTTTTAGCCCTGAGCGACAAGAATTGAAAGCTTTTTGACAGGAATGTCAAAGACTGAAAAAAAAAAAAGAGTTTCATCAACTTCCGCTGTCATGTGGCTAAAAGGTTGTGCCGTCCCTTAAAAAAAAAACCAAAAGCTTTAAAAAGGTGACTTTACTTTTAAACTTGGTGTGTCCATTACATGTAAATCTTTGACAGAGGGCTGGTTTGCAGTGAGCGTGGTGAGTGAGTCTCGTGCAGGTCACAACACGCTGGGAAATGCTGTTAAGAAACAACGTCGAGAGTACATGCCCGAAGACATGAAAACCTCTGCTTTGTTAAGGTTTGGTCTTCTGGCACTCAACCAAATGTGTAAACCTGGAGAGTATATTCAGTCTTAAGTTCCAAACATAACAGTTGTCGATCACGTCAGAAACATCTGAACGTACAATCTGACCTTAAGACGGCAGCAAAGGAACCGGTTGTTACCATGAAGAAAGATGTAAGTTGAAACAAAGCTATTTTAGTTGGATTTTTAAGGATGAAGTTAAACTATAAAGGATAACACAAAGATGCTGTAACTTCATTTCCTTTTGAGTTTCCTGTTGTGTTTCGATAATTTAGAAATGTGAAGTTGCGAAAACAGAGGAAGTGAATGCTGTACACATATGAACTGTGTGCTTGACAGAAAAAATGAACATAAAACTTGAACAAAGAAGTAGAAGTCAATTTGTCATATATATATATATATATATATATATATATATATATATATATATATATATATATATATATATATATATATATATATATATATATATATATATATATAAAATAAAACTCGTTCCTCACCCTCCGTGGGTGGTGCCCCTTCTAAGCTCGGGTCCTCTACCAGAGGCCAGGGAGCTTGAGGGTTCTGCACAGTATCTTTGCTGTTCCTATCACTGCACTTTTCTGGACTGAGATGTCTGAGGTTGTTCCGGGGATCTGCTGCAGCCACTCTTCCAGTTTGGGGGTTACTGCCCCGAGTGCTCCGATCACCACGGGCACTACTGTCACCTTCACCTTCCAGGCCTTCTCCAGCTCCTCTCTAAGCCCTTGGTATTTCTCAAGCTTCTCGTGTTCCTTTCGCCTGATGTTACCATATATATATATATATATATATATATATATATATATATATATATATATATATATATATATATATATATATATATATATATATATATACAAATATAAAAGGCATCCGTGTGACAAGTAAAGGTAGAATATGTCATTTTATGAGGCTGTCTGTAACCTGGAGCAGTGGGGAGGAGCATCACATAGTTGAAACAAATCGGTAAAACGTGCAGGCTGCAGTGAGACGTCCACATGCGACATCACAGTTTAGGTGTTGTCAGAAGCACAAACTTAACATAGGCTCTGTTTGACTGTGGTTTCCTTTTTCTGAGTTTATTCTTGACACTGTGGTCATTTCCTATGTGTCACTGTAATCCAATGTCACGAAAGGTATGTTCATGACTTTAAACTCAGTTTATGAAAAAAAAAAAAAAAAAAAAAACAACCTTAAAGCATGCAAGGCTTCACAGAAGAGGAAGTTGCTCTTCATTTGTAGAGAAGTTCGCCGTGCCTGAGTATCGTACCAAACCAGATGTCGTTATTAATTTACAGTTTAACACTACGCTAACATGACACACTTAAACAGTTTAAACATTAACACAAATATTACATCCTAAGATAAAATTCACAGGTTAGCAAACAGTTTTGAGCAAATATGTCAAAGGGGTGCAAATCATTTGTTCCAAAAGGCCTGTGATGAAATTCAAAGTTAGATCCTCCACCTTGTAATTACTTATGTAATAAAAAAGAAAAAAAAAAAACAGAAAACCTAGAATGCATCATAGTATTAATAGTATTTGTGGCCTTTTTTTCCTTGTGGGGCACCATCCTACCTTTTAACCATTAAGTAGCATAAACTTCTTCAGAAAAAAGAAATGATTTGATGTTTGATGAGACGAACACGTCGCTCCAATCAGCAACAAAGCTACTTAACTACCTACGTGAGTACATGAAGACGTCCACCTGAACTCTAACACTGTGCTGGAGGAAAGATGTCATCTATGCTTTTGTCACTTTCTATGCAGTTGTGCAAACAATAAAAATAACTAAAAGTTCGGAGGACTGTTGAGGGCTCTGAATGAAATTGGTACAAACTGCAAATACGAGTGGCTGATGTGCGGTTGTGTAAATGTAGCGGCATATCCAAACCTAGGAAAAGAAAGACAGACATGACAGAAAGTAGAACTGTGAAGTGCAGGGCAGCGTGAGACAGATGGAACAAGTGCAGTGACTAAAACCGGACAAACAAACGCAAGCGTTTGGAAAGATAAAAACAGAGAACGGAGGATGTGACAGCACGGGGAAGAAAAGCTGATGGAAAAACAGATTAAAGAAAGAGCGAGAGAGCGAGACAGACAGATAGAGAGAGAGAGAGAGAGAGAGAGCAAGAGAGAGAGAGAGAGAGAGAGAGCAAGAGAGAGAGAGAGAGAGAGAGAGAGAGAGCGCGCTTTATGTTGAAGTCGTTGTTTCTTCTTTTTTTTCCCCTCGAGGCTCCGTTTGGCTCGTTCCTGTTTTCAGCTTTAACTTATGCTTCTGAAACAGATCAGTTCCTTTGTGACTCATGCACAACCATAAAACAAACACACACATTTGCCGTTCTTCACTTCTAAGAGCATTTGATGAAAAATCTAATCCTACATTCAAAATCACAAATTTAGATTGCGCTTGACTGTATGCCAGCTTTACTTTGCCTTGTGAATTACTACAAAAGTAAAATCCAGTCTTAATCTCCCAGCAGCCTTTTTTAAGAAGTGAACAATAAGTGAAAAATAAGAAAAGCACACCTATAAAACAAGATACTAAAAACTAAAACTGGTCCCACAAATAGAAATCGGTAGACTCCCACACCGGTAGACTCCCACACATTAACAGTGCTCTTGTGATCTGGTTGTCTGGGTTACTAACGCCCGTTACTGGAAAATTATTTATTAATTATAAATTTATTTTTTTGCTTTTTTTGCTAACAGTCTACATAATCAACAGTTTACAGTGTTGAAATGAATTAGGTCCTATTGATCTCTGTGTCACTTTTAATTTTTCTTTTTTTTTTTTTTTTGTCAAGCTACTCAGTGAGACAGTTGGAATTCAAACTCAATTTGTAATTCAACTATTACTTAAAAATAATATAGTTTAATTATTATTAACCTTTGCGACTTCATCGGAATGTTTTATTACGTGTAAGTCTGCTGAAGGTAAACCAAATATAGTTACTTGCCAAGTAAAGAGTTAACAGCCGTGTTTCTTTAAACCAGCAAGGCTTTTAGTAATTTCATGCAACCAGTAGCCAAGAAAGTGTGCACTAATGTTTTCCTTTCTGCAGAGCAGACCTGCCTCTTTTGCGCTGACTTTTGATGTGTCATACTTCCTTAGACCAAACCCTCTTTATTCCGTTTATACATGTTGTCTGTATTACAGTATCATCCAGCACAGAGGAGAATTAAATCACGCTTGTTCTGTTTCTGCACTGCAGTGGCACGGTGATGGAGATTTCTTGATCTTGAATTGTATGTTCACGTCCTATGGCATCAAAAGACGTAGGACATGAAGCTGTTATGAGAAGTGGGTCTTTTACCTGCTGGAGTGATTAGTTTAAATACTCGGAGAGGAACCGTGATGGGCACCAACTAACCAGAGGAGCGTGTTTTAACCTTGTAAAGCAACTCAAACCTTATAAATCTTCAGTTGAAATCATGTTTCACTGCAGCATTCGCATAAAATAATTATATATCATTTATGAACTCTTTCAGATGGTGAAATTCACACCTGGCTGTTATCTTTTAGCCTTGTTAGCCCAGCTCCCCTCAGCTCAGAATTCCTCCCTGATCTTCCCTAGATGGGAATATCAGGGTGCTGCACTGAAGTCACTAACTACTATAAAGTCCTTAACCCAAACTCACATGTTGGACCCTCCATGCTGTAAGGGATGATGAGCAGCACTATTAAATTATCATTATCATTATAAAGTAATGGGTTACTTGTGCATTTGAGGTATAATGTCAATGTGAAGACAATACTGACTCCTCCTCGTTTATCCTCGTCTATGGTTAATATTGTAAAACTCTGCAGGGTAAAATGTTGCTCCTCACAGTTTGCGGTCCGATTAATCCGGAGTTTTATCTACTATTTGTAACACTGCGGTGGTTGAAGCGCTGACAGCACATTTCTGGAACAACATTAGATCCAGGCTAGTTTACACTTGCAGGATTTTTTCTTTCTTTCTTCCTGCAGGCATCCATGCAGTTTCATCATTGTGGGTGTTGACACTGATAACTTTGCCTCAACTCAAAGCCTCTGTGATCTAAAGTCTGAATAAATTTGTGGCATCTTGCACACTTAAATTAAGTCAAGTTAAATGTATATGTGAACTCCCAGAGACATAATGAAATGAGATTATTTATACTCAGAGTAGTCAGTGTGCATTTAAGATATCGTTCTTTGATCTATGCACTTTGAACGTTGAACCTAAATGTAATTTAGAGTTGCAGTGTGACTGGCGACTGTCCGGTTTACAAACGGTATCATTTCCTGTCTCTACAAGGCAGAGAAATATGCTGATTCTTCTACTAGGCAAATACACTCTGACAGTTAGGTTGTACATACATATATATATATACATATATATATATACGGTCATAATGTACTCTGTATTGTTGTGACAGTTAAGTAATATGTTGTATGTAATTACATGTACAGTCCTGTCTTCTAAAGTGTGTCTTTGTGCGTCTTTACCTGTGTGTTTCAGAGCTGTGGGTAAAACATGTCTTCTCATCAGCTATACGACCAATGCCTTCCCTGGGGAGTACATTCCCACTGTGTGAGTATAATGCACTCGCATGCTTTGTTTGTATCACTATAAAATCATAAAAAGATATTAACTAATGCTGCGGTAGATGTCTGGCCGTTAAAACAAACAGGCTTGGACCGGCAGCAACATTGAGGTGAAGAAACAAAGCTGCTCCTAAAATCCCAAATCTTCAAAGCTGAGCTGCCACACGAGAAGACCAGATCAAATATTTTATCATTTTATTTTTAGGCCTTTTTTTTTTTCATACACTTCCTCTCTACTGCATAATGGAAATATTTTACAGCCTGTGTCTCATGACTTCTAAAATCTAAAAAACGCCCTGCTTTTTTATTATAAATGTTTTAATACTCGATCTTTCCCAGTAGAAGTTTTAAGGCTAATGTTTTTAGTTTAAAAAAAAAAAAAAACGAGAACTGATTCTTTAACATTTGTGACGTAACATTGATCCAGTAAAATGTTATAATGAACTTTAAACTGAACGGTAACTCACAAAGAAAAGTAGGTGACATGATCACTTTTAATCAGCTTAACTTCTGTCGTAGTTTTATATCGTACCAGCTTATGTTGTTATATGACTGTTCATCTGAGCCGCTGTGACACGAAACTTGCTACAACAAACCACAGAGCCCAAGTTACACAAGTTGTAAATGGTCTTGCACATTTATACCTCCTTTTTAACCTTACCCGGGTTCAGTGTGTTTCTCGTTTACCCATACAACACTTTCATACTATCGTACTATTTCTACAACCGCACCCTGTTAAAAATTACAGCATTTTTAATTAATCTTACAGGTCAGATGAACCAAAAATAATACAAAAAATGAAAAAGTCTTTAAATAGTGAACAAACAGTCACTTTCAGCAAACTTTTAAAAATAGATTATTAAAATAAAATCCAGTTTATTCTCTCAGATAAAGACTTTTTGCTAGAATTGTAGGTCAGTTTGAAAGTTGAAGAACATAATGGCTCAGAAATGAGGCTGCAGTGCTGCACTCTGACCACAAGAGGGGAGCGCTGCCTAAACATTAACATCTACAAGACGAGGCTATTTTAGGGTTAACGAAGACATTAAAATGCCTGTAACTTTTAGTCTCACCATGTACCATAGCTTAGTTTAAACTATTTTTTTCTAATTTCATGTTGTTTTTTTTTAATGTGCAAGGAAGACAACAGTGAATACATGTTTTCTAGCAATGAAAACCTCCTCTTTCAGATCTCAGATTACTAATGATTCCTGGTAGCACGAGGCCCTCGGTGGAATGCATACTGATTAAATCAAGTGATTCATTCATTCATTGTTAATCACTGGTAAATTAAACACTGACTCATTAGTTCACTGACTGATCTCAAAGCGTTTGTGCTCCCTACAGATTTGATAACTACTCAGCTAATGTGATGGTGGACAGCAAGCCAGTAAACCTGGGTCTCTGGGATACGGCCGGACAAGAAGATTATGACAGGCTCCGGCCACTTTCCTACCCACAAACGGTATCCAATCATTTCTGTGTGCACACACGTCCACACGCGCGTTTCACTTAAAAGCAAAATCCTTTTTTTTTTTTTTTTTTTTGTCCAGCTGTGGAGCTGCCAAAGCTATAAATCTTTTACAGCACGTTGTCATTAGTTTAAGAGAGAGTGACTAAACTGTTCACTCCGTTTTTCTGTGTTTGAAAGGAAAATAAGATTTCTTCGACCATGAGCATGACATAGCATTGAAACGATGGCTAGCTGTAACTTAAAAAACAACTGAATGGCAAAAATGAGTTTTATTTTATATAAAACTTTACATTGAAATGTCACAGCAACAGGTGGGGAAAGGCAGCTTAATCAAAAATTGACATCAGTCTAAATTATAATACAGTCTATATTTTTGAGATAGAAATTTGTTTTACATGAACAGCTTTGTTCATTTTAGCCTCAGTTATCAGGAAAAAGTTTAGCTGTTTTAACCTTTCAAGGGTGTTATAACTGTTATAACAGGAAACGTTTACATTTTATCATGTTTTCTTCTGCTATTTTTCAGATTTATCCAAAATGTGCTTAAATCCATAATTCATTGTTGATTTAACAGAAAAAGAAAAGAAGGGAAAAAACAGTAGAGTGGCTTCTGTGATAATGTACAGTCAAATAAGTTATCAAACATTAGCTGTAGTTATCTGTACAGTTTTACAGCGATGGAAATATTTTCCATACCCCTCCATGAACTTATAGACCACTCATCTTATTGCCTGTCTAGGATGTTTTCCTGATCTGTTTCTCCCTGGTGAGCCCGGCATCCTATGAGAACGTCAGAGCTAAGGTGAGTCTCTTTATCCAGAAAATTACACAATCTCAGGTCACCAAATTACATTATCTTAACACAAAAGCAGAAATTAGAAAGAGGATTTTTTTTTTTTATCTTTAGGTATATTTCATTTCTTGCACTTCTTGGAAAGTGGTAAACAAAAGAAAATCCACTAGAAGAGCTATAAGTGTGATTTGTCTTAAAATCACAAACACTAACTAACTACTAGCACTAACACCAAAGACCCATAAGACATCACCACAACAAAGCCCAATGGTTTACATCAGGTTACATTAGGAACGTATAGACTTCTCCTAACCATAGACTAAATATTATTGGACAGACGATCCGTGACCAATAAGTCCATTCTCATGCCTGACTCCAGGCTGGGACCGTAGTAACCCACATCCAGGTGAGGGACACTGTGTTCCTTGATTGAACTGTTTCCATACACATCCATTTGAATCATACTTAGTCTGGCCTGTCAGCCAGGAGCAAATTTGCCTAAGGAGACCCAACCAGGGGTAATTTCCTGTGACAACATAGACAAATGGAGAACAGGTGAGGTGGTAAGAATAGAATATAAAGCGAACCAAAGTCGATGTAGTTTACCAAAATGATGCACCTCACACATAATTTATTTTGAATAGCTCAACTAGGGTGCTTGTTTTGATCAAACTGAAGGCTCTTAAGCTTGCAGACTTGTTCTAACAACTAGTTTAATACAAACTTGTTTCTCCCATTACATGCAATCTATCATGAATTTCGGCAAGCTCGTTTGTTTTGTACAGAGGCCATCAGCTTTTGACAGCAGGGATCCTGAGCAATGCACTGATGGCGCTGATATATAGATTAACCAGCCTGCTGCGCACCCCAACAATAATATCCACCAT
This sequence comes from Xenentodon cancila, assembly GCA_014839995.1. NCBI lineage: Eukaryota > Metazoa > Chordata > Actinopteri > Beloniformes > Belonidae > Xenentodon > Xenentodon cancila. The sequence continues at coordinate 17,731,567 of CM026198.1, read as the reverse complement.
TTGTTGGTGAGGAAATGGGACAAAAAGATAATTTAATAAGAGATTTTATTTTTTATGGCATTAATAGGAAAATTAATCTCATCACTGTGACACTAATGTACTATTTTCAACAACAACAGCTTAAATGAATACAGATTCACACATCCCACCCTGCTGAGCTCTTCATCATTTTTATTTTTATCATGCAACAATCTCAGTGGCAGACAGGTATCAAGAGGTTGCTGAAACATGTCAGTGAAGATAAATGGAAGAATAAGGGGCATCATGTGCATATGGATATGAAAACACATAATTCATCTATCCATCAGCTTCCCCTTGTCCAACGTCGGGTTGCAGGGACAGCTGCCTAAGCAGAAAGGCCCAGGTGTCCCTCTGGCCACCTCCTCCAGCTCCTCCAGGGGATTATCGAGGTGTTCCAAGGCCAGCCAAGAGATTTAATCTCTCCAGTGTGTCCTGGTTCTTCCACAAGGCCGTTCGACTTGCCCGAAACACCTCCAGAGGGATGTGTCCATGAAACATCCTCACCAGATGCCCAAACCACCTTAAACTTCTTTCAGTGTGGATGAGTAATAACTCTATTCTGAGTCCCTCCCAAATGACTGAAGCCAAGCCACCTCACGGAAGAGACTAGTTTCAGCCGCTTGTATTTGCAGTCTTTTCTCTTTCGGTCACTGCCCACAGCTCATGACCATAAAAACCAGTAAACAGAAAGCCTTGCCCTTTGCCTCAACTCTCTCTTAACCTCAACAGACTGGTGCAGAGTCTGAATGACTGCAGATGCTGCAACGATCCACATGGCAATCTCCCAACCCATTCTTCCCTCAGTTGTGAACAAGAGATCATTAAACTCCTCTACATGAGGCAGCAAATCGTTCCCTACTTCAGGACAGGACATTCCACCCTTTTCCAACTGAGAACCATGGTTTTAGATTTGGAGGTGCTGATTCTCATCCCCGCTGTTTCAAACTCGGCTGAAGCAATCTGAAGGTGGTCATGGTTTGATGAAACCAAAAAGACCACTTCATCTGCAAAAAGCACAGATCGAATCCTTTGGCCATCAAACCAGACTCCTTCTGTGACTCGAATAAAGGTAATGAACAGATTCAGCAACAGAGGGCAGCTCTGACGGACTTCAACTTTCCCATGGTATGAATCCGACATTGCTACCAGCAATGTGAACCAGACTCCCGCTCTGTTTGTACAGGCACTGGATAGCCTGTAGCAACGTACCCAAAACCCCGTACTCTCGGAGCTCCTCCCACAAAGTGCCCCAAAGGACATGAATATCTTGTCCAAGTCCACAAAACACATGTGAACTAGTTGGGCAATTTCCCACGCCCCCTCCAGGACCCCAGTTAGGGTACAGAGCTGGTCCAGTGTTCCACACCCTCTTAACATTGCAAGTTCTTAAGAGATAAAGACAGAAATAAAAACATAAATGTCAGACTTCCTAACCTATGGTTAAAAAAAAAAAACATTTTCCTTACAGTCTTCCATTTGCATGCTAAACATTACATCATGACAGATGAGTAACCTTTCATCCATAATTAAGTATGGTTTTAATCGTTCCTTGCCTGTCTTTTCTTTAATCTCCAGTGGTATCCGGAGGTTCGCCACCACTGCCCTTCCACACCTATAATCCTGGTGGGCACCAAGCTGGATCTGAGGGACGAGAAAGACACCATTGAGAAGCTGAAGGAAAAAAAGCTGGCACCAATCACCTATCCACAGGGCCTAGCTCTGGCTAAGGAGATAGGTCAGTTACACTTAGTGTGTCGTCTTTGGTGTTTTAAAGGTCTGTTTATTTTCTGGCAAGTGCTGGAGTAAATCTAAATGTCATTGCATTAAATTACCAGTTGTAAACAAATATCTAGAACAAATGCATACAAGCATAAGTGAATTCAACCTGTTTTAGTAAGTCTAAAGATAAAATTCTTAACCTGCAAGAGCAACTTATAAAACCTCAATAAAATGTAAATTTTTGAAGCTTTTTGAATCTCATTCAAAATGTTACAAAGCAAAAGTGCTTTGATTAAGTGCCCAAGAGCAGACAGATAAAGTGTGCTCTACTCAATATGAAATGGATGTGGCCGACTTTGAATCACCACCAAAAATTGCATCACACTGCAAGTTCCATGTGCAAATTTTATGATTTTTTTTTTTAATGAATTCCACAATCATAGCAAAATATTCACCAGAATAACATTTAACAGATTTCTTAGTGAGACACTTAAATTTGCTGATCATTTCTTCATATACACTACATTGATAGTTTGATGGATGTGTGTGTGTGTGTGTGTGTGTGTGTGTGTGTGTGTGTGTGTGTGTGTGTGTGTGTGTGTGTGTGTGTGTGTGTGTGTGTGTGTACAGATGCAGTGAAATACCTGGAGTGCTCAGCTTTGACCCAGCGTGGCTTGAAGACTGTATTCGACGAGGCCATCCGGGCTGTCCTCTGTCCCCAGCCTGCCAAAATCAAGAAGAAGCCCTGCTCACTGCTGTAAATGGTAAGATGAAAGTTAACACAAGAGGAGAAAAGGAGACACCGGCAATTTAGAAAATATGTGACGGAGAGTAAAAGGGCTGAGGAGTAACTTGCTCTCTTTTTTGTTTTTTTTTTTTAAAAAAAAGGTCTCCTTCTTTTTACAGTTTCAGGATAAAGAGAATAGGAATGAGCTGGAGAGTTACACAACTGCAGCTGAGAATAAGAGATAGAAAGAAAGAAATCATAACATACTTTCACAATGGCACTTCACAAATTGACATTTGATTGATGAAGTTATGTTTTTTCACAGCATGACATTGGTAATTATGTTCAAAGCTTGACAGCAGGTCTCCTTTTTGCCTGCACTACAGACATGTAAAGCTGTGAGCCTTACAATAAAGCGATAACTTGATTCCCAAATCCCTGAGCTGTACGCCACAGGAGTTACATCAGTGATGGGCCAAGAGAGGCCAATTTCAATAATTTTTTATTTTTTTAAAACTAATTTGGGGTCAATGCACTTGCTGGATCACCATAATCATTACATACTTGTTTCCTATGTTTTCCAAGGTGCTGAAAGAATTTTAAGCTGACGCAAATATTTTTCACCCTAAATCACTTACCTTGGGGGATTTTTCACCCATGTGATTGCTGTGATACGATTTTTATTGTGTTGCTGCGGTCTGAGTAGTAGGGATCTCTGGGTAGCTTACGGTTGCTCTTAGATATCATCAAAGGTAGGAGTGTTTACCAGCGCCCATCGTTGTTTTTTTTCTATAAACAGGTGTTCAAATGATTTACACCCAGTGTTAGACATAAAGAGTAGAATGTTTTTCAGGTAGATTTTACTCGACTATGGTGTTTGGGTATTAAATCCAGGGAAATGACGTTCAGACCCACCACCAGGATGATGGCATATCAGCAATTATGAGATTTAGAATTGGCTCCCGAACTTCTGGTACTTCTGGTTTCCAGCTATTTGTCACTGGTGATTGACCTGCTGGAAAACTGCAGCATAACCCTTGTGGAGACGGTGGAAGCAAAGACAATGGAGATCCCACATGCGATGAAGAAATTAAGAAATTCGCACTCCAGTGCTTCTCTTTTCCGCAAATAACTATTTTTAATGTCCTCACCTGTGGCATGTCTGACATCCCTACCGCTGGCACTCCAGCAGGAAAAACCTTATGAGGTGCCCTGAGTGTTGCAAAGGCTCAGACATGACACACTCATTCATAAAACTATCCATGTACTGTATATAAAGAAACAATTGTCGTGTCTCCTGTAGACCAGTGTGTCCTCGCCACAATTACCTCACTTGTATGGACTATGTAAGGCTGTGGCCTTCAACCCTGGTCCTCCAGATCTACTGTCTTGGATGTTTTAGGTGTTAGCCTGCTTCAGCACACCATGACACAAGTAGCTGTGTCACTAATAGACTTGTCCAGATGTTGAGAACAAGCTAAAAATGATCATTAATTAGAATCAGGTGAATTGATGCAGCGAAACTTCTAAAACATGCAGGTGAGAAGATCTCAAGGGCCAGAGTTGATGACCACTGATGTAAGGCATAAGGTGACTGCATCACTGAACAAGACTTGCATTTCTAAGAGTACTTCAATTTGCCACATATTGTTGTACTTCAACATATTTTGATTAAACATTTTTGGGGTATATTATATCAGGTATACTATACCAACTTTAGTTTTTGACTTACAAAAAGGAACATTAGTGTTCTAGGGTTATTAAAAACTTGTACCCGGAATAAAAAGTCAGTTTACCACTGAAAGGAAAATAATGCATCTCCTCTGAACACTAAAGCACAAATTGAATTTTGTGAATATCTTCTTCTTAACATGTGATTCCTGTGGTTTTTATTTTAGATTCATGGAGAACAAGAGAAGATGACCAAAAGATCACAGACCAAGACCAAAAAATACCAAAAAAACAACTGTATTAAACCTCTGTGTAGTAAACCTCCATGTAAAGCCTATTTAGCATTAGACATGCATCACGACATAAGATTTATATGTAAAATATATGTTATTACAATGACTGCCCTAAATTGCACACTGTAGATTCATCCCATGAGCGCTATAAGAGCATGTTAACTTTATCTGAACAACTCTTTTAAGGGTTAACAGTATATTTAGTACTAAGAAGCATATGACATCTTGAGGAACAAGGTACAGGTACAGTTTCTTTTTTTTTTTTTTTCTTTTTTTTTTTTTTTTTTTAATATAACCATGATGTATTGAGTTTGACAAGCAAAAATTGTAATGATTAGAAAGTACTGTTATGTGAATACTGAGATACAAAAAAAACAACTGTTTGAATAGTATGTATTATTTGTTATATCAAAATAAAAGGTCTCACTTATCAAGTGACGTGTTAGCACTTTTTTTGGTTTGAATCTTCAATGTGAGAATAAATTTGAGGTTTTTCTTTTTCTGCACGTTAACTCCTGTGATTGTGATTTACATGCAGCAGAAATGAACGAGTGAGGTCTTTCTCTGGTAATGCTGATGTATCTGATTGTATTTTCACCACCTGTTGTAAGCATCTATCATCTATCTCACTTTGCTTTCTTCAGGGGTAAAACACTGAACACTGTGGCAATGATATCAATCTAACTAATTTGTGCCAGTTAACATCGTCTTCCTGATTAATGTTGAAAGCAAACTTATAAATCTTCGCCTTGCAGGTGTAGTACATCAGTCATCATGTGTTGGAGTGTCAGTCTGGCTCTCTTATCCGCTTCAGCATATGATGGATTGTAGAGGAAACAGAGAGAGAGAGTGTGTGTGTGTGTGTGTGTGTGTGTGTGTGTGTGTGTGTGTGTGTGTGTGTGTGTGTGTGTGTGTGTGTGTGTGTGTGCGTGTGTGTCTATATGTGTGTGTTAAGGAGTTGGGAGAGTAGGGGCTTTGAATCTCAGTCATGTATGTCTTAATTAAAATGGTCTAATTTACATTGAAAAATATTTCTTGTTTTAATTCTATCTTCTACTGAATCTAAAAATCTATGAATGTGCAGCAGAATATTTGTGAGTGTTCCGAAATAGAAATTCAGAAATGTCTAAATTACTAAACCTTGAAAATACAACATCATGGAGTGAATTAGAAGAAAAAGGAGGAGTTGATTAGTTAAATTAATTAAGTTTTGTTGAATGTTCTTTTATCATCCAGAAGATCACCCCAGGGCTCTGTCTTACCACCACTTTTATTTGTTCTATATACAAATGCTTATCAAAGCCAAGATGCAGGACATCATATAATCACGTTTGCTGATGACACTGTTATCTTGTCCCAGAGTCAGAGCAGCATGACAGCTCTGACCATGGTCCTGTGCCGACAGATTTATGATTTGTTGAAGCGTCAGTGTAGCCAAAACTAATAAGATGATTGTAGACTGTGGGAAGATTCCTGCGGTCATCTACCCAACCATTATCAATGATTAGCCAGTAGATCTTGTCAGGCAGTAGAAATATCTGGGTATTTTGAGTGACATCAAATCCATCTTCAAACTACAGGTTGATGCTATGTGTATAAAAGTTCATCCGTGTTTGTATTTTTAATGTGGTTGATAGGTTTATGAATATGTTTACGTCTTGTTTTATTGAATCTCTTCTTACTGTTTCATTTGTTTGCTGATGTGGATTATTCAACTTAAAAAAACAAAATGTAAAAAAATGGCTACAAGGTCTTATTAAAGTATGTGACAAAGTTGCAGGAAAGACACTAAATAATTTGATTGACCAAAACCAGAACTTTGAAGAAAGTCTGCCTTATCCTGACTGATCTATGCCATCTGCTCTTTCTGATTAATGTGGCCTAGTCAGAAAGTAAAATACAAAAAAAAAACAAATGGTGCTTTATCACACAGAAGTCAAAGCACATAAGAGATGAAAATATTATGAGCTTTGGGAAATGATGTGGGTTCCATGCAAGGTGTCAAAAGACACATAATGAGAGGTTGTGAGACAAGCAGCACTACACATCCTTGTGTTGGTGAGTGACAAATAGCTGGTGCTTCAGTTCACAACAACAGGGTTCTGAATCACAGGTCAAACTTATCCATTGACAAAGAAATAGTGAATAAAACACCTTATCCAGATTTATTATATTAGATCATGCAATCTATTACCCAGTCATCCTCTCTTGTTGGATTTTATTTTCTCTCTCAGCCAGTACCTCTCTACTATTAGATCCGAATCGTCAACTTTACATTGAAATAATGTCCACCACCAAAAAGAAAGAAGAAAGACAAAGGAAGATCCGTACAGTCTGGTAGAGCTATTGGTTGAATGTTGTTAGACGTGGGAACCTTCAGCAACATTAGGTTATGGTCTACCAGATTTTTTAATCACGCACCCGGGAAACTTTAGCTTAAAATATTTATCTGTTAGTCTCTTTGATCAGGGTCACAAATTATCATATGTCATTGGTAATTGGTTCCTGACAGGATTATTAATCCCATTTATTCTTTCTATATATATTCTATATAGACTAATTCAAAATAACTACATTGTTTTCTGTTAAAGTTTCCTATATTTCTTCCTATAGGTTTAGTTGATTATAGCAATTTATTTCACATTAATTTGCATGTATTATCAATATGCCAAGAACGATCCATTTTCTACACCCGCTTTATCCTTTGCAGGGTCACGATGGTCTGCTGGAGCCTATCTCGACTCATTACAGGCGAGAGGCTTCTTCTGATACAGTCATCCAGGCACTGGCTATAAAGGAACATAAAGTGATACAGGTGTTCAGATTGGGGGATCCAAGAAAAGTTGCTGGCCCAGATGGTCTTCTGGGTAAAATACACAGTCTATGCTTTTGATTTTGCTGCTGTATTCCCAAACATCTTGCCTCAAGTTAGCTGTAATTATCCCTGTCCCAAAAAAGCAGACTGTGGAATATCTGAATGACAATAGACTGGTTGCTACCACACCCACAGTCACTAAGTGCCTGGAAAGAGTGATACTGAGATGAGTCAAGGCCAGTCTCGCTGCTGCCGTTGATCTGCTTGACTTTGCTTACAAAGAAAACCAAGCAACAGTGGAGCTGATTTACTTTGCTCTTCATCTGGCATTGCAGTGCTTGGAAGGGGTCTTATGTCTGAATGTGTTTTTGTTGATAACAGTTCTGTCTTTAATGCCATCATACTAGATACATTGAGCTCTGTCACCCTCAATACCAGCTCCTCTCAGGGCTGCATTGCAAATTTCATTTCTCTACTGTCTCTGCACCCATGACTGTACACCAATCCACTTCTTCAACTCCATTTTCAAATTCACAGACAAAACAACAATCGTTGGACTCATCTCAGGGGGTAAGACCGCTTACCGAGATGAGATTCTGAATCCCCCGGAGTGGTGTTCCATCAACAACCTGTCACTCAACACAAAGAAAACCAAAAGAACTCATTTTGGGGTTTAGGTTAAAGAAAAACAGACCCCTCTCTTATCGTCAACAATGGAAAAGTGGTGCAAAGTTTTAAGTGTCTAGGGTCATATATTAGACATCCTGTCCTAGTCAATAAACACCACACATACAGTGCAAAAGGCACAACAATATCTGCACTTCCTCCAGATCCTGAGGAAGAAAAATACGCTGTTCCAATTGCTGCTGGTGGCTTTTTACTGCTCTGCTTTTGAGAACATCCTAACAAACTCACTGTGTGGTACAAAGGATGCTCATCACCTAATAAAAAAGCCCTGAGGGAATCACAAACACGGCACAGGACACCATCAGCCCCCCTCCCATCAGGAAGTGGCAAACTACTACTACTACTACCACTGCTACTACCACTACTACTACAAGAATGGAGTAATAAATATTATTAAGAACCATACGCATCCTAGACCCCACCTATTCCACCTTCTGCCCTCAGGGAGGAAGTACGGGTCTATAAGAGCATGAAGCACCTGACTCATGAAAAGCTTTTTTTCACAGCCATTCAGACCCTCGACACACTGTGAATACCCACTTTATTTTCTTAAAAATATGCGTGTGTGTGTATGTGTGTGTATGTGTGTGTATATATATATATATATATATATATATATATATATATATATATATATATATATATATATATATATATATATATATATATACAAACCATGTGTCTGAGGTGATGTGATACAATGTTATCCAATCAAAAAGTGAAAATTATCGTGACATAATCAAAGAGTAAACATGTTGAAGTAAATTTTACACAAATATAATGCATTTGTGATTGATTATCAATTGATAATTATTAATGACCAATTGATAAAGATTTCAAAACTAAAAACCTTGTTGTGCTGACAACATAAACAACTGCAGTGAGGACCCACTGGACATTTCAGAGGGCAACTACCAGGAAAGGAAGTTTTCTTAATCTTCCGGTACTTTGATATGGCAAAGAAACAGCTTTGATCACTATATATTTTTTTTTTTGATCCACTTCCATTCACAAAGGTTGCATTTACACTGCAGAGTTCAGTTAATGCAATTCTGGTTCTTTTTTTTACCTCCTGTGTGTCTTAGATCCAATATTACCAGAGGATGTGTAATACAGTACAAAGATTTTAATATTATGAGATCAGTTTCTGGCCTCAGATTTCAGATCTGATTTTTCCCTGTTAAAATATATGTGATCGTTTGTTGACTTCCAAAACTCTTTGGAACGCCATGGCTTTGGTATGATCTTGTTTTGTCTTTTAAACAGATTCAAGAATAACGAGGTGTGTTGTGGTTATTAACTAAACTGACTGAAAACATAGCAGTGCAAACCTCCTGTAGAGCACTGAGAAGGCGTAAAAATTATTTAATAGAATTGGGCCATATGCTTTATCTTCTACATCACCACAGCTTATTTTAACTTACTGCATTAATTGAAAATAGCAAAAGCTTTTCTCCCTTTCTGCCTCACTCTTTTCCAGATCATTGGCTAAACCCATCTACATTGTACATTGTTTGCCTAACCAGTGTAAATGGAGATATCAGATATGGGTCACTTTTGAATTACGATTATAAAATTTGATGTAAGCAACTCATTGAAAAAAATCATATAAAGGCATTAAATCAGACTTGGCCTTCAAATCCTGCAGTGTAAAAACAGTCGATGTGACCAGCCTCCTCTCAGAGATTTGCAGTCAGAACAGTGGTTGGTCACATAATTTGTAGTTTAAATGATGGAGAGGTAGTGTGGGTGATATAACCCAGCAATGTTAGTTTTGTCAGTGTGACAGCAGTGATTATAATGTTCAGTAATTTATTGCATTTGAAAACTTAAGCAAATGCCAGTGCATCCTGGCACTGCTTTATGTTTTCACATCTATCCCTCTACTATCTATCTATAACAATGTTGAGATTACTGTTGGGTTTGTTTGTTTCTCTATTCTATTGTTTTCTATTTTATGCTATTTGGACTTCAGGACCTGAGCTTTGCTGAGGGGGAAGCAAAACTACAGCCCAGCTGGACTGAAGCACTTCTGTTCCCAGCGGCCAACACTACAGCAGAATCTGGGTATCATAAATCTGGGTTCCCTGGATACATATATACATATACAACCATGGAGAATCCTTACTGCTGCTTGTAGTTGTCCAAAAAAAGCCTTTGTTTCATTGTGGTGAGATCGTTTTATCCCTGCCCCTCTGATTTCCAGAACTGAATGTCTCTTGAGTTGTTTGCAGCATTGTCCAAACACAACAAAGTTCATTCTGCCACCTGCTGGCTCCTTGAGGGAACAGAGGGTAGCCAAGACTCGTGTCATTTTGGCTGTGCTTGATACATTTGAGCAGCTCATCTGAAGCCTTTGCAGTTCCAAGTCAAATTAGAAATATATTCAGAATATGACAAGTTTCTTTCAAAAACTATTTTATGCTCTTACATCTTCTTATGTCTTAAAATTCTAATGGCTTTTTTTACCTCCTTAACCAAATCCACGCTTCCATCTAAACCATAGAGAAGTAACCACAACATAGAACGTAATGTTCTGTTTACATTACTAGTGAACTTTAAGGGTCCTCACAGCTTCTATTCGTGCAACAAATTGCTTAGGTGAGTTGAAAACAAAAACATCTATCAGCCTTTAACGATCGTGGACCTGTTGTCCTAACGTCACACATCAGGAAAGTCCCTGAGACCTTTATGGACTCGCCTATGTAAGCAAACGAGCACCTCTCAGAGCCCACTGCAGTCTACTAATCATGGTGTCGTTGGCAGCACAGGAGCAGCACAGGAGCAGCGCAGCGCCGTCACAGTCTTTGCAGTGACTACAGTCTTGCTTTAAAGACTATTCTCACTCAGACTGTACTTGTGTGGTTAGGGAGGCTCTCTATGGGAACTGAGGGCCTTCGCGCTGGCTTGGGTCATTTTGACCCTTGCAACAGTGATGCTGTCTACAAAAAGGGAAAGAGGCAACTGTACTTGTACATCTTTCATAAGTCAGTGGTGGAGGTTTATACTTAAAGTAAGCAGCACTTGAGTTATACTTTGTTGAATATTCAGATCTGATGTAAATAATGTAGACGTGAGCGCCTTTGAAATGCACACTTGCTGCTTTATATCAAATGCCTCAAGCTGTTTTGAAGTTTTTATTCAATTCACGCAAACACCACAGCTTGCAGTATTTTCTGTTGTCTACTGAAGCATGAGCATGAATCTTTGTCTTTGTGTGTATTATTGCCTCCACCTCGTCCTCTAACCCTGCAACCAGTCGAGGCAGATGGCCTCCCTTCAGGAGCTGTCTTCTGCTGGAGGTCTCTCCCTCTCTTGAAAGGGAGTGTTTCCATATTGACTGTTGTGTGCATGAGCCAGATTCCAAGGAATCTGTTGATTTCCTTTTTACTGGGCTCTATTTCATGACTTGCTATTATAATAATACTGGTATAACAAATTTCAATTTGAGTTAACTGGATCATAAAAACAAGAATTGAACTGGATTATGATTCAACTGTATTCAGTCGAACTTGCACTTAATTTGTTTACCTTCTCCGTGCAGTACAGTGAGATCAATTTAATTATATTTTGTTGCTATACACACAAACTGAAGCGAATTAAATTGGATGGCAGAGTTTAAATTTGTGTTTATAAAAAGTAACAACTGTTTCTGTGAAACAGCTTAAAGTTAATTGATTTTAATGAGTAATATTTTTGGCCTCAGAATAATTTAGCCTGAAATGACTAAGACAGTAAGGTAGAGATAATAGAGTAAGAGTGGTAATAATTAACCAATCATGTCAACTGACCAAAATGTTGATCACTGCAAGCCTCACTTTACATGTTCTGGACTACCTCAAAAGTACTACTTTTCTATATATGTCAGTTTTGTAAATTAAATTGTTTCCATTGGATCTCTTTTTTGACAATGATTCCTCTGACGACACAAATAGAGGAAGCCTAGGAAAGAACCCCCTAAAAGTACCTGGAAGAAGATTATTGAAATCAAAATGCAGCTTTAATTCAAAGGTATAACAGTACAAGATGTAAATAAATGAATAATGGAAATTGGCAATTTACGGTACCCTTTTTTTAAACCAAAAGGCTTGTCTCACACTTGACATAAGTTACTGTGTAGGTTTTACATTTCAAATGAACTAGTGATATAACTCATGGTACTTGTCCTGTGTTGTTTTATACTTGGCACCAACCATCTAACGTCCAGGTTGAGCTTCATGTGGAACCAAGATTTGTTGCAGTTCCTCGACTGGCCACTAAAGGCTGGCTGCAAAAGTGAATCAATCCTCAGTGACTTCCATGTTAAAATGTCAAAGTTTAGAGCAGAAAAAAAACACATATTTACCGCCTGGTTCCTTTTTGTCTCAATCATATGATTTCATACCCATGAAAACTCTGAGGGATATGAATTTCCTTGTAGCATCCCAACAGAGTTTATATAAAGGAATACATGTATTTCTAATATGATTGATTGACAGTTGACTCACCCAATCGCCAGCCGTTAACGCTTAACATCATGCTACCATGTTTAGTGGAGCAACCAGCTGTTTTTGTGAACCCAGACTTGACTAAGAATGACAGTATTTTTTTTTTTTTTTCACTACTGAGGACACTTTAAAATGGTATATTCTGTTGTAGCGTCTGCTGGCAGTTCTGGAGATATTGCGGCGGGGATCTGCTGAAGGAAACAGTAGGCAAAGCTAACTTTGATTGACATAAGAAAGGTAGGCGTTTTCCAGTCAGCTTCTAGAGCACCATGGCTGTTCCTCATATAAAGAAAAATACGCTTCAAAACCCTTCTTAAGAAACCAATGCGTCAGGTGACCTAATGCTTATTCCATTGTTGCTGGGTTGTTGTTTTTTTTTTACAGTCTGTTTTATACACTGATCTGAGCAGGTCCTGGTATAATTTTTTTTTCTTTGCTCATTCTTTAAATTAGCTGGTTGCATTTTAATTTTCAACCGTTTTCAGATTATCTCAGTCACCCACAAAACATAATCATCTCTAATACAATACAACTGAATAAATAATCTAAACAATTATCATTTGGCATCAAAAAGTGGCTGTGTTGGCCTTTCGTTTACAGAATAAGATTCCCTTGAGAACAAATTGCATGTGATAAATATACCACATGCATTTTTTTTTCTGCATGTCCATGTTGAACAAATCCGCCCCTGAATTGTCATGAGAGTCAAGTGGTTATTTCTCCTCTCTACAGGGTATTCTGTGACAGTGTCAAAGGTAGTTGTAAGTGCAGCGTGGATGCGCGCCGCGCTCAGGGAAGGAGGCTGTCCTCGCATCCCTCTCCGCTCACTCACCAGCATCACTGATGAAAGCGACACATTTCCAGGATCTGTTCAAACCATTCTCAGCTGAATTCCAACTTGGAAAAAAAAAAAGAAACACTTCACTAACTGGACGGTAGGCTATGCATTTTAATGTTCTTCTTTTCTTTTTTTGTTTGTTCGCTGTTCTGGCTCTCCGGGTTCTGCGGGTTTGCGCGGCAGCTCGCTCAGTCTACTGTCAAATGACTGCCGCACTCAACACCAAGCGTTAAGTTTCTGGTTTAAACAGAGGGACTCCAGCGGAATTAACTGGCACCTGGGTATTTCGTTTGATTTGCCGTGTTGTTCAATAGTAAGCTACACATCAGATTAAAAAAAACTTATCCACAAATTGCAATTGCAGCTTTAAAGGCTGCTGTTACCCATACAGTCAAATATTTCAACAACTGTATTTATTTATTTATTTATTTGTTTGCTCATAGCTTTGTGTTTAATAATGTATTTGTTAATTATCAATATATAAGCAATCAAGAGCCCATAAAGATGGGGCCACAGACAAATAAGGAGCAGGGGACAAAGGGAAAATGAGAAGGCTCTGGTAAATTGTGTTAACCCGTGTCTGCTTTATGGGTTTTAATTTGGCCAGTTGTAATTGTGTTTTGAAATTGATCATAGAAATAAAGATTATTATCATTCTTGTTATTAATTTTTTTTTAAAAGATGAAAGCATTTTGTTGTTAGATGTCTGAAGGAAAATTGAGAAGATGAATTGAAAGATGAAAAAGAGGATGAAACAACCAAAAATACAAAAACAAAGCAACAATTGTAGAATACTCTGGAAGAGATGGAGGACAGAGGAAGAGGAGTGATGAAAAAGAGATTGAGAAAAGGATCAAAAGGAAGGAAAGAGAAGTTGCAACGTAAAACCCCCAAAGAACCTGAATGTAGCTTGTGCTGTTTGTTTTCAGGGTCTTATCAGTTTCGGTTTCAACCTGTTACTTAGTAAGTTCACCCCGGCTGGCTGTTTTAATTATTTTCTTCTCGAATACAAAGAAATACTCTGGTTTCCTTGGATTTGATTTGACATCCAGGAGGCAGTACCAATGGATGAAAAAAAAAAAAAAAAAAAAAAAAACTCCTTCTGGACACCATTGGACAGGCATAAAACCATTCAGAGAAATGACACATGTAACATAAGAAAAGCAACAACCTGATTTTTGCGCAGGAATACTTGTAACCGGCCTTGGTGGTTGTGTAAAAAAAAAACAAAAAACAAAAAACAAAACAACAAATGTATTGATCCAATGTGTTATTTGCCATCTTGAAACCATCCTGGTTGTTTGGAAAAGTGGCTCTTGGATGCTACTTTGTGAGTCATCACAAAAAGCCCGCCTCCTTCCCGTTGGGATTGGTTTGGTATGTTCTGAACGGTTGGTCATGTCTATGAATGACTGGGGTACCAGACCCATCTCACGAGAGACTATTTTGGATATGGTTGACTTGACTAACTTAAGTTGCAGTGAAATTGTGGGGGTGGGGGTCGGGGGTGTTAAAAAATGAAATGGAAACCTATTTTCTCTCTTCTCCTACTATTGATCAGGGTAGATAGGCTGGCTTTTTATTTAATTGGTCAACATTCATCTTGTAGCTTTTAAAGCTTTTTAGTCCATTCATTCATCCTGTCTATTTGGCATGAATTTGTATTGATGCATATGTGCAAAAGGTTGTACAAATAGAGGAAGTAATTGCTATTATTTTGTGGAGTAAGAGTGCTGTGTATTTTTTTTTTAATAAAAATGTTATTTATGTAACCCATAGATATGGCAATGTGTCCTATTTGTTTGGTTCATTCAGTTACTAACCTTTAATCACTCCCTCTGAGCTTAATCAGACACTTTGACTAAATGACTCATTGGAACGTGCAAATGCAAGCACCCTTCTGTTTACATATTTTCCTGCGCACAGGTGTGTTTTGGAAAGATAACTCCATTCATAACCTCTCTTTGACAGTGTCGATCCTTTTTCTCTTGTAGCTGGTGGGAGTATTGATCAGAGACGGGCCAATTTGTTGAGCCCTTGTCAGTCTTTGTAATGATCAAGGCCGTGATGAAAACTGGATCAAAACCTTATAAGCCTGTCAACAGAAGTAGACTCCCTTAAGAATTAAGACTGATGGACAGCCTGTCTGATGATGGTGTATCTGTCTTACACCCATAATCTCATACTGTGGAGAGGAATTGCTAAAACAAAAAAAGAAAACTTGTCTATTATCTGTCAGCTAAATAATCACACAAGCACACAGTCATTATAACACCACTGTTCCCTTTCAAGAATGATTATGGCTATCCAACATAAACACGTAATAGCCAAAACACTGAAACAACTGACAGCTGAAGGACACTGATTATCTCTTCACAGTGAGGGCTCTGCTGCTTTCTTTTCAGTTGTGCGCAATGGATAAGATCCTACGGCTGTCTATGTAAATCCGTAAAGTGGGAAAATGGCTCCAGTTTTATCTTGCTCACTAAACATTACTCTATTGAATTTATGGACTAAATGGTTTGTTTCACGTCATGCATGAGCTTGATGTTCATCTTATAAGTGATGATCCAATCATGGGAATAAAATTCCCACCACATTTTGGTTGCATTATGCAATCGCTCCCCATATAGTTCCAATAGTCCAATTGGCCAATGGCCTGGTCAGCCATACCCTTTCACTTTGATAAATTCTCTCTCATGAAACTGATCTGGAACCCTTTCCATTCACTGCCATTTCCACAAGTACAGAACAAACGCCAAACGTCTTATTTCTGCGTTGAGGCTTTTGTAGAGCTAAGATTTGTTGCAGTTTCTCGACTGGCTGCTACAGACTGGCTGCAAGAGGGAGTCAATGTTAAGATGTCCAACTTTAGAGCCCAAATAAACATGTTTACAGCCTGAATTAAAAAAAAAAAAAAAAAAAAAAAAAAAAAAAAAACATTTTGATCTAAATCCTTTGATTATACACTCATGACAACTCTGGGAGGTTGGGATTATTTTGTACCCAGCCAAGAAAGTTAATATAAAGCAATGTATTGATTTATTTTTTAATATGATTGATTGACAGTTGGCTCGGCCAATAGCTAGCCACTATCACTTCCTTATCCATAATCATCATGGCATCGTGCTTAGTTGAAGCAACCAACTGTTTGTACGAAGCCAGCATTGGCTAAACACAACAGTAATGTTTAGTTTCAAGAACATGTTAAATCATATATTCTGCTGTCAACATCTGTTTGCATCTTTGGAGATACTTGCTGCAGGAGGAGGAGGAGCTGCAAGCCGGACAGCTGAAGCCAAATCTAACTCTTGGCACCTTTTCACTAGTAGGCTTTAAAGGCTTTAAAAATCATTCTTCAGAAACCAATGGGTCACATGACTTAGTGCTTCGTCTATTGTTTTTACAGTTTATAGTACATAACATACTGAATCAAGCAGAAAGGGGTGGGGGAGGGTTATATGCAGCGACCCATGCTATAGCTTTCAAAAGCCTCGATTTAAACGACTGAGATGGCTGGAAAATTGCTAGTGAACAGCATGAATCAACACGTTTTTACTGAAAAACTCACATCCATTCTTGACACCTGGATATTTTGTTTGATTTGCCGAATTGTTCTCATATATGTTGATGAGATCATCTTCAACATTCTTATATATGTCTTTTATATGTGTTTCACTAATCTGGTTGTTGCTCTGCCTGTATTTTTCATGCTTCATTTTCTGATTGGTTGTATCCAGAAGCAGTTTCTTCTTTTTCCGTTGGTACTGAAACCTGGAAGTCAAAGAGGTACAAAGGAGAACCAGAATAATTGTTTGTATTAAAAAGAAAAAAACTTAAAGAGGGCTGCCTAGATCAAAGATATATGAACTATATCCCATTGTGTTAATACAAGGAAATGCATGTCAGTACAACTGGATGGAAACACACTGGAAACGTGGGAGCGAAGCTACATTTGGCTCCTTTTTTTTAACCTTGTTTAATGGAATATGCACATGAAGCACTAACACGATAAGAAGAAACTAATAAATATTGTCAAAAATGTTCGAAGGGGCTGGCTTTCCAGTGGGTAACTTACAAGTGCAAGGTATATATATTTCTAGATAAGCCATTGTTTGTGTCAGCATCAGAACATTAAGTATATTACATGATGTTCAGATTGCATGATGACCAATCATAACAACAGACCAAATATAACCCAGTGTACCTTCTAGAGTTACTAGCTCAATTTCATATTGGATATGCTGGTAAAAAGTGCTTTTGCTGTTTAAAGCAGCACAAAGGTTGGCTTTTTTTCCCCCAAACTATTAAAATAAAAGCCTCAATTTAAGCTGAAGGAGTATTTAATTACTTTTTGGAGACAGTTGGTTTTTTTCTTTGTTTGTTTTTATTTATTTAATTTTTTTTTCAGATCTTTCAGCTTTATGCCACAATCTAAAGGGCATGTTAGAGTAAATGTTGACTCTTAATTGTCCATAAGTGTGAGCATGCATGTCAGCTGAGAGGCACTCCAACCCCCTGTGACCCTGAACAGAATGAGGCGGTTATAGAAAATGGGTGGATGGCCCTAAAATGCATTTACTGCACCTAACAATTAAGGGACCTTTCAGCAATAAAAGTGAGTATATTTTCCTAATCTAAATATTTCCCAGACAAGCTTTTGTTTTAACACTGACCTTGTGATATCTCAGTTGCTTCCACAGGTTGTTTGTACTAATCTGCGGCCTGAACATTTATGAGATATGACACAGGCATTAATAGAAATTGCAATGGGGAGGAAGCATCTCTTTGGCCCCAGTATCACCCATGTAATCATGAACGGGGCTTGCATAGAGCACACAGAATCAATATTACTGTCAGCATAAAATAGAGCTTTTGAAATGAATTCGAAAGGCATGCTTTTTGTCTTTGACGGGCTCCTTTATCTATATGAGAGGTTAATTGCCACCAGAAATTTGACAGGTTAAAGCTCAATGGAGCCTCGGTTGTGGTATTTCGTGACTGAAAATGTGCAGTTTCTGTAGAAACACAGCTGTAACATCATGAAAACTAAGGAAAGACGTGTTTCTATGGGAGCTGATTCTTTCAGTCACTGATTCTCATTTGGGTTGAGGTTGAATGAAGGTTCAGCAAAGTCCCAAGCTCCCTCTTTACAAGGCACACGCCCAATACATAAAAAATAAGTAAATTAATCAATGTATTAGTAATATATGTATTCATTATTATTCAAAATACTTGCCACTGCACTAGTGCCTCTTTCAAAAAAAGACTTCCAGTGTAAGTACATTATCAGAATAATCAGTAATGTTACGGATGTGGTATAAGAAATGTTAGAGATGTAAACTGTCGTGTGTGAGTGGCAGTGCACTGTGTGCACGCAAGATCAGTGTATTTTATGTGACTGAGCATCTGAGCTGCAAAACACCTCTCATCTGACTAGAGCTCACACCTAACTCGTTCAGACACATATTTTCTTCAAACAAACCTCGAATCTTAGACCATGTTGTGGCTTCAGTCAAACTAGATTTCATCCCCTCTTCATATCTTTGGAGTTAAATGTGCTGCCAATTCTAAACTGACACAACCTAATTCACTTTGCATGTCAAATCAAGCTTTGATGTGAAATTTGGAAGAACGTATGGCAGGGTTTCAGCTGTTAACTTATTAGTTTCCTTTGAGTTATGCCTACAACCCCCATGTACACTTCCCCATTTGCTTTATTAGACTCGTATATTTCATTAGGGAACATCTCAGATACCTTTCCAACATACAAATGAGTAAAGGAAGAATAGGTAGTGAGAATGGGACATATTCATTCTTGAGACCATCCACACCTACACATATTTTTAGAGCAAATTAAGCCTTAAATGGTACTGACAGAATTGATCACTGAACAAAAGGAATTTCGCTGACCTTGCGCGCTAGTTGTTTACTTTCTATTTGGTTTTATAATTACGTATTTATAATCTAACTTCTTTTTTTTAGTTTCCTTGGCAAACAGAGTCTATTGTTGTGAATTATTAGATTATAGGCCTCCAAGAGATTTATGCTTCCAAACCTCACCTGAGCAATAAATCAGCATTTGTCACTTGTCAATACTTTAATCTGTCAATCTGGTGGAGAGAGACTTTTCTTTAAAATCCTGGTTTAGAAGTGCCCTGCTGTGGTAAAAAACTTGTACTTGAATTTTATTTAGGTGGATTACCCAAAACATACATCTCAAATTGTCCAATTCTCTTTGAAGGACCCCAAGATCAAGTCTCTGGAAGCGGTCTTTAAAGGTGCCCAAATCTCAGTCCTTTTGAAAATCTGTTGAGGAAGCTCAAGGTGAATGTCTGTGTCCACAAACCGTTCGGTTGGGATGAGCTGTAACAATTTGCTATGGAAAAATGGAAAAAAAAGGACAAAAACCAATAGACATGAGGCGACTTAAGTGTTTTTTTGGTGTTGTTTTTTTTTGTTTCAAGTGAATACATCATTTCAATATCTTTAGTGTGGTAGAATAGGTTAAGTACATAATTATGTTGTAGATTTGTCTCTGCTTTTTTGGAACCAAATGAACTATGAACTATTTTGGTGATTTACATGGGAAGTTTAACAGTTTTGTTTCATTTCGTAAAAATGGGGTAATAAGTGTAAACTACAGATGATTGTTTCCAATCCTATGTAACTACAAGTCTATACAGCCTTTTGTTACAATAATAGAGGAACTTTATCTGTGATATCTCTGATAAAATGTTGAGGCATCATAGTGGGTAATAATTTAAAAAAATATTGTCCGTGGCCTGAAAGATCAGTGGGTTGAGCAGGCGCACCATATATGGAGGCTATCGCCCTCGTGCAGGTGGAGCAGGTTTGAATCCTGGCCTGTGGCTCTTCACTGTATGCCCCCCCTTGTTCTACCTGTTTCCTGCCCATCCACTTTCAAAATAAAAGCCACTAGTGCCACAAAAACAAATCTATATGAATATATATATATATATATATATATGTATAAACATATACTGTATATTGTTGCCACATTCTGCGTCGGCATCCACTCTGAGCATAAACTGTTCTATGTAGTAAAATGTGCTCAAACAATATTTTTTTTCCCAAAAATTGTTTCTGCTGCTTCTTCACCTGTGATAAAAAAAGATATCTTTGATCATCTTTAACAGTAGCACATCATGATTTTATTTTTTCTTGCAATACATCCAAATCTGATACAAACTGAAACTGATGACAAAAACATTTTTCCCAATATCTCTAAAGCTATAGTATCTCCAATTAACAGATGCAAAGAAAAATAAGTTTTGCATACAAGTATTAACAAGTGTAACACGCACTTTTGCCTTTACGAGCAATACTGAGTGCTGTGTTCGTATTTCTATGCAAATTACGAAGTAAAAAAAATAGGCTTTTTAGTCAGCATTCATTCACTTTCTTATTTATTGCTTTGATTTCTTCTATATAGGGTCTTTAAAGCCTTGTCTTGACCTTAAATCACCATAGCAACATCTCCAGGGACATGTTTCTTGAAGCTTTATCACAATAGAAGACAAAAGAGGTGATGCATTTTGGGCTGAAAGATTGTCTGTCTGCTCTTATTGTGTTTGTTAGAGATTAGAAAAGGAGGCTGCTGCTGCAAGGGGGAAATCAGGAGGATGTAAGGATGTGTGTGCATGTCTGCGTATATGTGTGCCTCTAAATATATTACCCTTTTGCCTGCAAATGTGTAAGGGAGTTCTCTATTTATTTGACCGATTTGTATAAAACTTCTGTCTGTGAACTGAGAATAAAATATATATGTGATATGGAAAATGCACAAATACAAAGCTGCTGGATATTTCAGTTTTTTCTCCATGTTCAAGCAGCCATTTGAGGTGTCAGTTTCCTTTTTTTCTTGATTATATACAAGATGTTCCAGGCTATTCCTCAGGGGGTCATTGCTTTGTTTTATGACCTGCCAGGATCCATGGCTTGTTTGGCATTTTTTTGATTAATTTTAGTATTTTATGCAGTTTGTTTACTATAGTATTATTTTTTTCATTAGATCTGCTCAATAAAACATATTACCAGGATCATTTATGTGGAATGATTTGGTCTGGAATTTCAGCTTCAGTTTAGAGGTATTCATATGGAAGTTGTAGGACATATTTAATGTAATATGTTGAACATGCGAGCCCAACTGTATTTGGAAAATAGACTCAAACTCTGAGAATAGTTTTAGGTTATTAAGTTGCTGTGTTTTATCGAGTGAACAGGTTATGTTTATTCCAAATATAGCACTTGCATTCAGAAGCTGCTGCCGTTAACCCTCAGCATGCAGTCAACAGGCTATTCTTAGAAGAACAAAGATCTGCCAGCCAGATAGCAGGAATGTACAACAGCTTGGTACGTCCAAAGGAGAGAAAAAACAATGAACAAATGGTGATCATTCTTTCCAGTGGGAAGAAAATTCTTTTTTGGACAACACCCAGACAAGTGAAGAACATTGTCCAGTGGGCAGAAATGACAGACATCGCCAAATTTATGAACAGACATCTCTATTTATGAACTTTTATGAAATTTCTCATGTGAAACTAATCACATGACTGAATGAGGGTCTTCCTCCCTTGTTAAATAAATTCGATTTTGTTACAACCTGTCAGTGAGGTAGTCATTTTACAGATTTTTCTCCCCCACTGCTGTGAATTTCATTGTCATTGATGCAACCCTCCCCCACCCCATCCACCTCTTCTCATCAGGACCAGTGTCCATGGCTCCTTCTGTTTATCTAATCAGTAGTCCTGCTCTGCATCACATCCATCAGGAGTCTCATCATCAGTCCTCATCCATGCTCCTCCACGAAAAGCGACTCATTTGGGGGGAATTTCCTGTACACCTCAAGGTATCATTGCCCTGTTGAGATGAGCTCCTGATGGGAATGAATCACTTAAGATTTCTCCATGTTTCTGCAGCCTCTCCTTATTGGAATCCTTTTCAGATAAATTATTTATGTAAGCATATTGTGACTTTTTTCTTTAACTTTTCTATGCTTGAGAGTGTATATATATATATATATATATATATATATATATATATTGAGGTTGGAAGTAAAAAGGTGCCTTTAAGTTTGCAAAAGGACACTTTTGAGCCCAGAAAACAGAAAAACAATTTTTTTAAAAATTAAAAAAAAGGGAAAAAGCAGAATATAGTGTCCTCTGGCATTTACATTTAATAACTGCTGTCTTGAACTCTGCTCGGCTGTTACAGTTATCCCACATAAACACATACATTTCCCTGACTTTTAGCTGCAGCGGAAAGATTTAATGTTTAAGCATGTGTTTAACCAGAGATGACTTTAGGAGTTGGCGTAGCTGCCCTGCAGTTCCAAATGAAGCTAGCATATTAAAAGACCTACTTCTTTCTCCCGTTTGCTGGTTGTTTCATGTACAGTAATAGGAATGGGAAGGCTGAGGGAACATTGTGTTCTTTAAGATATTAATATTTTTTTTTCTCTCAGTAGTTTTAGCCCCCCACCCCACCGCCAACCCACTCACCTTTTTTTTTTTTTTTTTTAAATCATGTTCTTCCGTCATCGAGTTGTGGTGGACATGCTTCTGATAATATTTCTCTTCAATAAGTCAGTGCATTTTGTTTGTTTACCAGCAAACCAACCATTAGCCCTTGGTGTAAGGAAGGGGGGTGCGCCTGTGTGAAGCATGGTGGCTGTTAAGAAGCCCGGATGGCTTCATAAACAAGTGCTGTATTAATTGGATTAATAATTTATGACATTACTCCAGCACATGCTTGTTTTTGTTGTGACGGAAGGAGTGTCGTTCACTTGATGAGGAGTTTAGTATTCGTCAAGCCACTAAGCTAAAGCATTACGTTTGGAGCTCAGGCTGGGTTTGGAGAAGTAAAAGAGTTAAAAGCTCAATAGAATACCTATTAATACAGCCTTTCTAATCTCAGCATAAACTGAAATGCAAGATGTGATTGTTAGGGCAAGTTAAAAGCCGTGCACATTTAGAATGAGTAAAAAAAAAACAAAAAACAACAATATGTGTACAGGAGTGGCGAGAAAGCATTAATAAGTATACATCACACAGTGTTGGCCATATTCAAAAACAAGAGCAGTGCACTCCATAGCTACCACCTTAAAATTGTTGAGTACCACTCAGTACTTCTGTACAACATCTCTGCCTGTTGCTTGGCAACCTCAGCATATTCAGTAAATGAGAAACACTGAGTTACTGAGTGAGCTGTAAAGGTGCCGTTATCTAAAATATGCAATTTTACTCAACTGGATTAACTGTTACCTCACCTCTAGTCAGTAAGTTAAGCTTAGCTTTGAGGCTTAGACTCTGTATGTACATGCAATGCACTATAGAGTAAGTAAAGTCAAAAGCATGATGCAAATAAAGGTTTAGACATGTAGAAAATCATGTTTTGTACCTTGGAAAGAGCCATGCTCTCATATTTATGTTTGTGCAATCTAAGCTTCTTTCTTCTTAACTGCAGCCCCTGTCTTCCATTTTAAACCCCACCTTTAATGAATTTAAACATTTTTGATTGCCTTTATATATGACATATTCTAAAGTAACTTATTTTTCTTATAGGGGTTTTGATGTATCAGTGATGGGATTCAACAAAGTCCACTAATGCATCATATTTAATGACTTCCATGGCGCTCATCCAGGCCACCCAGATGTCTTTACATCTCCAGGACACACCGAGAGCTACCTGGAGCAACAACAACTCTGCCTTTCCCTTCTCCCAGTTCTCGCTTTTCTCCACTCCTTCTGACCCATTTCTCAGCATAGATCCTACTGATGATTTGTTCGCATTTAACAGCAGCTGCCATAACTGCACTAAAAGCTCATCAGGATTCCTCCATGGTTTGGCAGGAATCTTTATCCCCCTTATTTATGGGATAGTCTGCATCGTCGGTTTGATAGGAAACACTCTGGTCATCCATGTTATTGTCAATTATACGAAGAATGAGTCAGTCACAAACATCTACATCCTCAATTTAGCCATTGCAGATGAGCTTTTTATGCTCGGTCTGCCCTTCCTGGCGGTACAGAATGCTCTCCTCTCCTGGCCCTTTGGCTCGCTAATGTGCCGCGTGGTCATGACGGTGGATGCCTTCAACCAGTTCACCAGCATCTTTTGCCTGACTGTGATGTCAGTGGATCGATACCTGGCCGTGGTCCACCCCATCAGGTCCTCCTGGTGGCGACGGCCCCACGTGGCAAAGGCAATCAGTGCCACGGTTTGGGCAGGGTCTTTTGTGGTGGTGCTGCCAGTGGTGGTGTTTGCAGACGTCCTGAAGGATGATGGGAACTGCAGCATCGTGTGGCCTGAACCAGCAGAAGTGTGGAAGACGTCTTTCATTGTGTACACATGCACTGTTGGCTTCTTCTGCCCCCTGCTGGTTATCTCCATGTGCTACCTGCTAATCATCATCAAGGTAGGACAATCACTGAAACATAGATACTATTAGATTTTTTTCAAAGCTGGAGTTGTAAAGTGTAATTGTGTAATTGATTTCCCCTAGATATCTAGAAACTGTATGTAAATGCTATGTCCAAGATGTATTCATATATAACGAAAAGAACATTATATTCTTGTTGTGATCAGTTTTGTCAACAATTTAACCTATATTTTCTTACTTGGAGTGGTACCTACAATTAAAGGTACGGTAAGGAATTTTTTGAATTTCTGTTAATATCTGCACAAAAACAAAACAAAAACAAGTGCTACCTCCTCTTTCCTCTTTCCTCCACTTTGAGGAAACATGCCCGATCATGAAAGACTTTTTCCAAAGCTAAACAATCTGCTCGAGCAAAAACTCTCCTCCTGCCAGTGATTGGCTGGATTAATGTTTACCGTAGCTGCCTCTACTCTGTTTCCTGTTTACAGATCCAGGGTTGTGGATGAAGACAATCTTTTTTTGTTTGTTTTTTTTTTGTAATGTGTACTTGTGTGACTGGCTGCTTTCGAATAGTGAGATTTTCACTAAACACTATAGAAACTGTATAGAACTGCTTACCCTACCTTTTTAAAATGTGTGTATAAACATCACAGATTCAACTTTTCATCATCAAAGAACACATTTTGCTGTGTGTTTTTCTCCTTTACTTACTCGTTTTGATCAGGTAAGATTCAACTACGACTGCACAACAAGTGCATGCAAGGTTTTCTCAAAAACTCACTACTTCAGAACACCGTCAAGTAATTTTTCTTTGAATTAAACACATAATTTCTTGAACTTGAATATACAATTAGTAGAATCGGCTTGTCAATTGTCAAAGATAAATATTGAAAAACACATGTGATGTGTAATATAAGGACAAAGATATAAATATATATATAAAAAAAGGACAAATATGCCACTATTTAAGTTGCATTATGAAATTAAGCATCTATGTGGTAGAAGATCTATATCCATTATGCTGATTATAAAAAACAATAACTCAGGAGCTGAATGGAGGATTATAAATATATTTATTACCCTAACCAAGCTTTTCAAATGTAATAGGTTGAAGTCTTTTTTTTGTTTTTACTTTACTTTCTTTTCTTCGTAGGTGAGGAATGTCGGAAAGCGAACGCAGACCTCATCCATTAGACGCAGAAAGTCAGAGCGAAAAATCACCAGGATGGTGGTGGTGGTTGTAGCTGTATTCATCTTCTGCTGGCTGCCTTTCTATGCTCTCAATATCATAAACCTGCTTGTGGTCCTGCCTGGAGACTTCAGGGGGCTCTACTATTTTGTTGTTGTACTTTCATACGCGAACAGCTGTGCCAACCCTATACTTTATGGATTTCTGTCCGACAACTTCAAGAGAGGCTTCAAGAAGGCCCTGTGCCGCACTTCACGCAGGGTAAACAACAACGACAGGGCCGGCACTGAGATACAGCGGCCAACGGAGGAGTGGGGCGGCATTGTGCTTCAGCCTCAAAGAAGTGAGGGAATCACCAACATGCATATGAAAGGCTGCGGTGAAAATGATGTAGCGGAGGAAATCACTGCAGGAGAGGCAGGCTTAGAGAGGGGGGAAACGTGCAGAACTTCACAAAAAGGTAACCACAATAGCATGAAAGAGTGCACGAAGAAACAAGTTGTTCAGAGGGGCAATCCTGAACTCGGTCCAGAGTTTGATCCGGAGGTAGAGTCCTCTAAGGTCTGCAAAGCTGCCGACCACAACGCTCAACACGAAGAGTTACAGTCAAAAACCACTGTGCTTGATATCAGCTATCTGTAACAGTCGTTACATTTTCAGTGGATTTTGGTACTTGCTTTTTTTCTTTTAGGAGTGACTTCTGTATATTAGTGTCAAATGCATAAAACGTGTCTGTAATACCAGTTTTTAGTATGTCACAGTATATAGGGTGGGATGTATGAATGATTTGACTTTTAACAAACCATAAAAGCAGTCGTTAATCAAGCAAATAACATCGTCAAGAAGAAATCCAAATATGTATAAATGCCTGGAAAAACAATGCCTTGGGAAGTGCAAGAAATAATTATATAGCTATTGCTGCAGTTGCTTTTTCATGTCAATTTATCACTTATAGTCTTGAGAATAAGAATATTTTACAGGCCACGATTCTTTCAAACCGGCAGAAGCTTGGACTTTACCCCCTGAGGGACATCAGAGTCTGATGACATTAGTGGGAGCCCCACTCACTGTATCATTAAAGACTATCATCATGCACTGCAGCGATTCTAAAGGAGATGATCACTTTTGAAATCGGGAACTTCTTGTAGTGGAATGGTTGATGCATTGTATGACTCAGGTCCCAGTGGGAGATAACAACTAATAACCCACTGTGAAATAAAAAATGTCAAGTGTTCTGTTGCTGTTTCAGGCTCTATGGATGTCTCACGGAAGTACCTCGCTACAAGAGGGGAATTTGCATTATTACAGTAGAAGTGAGCCTCCAAATATAGTGATTTTTAGTCGTTGTGTTCTCGATTTCAAATGTGGCGAGTCTGAAATGAATTAAAGGGAAGCATGTCCTTTTAATTTCCTGTTAAATGATCTTTATGATGTAAATGAAATGTTAAGACATAACAGCACCACTGATATTTTAATATGTTTAATATTCAAGCGTGGCTGGATCAGATGCATTGGTTGTAATAGTATTGGCGTGACTTGTACACGTAATGTGAATTTCTATATTTCTTTAACTAATGTAGATCACACCCCTATTACCTTGCCGTTGTTTCTTTAACGCAAGGATGTGCCATTTATTTTGCAGCTTTGGTGAAGGACTAAAAGAAAGTACTGTCTGCTGACTGTTTGCTAAATAAATGTTTAAAACTTGCTGAAAAGCTGGACCGATGCTGTCGGGTACAGGTACGCGCACTAGAAGGAAGGCAGTCATGTGGAAAATCCAAAGCAGCAGTTTTATTTAGAAACTCATTTTAATAAACATAATAAACAAATTGTTCTATCTCATTTTTTTTAAGCATGTGATAACAGCACAAAAATGAGGGTGTCTTCAGCTTCTGAAGCACTGGATGTGGATGTGTATGTGTGTAGACCCATCATTTAAGATTTATTTTTCCAACAGTCTATTCACTCCTCCCCTCATCCACCCGTCTACTCCAACTCCGGCACAACGTCTCCTATCCATTTGAGGTACGGCGGGTTGCCCTGGTCAATAGGCAGGCTGATGACCTCGGCCACTTCGTAGGGATGGTTGGAGCTGGAAAGAAAAACAACGCGAGTCCGTGGAGTGCAGAGACTTCAAGAAATGCACGTAATTAAAGTCGACCTGAGTGTGTCGATCGTTTGCTCCGTTAGCTGCCGCCACTCATGCAGTATTCTCTGGACAGTTGGGTAGTAGTTTTTCCCCCCTCTTTTTGTGGAAAGGTTATACGTAAACTTACCGGACATACTCAGTGAGAGCCGGCACCTTGGAACTTCTTGTTTTGATCATCTGAAAAAGGGAGAAACACTGGGTCAAAGAACATCAGACTAGAACTGTCAAATTGGGGCACGTTCAGATCAGCAGGTCAGCAGTTAAAATGTGGATCTAACAAATCTTTCAGATGCTTCACCTCTGCACTGCAGAAGGCGCTCACCAAAGTGCAGGTATTAGAAACGAGCCTGCAGAACAAAGACCCTGATTCGCATCAACGCATCACTGAGCCTCTTGTCGGTGGATTCAGGCGAGTCTTTGGACACGGGTCCCGAATTGTTAACCTAGAGTGCACTTTTAACAGTAACCCTGATCAGCAGATGCTGAAAACTGGCAGTTTAGTTTATGTTGTAATGCACAGGATACACGGAAAGTCATCCAGATGCATATTTTTGTAGTTCCTAGAATATCTAAGGAGGCTGACACCACCTCCTTTTTTAAAAACGTTTCTGTTTAGTAAAGCTTATAGTTGGTACTTTAGTGTGTTAGGACCAGTAGTCACAGCTGGTACAGGACCAGACTAGAGCAGCTGGTCTCAAACAAAGCTTCATCCTAGATCTGCTGCTGTAGACCTGCTGCAGGGGGACACAAACATGATCAGAGGAGTGACACCCCTCACCCTTCTTCTAAAAGTCTCCTCTTCTCTTCCTTCAACTCAATCCAGAGTTATTCATCCGTTTCTGCTGTTTCTTCCTCTACCTGGCTGGGCGGCAGCGCTGCGTGAACTCCTTTGATAAAGGCTGGAATTTAACAGATGTCTGTTGTCTGTTCTTCAAACCTGGACTGTGTTTGGCAGAAGTCATGAACGGCTCAGCTCACAGTGGAGCTCAGGTGGAGAGGACCATCTTTCATTTTGCATTCAAAACGACTAAGCTGTCCTTGCGCCAACAAGCACCATCTTTCCCTCAGGGTGCCATTGAGTGACAAGGACCGTCTAGTCATTTCGCAGGTATCCCTCAACTCTATTTTGTTCCTCCTCTTGAATATCTGTCAGTATAATTCTAAATAAATTATACACTATATGAGGAACTTTTGGTAGGGACAGAATTTAGTGTCCTTTCCTTCAGAGCAGACAAAAAGAAAATAAATTATACAATTATTCACCTGCATTTGTTTTTAACTAAATCGAGTGAGTACTCACCAGAAGCACCTCGCTGTCCTCTTCAATCTTCCCCTGCCACTCATATCTAGAGGAGTAAGCCAAATTATTTAGGACCAAAATAATTCAATTAGCTATTCATTTACAATCAGCATTTAATAATAACTTAAAGAAAGAAAAAAAAAAAAATTCCAGCAAATATTAGAAATTCTGGCGTTAAGTCCAACTTACACGGATGTTATTGCTGGGACAACGTTGACGCAGGCAGCCAGCTTCTTCTCCACAATGCCCCTGTGACATAACAGAAAACAATGAATCAGACACAGAAAACGACAGCTGAAGAAAAACAAAACTGTCAACTGCATGATTGAAAGAAACATGATGCAATTTACTACATGAGCAAGCATCGGGATTTCCACTAAAGTAGGACATCACTTTTACAAAGACTGGGAACAAACTATTAAGAGCTTTTTTTTTTTTTAAATTTTGTATTTCGTTGATTACGATTAAAGTTGCATATGGTATCACCTTGCGAGTTCTTTGGCAACGGTTTCATTAGGACAAGTGATGAACGCTGCAGAGTGAGTCCCGGATGTGTACGTCTCGGAAGCCATGGAGAACGCTCTCAGTCCAACAGTCCTCAACAACTGGAACATAAAAACACTTAGGAGCACCGTCTGGATGGGAAAAGGAGAGAAGGCCAAAGAACAGGGTAAACTATACAAGCCAAGTATATAAAAATTCAGACAGAATTAAAAAAATATTTGTAGCCTAAATGACATGAAAGTGTCGTGTCAGAGGCGCCTGCATACATACTAAAATCAAAGCTTTCAAGGAGCCACCCTGCAGTGAGGCTACACTGGGTAGTCCAATGGACATGCCTACATGAAGCACACATTATTTAGTTAGAAGACACACGCGCACACACACACTTTCTTTTTTAAACAAACTACTTGCCGCCTGTTTCTTTAGGGTTTACTGCTGATAGGAGTACTACGATACAGACGTTGCTGCAGAAGCTTTTAGTGTCACCGATTAATACAATAAAGCAGGAAAATGAGCAGAAAATGAAGTTGACAGTTGAGTTTACAGTCAAATCCAAAGTCAAACCTGCCAAACGGAAGCTTCCAGTTTACAGTCTCGCGCATGTCTATATACTAAAGGTGAATTTTATTACTTTATTTGGGAGGGAGTACAAAATAAATTAAAATAATAAATAGGATGTCGTTTCTGACAAGCGGTTTAAAAAATATTAAAAATTAAATTACAAAATATTTAACAAAAATATGCATGCTGAAATTCAATCTTAGAGCAGGTTAAAATCTTTAAAGGTTGTGCATTAAACAGTCGTGTCCTTACACTGAGTCGTGCATCTGCTGGCTGGTGTGACGTTGTTAAGCCAAAAGAATTTGCGGGTTCTCAAAAGACAGCAGCAGCGCAAAGCAAGACAACGTGTCTAAGACGGTCTAAAATGAAGCAGTGAAAAGGACTGAAAAGTGGAGGATTTTGTTACTTTACCTCCTCACAGCTCCCCGACTCTTCCTCCTCTCTGCAAGCGCTGGAGACCAAGTTACTGCACTCTTCCTCTATAGGACACGCTGAGCCCTCAAAGCTCACTATCGCCATCGTCTGGAAATACGTATCATCTGCAGCGTCTCGTCAACGAGATAACGCTTGTTTAATTCAATTCAATTCAATTTTATTTATATAGCGTCTATTACAACACAAGTTGTCTCTAGGCGCTTTCCAGAGACCCAGAACATGACCCCCGAGCAATTATTACATAAACAGCGGCAGGTAAAAACTCCCCTAGTGGAAGAAAAACCTTAAGCCAAAACAGTGGCAAGGAAAAACTCCCCTTTAAGAGGGAAGAAACCTTGAGCAGGACCTGGCTCATGAGGGGGGACCCTCCTGCCGAAGGCCAGCCGGGTAGAGCAAGAAATAAGAAAGAATAGAGACATAGAGACACCGTCAAAGGTACAAGATAGGATACATTAGTAACTGTCCTTGGTAGTCCAATTAGACTTCTGTGAATATGGGTGATATATGGATAGACGGTGATACAAGGGGATGAGGACTGCAGGTCGGGGTGTCAGCAAGCATCCAAAAGACATCCACACAGACAGGTGAAGGCAGACACTGGGATGGTCAGAGGTGGAACTGCAGGTCAGCAAGCAGCTCCCGAGGCTCTGGTCCGCAGGACATGCAAAGAAGAGGAAAAGAAGGGC
This sequence comes from Xenentodon cancila, assembly GCA_014839995.1. Classification (NCBI taxonomy): domain Eukaryota; kingdom Metazoa; phylum Chordata; class Actinopteri; order Beloniformes; family Belonidae; genus Xenentodon; species Xenentodon cancila. The sequence continues at coordinate 17,700,081 of CM026198.1, read as the reverse complement.
CAGACAAGCACAAAAAACTACCAGAACAATGGACCACAATTAAGTTTATGGGATATTGTTAATAAATGAGGGTTGAGGTGAAGAAGAGACAGAGAAGGCAAAGAGAAACAGAGACGGTGAAAGGCACCACTCAGTGGATCATGTTGGTGCCCCCCTGCAGCATAGGCCTATAACAGCATATCTACACCGAAGCTATGTTTAAGATGAGCTGCTCTAATCTGGTCCTGTAACTGCAGCTTTGACTACTGGCCCTGACACATTAAGATACTAAATGTACACTAACTATATGCTTTATTAAACAGAAATGTTTTAAGTTTAGTTTTAAAGGTGGAGGTGGTATCAGCCTCCTTAACCCAAACTGGAAGTTGGTTCCAGAGTGATGGTGCCTGATAACAGAAAGCCCGTCCTCCAAATCTACATTTCGATACTCTAGGAACTACGAGTAAACCTGCACCCTGAGAACGGAGAGCTCTATTAGGAACGTACGGTTCTATAAGGTCTTGCAAATATCGCGGCGCTAGGCCATTTTGGACTTTATATGCCAGTAATAAAATTTTGAATTGGATTCTAAATTTTACAGGGAGCCAATGGAGGGAAGCTAAAACTGGAGAGACGTGGTCTCTCTTGTTGATTCCTGTCAGCACTCGCGCTGCTGCATTTTGGATCAGCTGGAGGCTTTTAAGAGAATTACTTGGACATCCAGCCAACAACACGTTACAGTAATCTAGTCTAGAAGATACGAACGCATGAATTAGTTTTTCGGCATCACTCTGCGAGAGGATGCTCCTGATCTTTGCGATATTACGGAGGTGGAAAAACGCAGTTTTACAAACCTGATTAATATGCTGTTTAAATGACAAATCCTGATCGAATATAACGCCAAGGTTTCGCACAGTTTTACTGGAGGCCATCGCAAGACCATCTAATCCCTTCCTAAGCTGTTTGGGACCACAAACAACAACTTCTGTTTTATCAGAATTTAGTAGCAAAAAATTTCTGGACATCCAGTCCTTGATGTCCTTAAGACACATCTGAAGTTTGTCTAATGGTTCTGTTTCATCTGGCTTCATAGACAGATACAGCTGCGTATCATCAGCATAACAATGAAAATTAATGCCGTGGTTCCGGATAATACTTCCCAAGGGCTGCATGTATAAACTGAACAGGATTGGCCCTAGCACTGAACCCTGCGGGACACCATAGCAGACCCTCGTCTGTACGGAAGAAACCTCATGAACATGAACAAACTGGAATCTATCAGACAGATATGATTTAAACCAATCTAGAGCTGTCCCTTTAATCCCAACAACATACTCTAGCCTCTGCAGTAAAATGCTGTGATCTATAGTATCAAAAGCAGCGCTGAGGTCCAGCAGAACCAGTATGGACACTAACCCATTATCTGAGGCCATAAGAAGGTCATTCGAGACTCGAACCAGTGCTGTTTCTGTGCTATGATGCATTCTGAACCCTGACTGAAAAATTTCAAATAGATCATTTCTATACAAATGCTCACACAGCTGGCTTGCAACTACCCTTTCCAGAATTTTAGAGATAAATGGAAGGTTGGAAATTGGTCTATAGTTAGCTAAAATGTCTGGGTCAAGAGAGGGTTTTTTAAGTAATGGTTTGATTACTGCGACTTTAAAAGCCTGTGGTACATATCCTAAGACTAGAGACAAGTTGATCTGTTTCAGTATTGTCGGTCCAATCAGAGAGAAAACATTTTTGAGTAGTCGAGTAGGGATTGGGTCTAACAGACACGTGGATGATTTAGATCCATTGACGACTGAGGTCAGCTCAGAGAGGTCAACAGGAACAAAACAGTCTAGAGTCAGGTCGGAGCATAAGGGAGTCGCCGAGGTTGAAGAAATTCCCACAGCCACTGCCGGGAGGGCCTGGCCGATTTCCTCTCTAATTCTGACAATTTTATTGCTAAAGAAGCTCATAAAGTCTTCACTACTGAGAGCTGCAGGGATGCACGGCTCAACAGAGTTGTGGCTCTTTGTCAGCCTGGCTACAGTGCTGAACAGAAAACGTGGGTTATTTTTATTATCCTCTATTAACACTGAATAATAGGCTGTTCTAGCTTTGCGAAGCGCTTTTTTATACACTATTAGACTATCTTTCCATGCATAATAAATATCTACAGACCTACTAGAGTACCACTTTCTTTCCATTTTACGCACTTTCTGTTTTAACATACGAATATGTGAGTTAAACCAGGGAGTTAAGCTCCTACGGTTAGAGAACCTCTTTCTCAAAGGAGCAACTACATCTAAAGCTGTATGCAACACATCTGCAGTGCTACCAACAAGGAAATCAACGTCTGCAGAGGTAGAACCGAGGTCACAGCCCTCAACTGCTTCACTATGTTCCTCTGTAAGAAGATGAAGAGCAACAGCCTCCCTAAATTTAGTGATAGCTTTATCGGATAGACACCTGCTAAAGTAATTCCTCCTATTATGCGTAACGTTGACAATGTTGAATTCAAACGTTATTAAATAGTGGTCGGATAGGAGGGAGTTAACATGTGACACTAACAGATTATCAAGTTCTACACCGTAGACGAGGACCAGATCAAGAGTATGATTAAGACAATGCGTTGGTTCGTTAACTTTTTGTAAAATCCCCATCGATTCTAGAAGAGAATCAAAAGCCAACTTAAGATTGTCGTTGTCAACATCCATATGAATGTTAAAGTCGCCCACTATGATGACTTTATCTGTACTGATCAATAAACTAGATAAGAAATCTGAGAACTCAGACAGAAACTCCAGATAAGCTCCAGCAGTTTAGCCAGTCCTAATCCCGTAAAGTAGGCGCCACATGCCTTTGGGGCAAATATTAAATACTCCTTCAATTTAAATTGAAATAGATACCCATCCATCCATTTTTTCATACGTGCTAAATCCTTTGCAGGGTCACGGGGGTCTGCTGGAGCCTATCCCGACTCATTACAGGCGAGTGGCAGGGGTCCACCCTGGACAGGTCGCCAGTCTATCACAGAGCCACATACAGAGACAAACAACCATGTACTCTCACACTCACACCTACAGGCAAATTAGAATAGTCAATTAACCCAGTATGCATGTCTTTGGACCGTGGGAGGACGCCGGAGTGCCCGGAGGGAACCCACGGAAGCACTGGGAGAACCTCTTGCTGTGAGGCAACCACTAACCACTAAGCAACCATGCTGCATTGAAATAGATATTTCAACATGAAAAGAATGCCCTTTGCAATGCTATAAAGTCATCATTTCTAAGTTTGTTTGTTTTTTTCTTTCATATTAATTGTCTCGTGAGATTTTAGTCAACCTCCATGCCCTGCAGTCACGGTCCTGACTTGTCTTTGTGCAAGCTCACCTCACCGCAACATCTTGCTATCTTAACTTGAATTTGATTTTTTCATTTCACAAAAATGTTTTCTTCTAAAAAGTTTAACAGATTCAGAGACCAACTAAAAGAGTTTGACCTTCCAGAGTTTTACAAAACAGGACCCACGAAAGCAGACCCCTCACGCCCCCGTGAAGCTAGAAATGGCAGTGCTCGTATCAGGATAAGTTTTCATCTTTTCTAGTGGTGAGCATTGCTCATCCGTGTTGCCGACAGGTCCAAAGCTATGTCAATACAAAAACAAGCACGCCCAAGGATCGATGGGGAGGCTCATTAATATTGTTGCAGCATATTTTTCTGTGTGCCCTACAGGAGCTTCCCATTTAGAACCAATTGCTGTAATGTGGACACATCACAGAGAGGCTCATGTTGTGAGGCATGTGTGATTGTGCAACCCTGACGAAAGTTTCAAACGGACTCTGTAAATCCAACAGACATTGTATATTTTTCATGCGTGAAGACAATTCCTGCATAATCACAGTGACTGGAATGGTTTAAACTCAGTATTTAAGGTTAAGGGTATTCACATTCAAACTGCATTGAATGAAAAAAATCAAAATAAATCAAATAAAAACATGAAAAGGTATTCCCTCATTCATTGTCTTTTTCTTCAAGACACAACTTCAAACAACAACAGCATGAAATATATGAAGTGTTGTTTTTTCTTTAATGCTGTAAAGAATCACATGTAGACAAAATACTTCACAATTAACACTGAAAACATGTAGTGGCAGTAAAAAACCACTTGATGGCAGCTTTTACTCAACAGACAGGATTAAAGTATATTTTATGATGAGTTTTGGTCGTTGTATCTCACACACACACACACACACACACACACACACACACACACACACACACACACACACACGCACACACGGATACATACCATCAATCAGTTCCTGCCAGCAGGGTGCAAGCAATGTTGGAGAATGCACACAAATTATATTTACCCTTTGTGTGCGTGTGCATGTGTGTGTTATTTGCAACTGTGTCACTTCTGCATACAAGACAGAGAGGCACCCTATTTCACAATATCCACCACCTCCCTCACACTCCTGTCTTCTTCATCCTTGATTAAAGAATGAGACAAGCGTGTCACACACGTCGCTTTCCACACAAACACAAATACACACACACACACACACACACTTGCATGCGCACGCCTGCTTGACATGTACACTTAGAACAAGACAAATTGAGCTGTAGCTGATGTGAGAGCTTTCCCAGGAACGCTTGGACACACATGAAGACAAAGCAAGAAGCATTAGAGAGGCTTGTCTAGCTTTTGCAAGAGCGATGAGGAGCGATGGGAGGAGGAGGGATATGTTGGTGGGAGGGATGGAGGGGTGCTTGTTCCCATGGAAACTGTGCAGTCAGCACATCTGCACGTGTTATGCGCTGTCCTCCCTCACTGGCATCCTGTGGCCTCTCCCCACCACAGCTGGACATGACAGCATGCATGCACATGTAAACGACACAGAGATGTGTCTAGATGGCGTTGCCATGACAATGGCGACATCAACCCATGGGATGTTATATTAGGCTCTGAAACAGAAACAGACCTGCACACATGTGGCGACTGGTACTGGGTAACTGCCCTGCGCTCTCCACCAGATTTTCTCTTTCTCTTTGCTCCAGTCTATCTCCTTCTCTCCCTCTGTCTCTCGCCCCCTCTCCCTGAAAGCATGAGGAGAATCAATATGTTTTCAATTTGCAGCAGAGCCTTCCTCCTCTGCATTCTAATCAGGCTCCACTGGCCCTTTAACTTCCAGGGAGAGAGAGAGAGGGAAGAACGGAGAGAGAGAAGAAGAAGAAGTGGTTAAAGGCAGGTTTCAGCCAAAGGACATTTCAATATGCTGCTAAGATGTCAACTTCACAATCAGTGGAGCATGCCCTTCTGAACATGTCTTTCCAGTTTTACTACAGGCCATGTGATGCAGACCCCTATAGAGAACAGAAGTCTTGATGTCACTGCTATTGAACAGTTGAAGTGTTATCCAAAGCAACCTCTCAAGGTCTTTTCTTTAAATTTACAAAAAGTGAAATGAGTGCGTGTTGGTGAGTCCCCCAGTGTGCACTAACAAAGCTAATCACCGTTCACATCATGTATGATGTGGGACAGGAATCCGTTTTTACTTCATGGCTGTGCATTGGTAAATGCTTTTACTTGATGGTTGTATGATAGTAAGGGGAAACATTCTGTAACTCAGACGTGCAACAAAAAATTAGTGTCAGCGCATGAAATATTATTTTATAACCGTCTGCAGTCGATGTTTTGATATTTTGATGATGGTGAGCTTGATCTTTACTAGCTGATGCTGTCTAAATGCAATTGTAACTCAGTACATCACAGCACTGGCCTGTTTGCTCCAAGGTCCAACATGTAACATGACATTGTCCAATGACGTCAAGCACTCACCTTCAAAGCATGTTTGGAAGCGTGTTTTCTGCAGTGGTTAGTTAAAAGAGAGCTTAACTCAATATATCAGTAATTAGCTTCAATAAATCACAACATTAATTATAGCTTTTTAGTCATATTTACAGTGTCACGTCTCTGCAACTTAATAACCTCACAGAGGTTCCAGATTCTGCAGCAGTGATCCAGAACGCGGCTGCTCGGGTCCTCACTAAAATAGGAAAGTAGATCACATCACCCCAGTTCTGCGGTCTTTACACTGGCTCCCTGCATCTCAGAGATTACACTTTGAAATGTTACGCTGAATGGTTGAATAAGCGACTTCTTGTTACTGGATCAACATATATATACACACACATATATATATATATATATATATATATATATTCAATTCAATTTTATTTATATAGCGTCTATTACAACACAAGTTGTCTCTAGGCGCTTTCCAGAGACCCGGAACATGACCCCCGAGCAATTATTACATAAACAGCGGCAGGTAAAAACTCCCCTAGTGGAAGAAAAACCTTAAGCCAAACAGTGGCAAGGAAAAACTCCCCTTTAAGAGGGAAGAAACCTTGAGCAGGACCTGGCTCATGAGGGGGGACCCTCCTGCCGAAGGCCAGCCGGGTAGTAGAGCAAGAAATAAGAAAGAATAGAGACATAGAGACACCGTCAAAGGTACAAGATAGGATACATTAGTAACTGTCCTTGGTAGTCCAATTAGACTTCTGTGAATATGGGTGATATATGGATAGACGGTGATACAAGGGGATGAGGACTGCAGGTATATATATATATATATATACATGTATATATATATATATATATATATATATATATATATATATATATATATATATATATATATATATATATATATATATATATATATATACCAATCCAAAGATTGAACTCACCTACATGATCCTGTTTCTCTTTAATGCTGTAATGAAATTAATTTAAACCGCCTTTTCTTCCTGTCCATTTAGTACAATTTAAGTCATTCTGACGTAAAGTCCTGCCTAATCCCTTTTAGTGGGACTATAAAATGCCATTTTTATTAATGCTGTATCCAAATGTTTTTTTTTCTTTGTTGTTGTTGTTTTTTTTTAAACAAGGACATAAAAAATGTGAGTAACTATTTAGCTTAAAACAAATGAGAAATTAAAGTTTCAAGTTGGACTTTTTTTTCTAAAAAATGTGGGCTCCTCTTGGGAAACGCAGTCACCAGCCACTTCGTTGGGTACACTTGGTACACCTAATAAAGTGGTGACTTTATCAGCTGTACCAGGTATATTAGATATGTCTTTTGCAGATGCACCCAAATACTATTATTCGTGGCCAAATCAAGAGATCTCACTGTCCACGAGGGGAAGAATGGTGAAATACCATTGAAACATCATGTGCACGCGGGGATGAGCCCCATGTGCATACGAGGATGACTTCTTTGGTAGATTGGGAGAAGACATTTTGCTCAGAGGATGACACGTGTTTCGCAGGGGAACTAGATGAGTTTGAGAGTTCACATCCAGTGGCCTCATACAGCTCTGAAGGCTTTGTGCATGCTTAGTGAAACACAACTGTTTATTTGAAAAGGAGTAGGTTTGATTTGAGCACCGCCAAAGTACTTTCACAAACAACCATACGGAGAAATGTCAAGGACACGTGTTTTCTGTATTTGAAAGAGGATTTATTCAAAGTAAATACCCGAAAGGGTTTTGGTCTTTGCCAGTTAATAACACGCCAAAGCAAATATGGAATAAATGGCTCCAAAGCAAGTGGCTGCTTTAGTACTAGCTCTCATAATAAAAACATTAAAACGGTTCATATACAAGTTAATTTCTTGACTGAACTTTACACCTATTTTCTTTAGAACTGCAAAATAAGACACCATCTTATTCTGCAGATATTTTGGAACGGACTGGATATTGTGGTACAGTTGGTGTGTTGTAGACGTCAATTGGAAGCGTGAATCAGAGCGCTCCAATGTCGATGTGCTTTGCTGATACAAATAGAAACATTGCATGGTGCCGTCATCCTAAACTGACAGCCCAGTGATTTAGACTATGTAGTGTAGCAAGTGTCAGTGGATCATTGCTGGACTGGTTGTCAGAGGGAGATATGTGAAACTTTTAAGCTTGATCCTCGTTTAAGTTCTCCGCTCACTGTAGCTACAGTACGTTTACCTTCTAGATATTTTCTGCTGAAGCTGCACATTTTCTTTACTCATGAATCGGATGGGAAACATTATAACCTTCCAAACAACAAAGGTACTCCAACTGCTGCGCACAAAAAAAAGAAAAAGATAAATGAAAAAATTATTTTATAAAACCAGTGGGAATCAAAATAATCCACTCCACGAAATGCCAATAATATACATTTGTATTCGTATAAGCTTGATCAATGCAAGTGTTATAACAAAGACTAATAAACACCACGTGTCAATATATGAGGCAATATTTATACAAGTTCTTAGTGTGTGAGTGTGAATCCTCGATGTGATTCCCCGAAATCATGACAATAGAACCAGAAGCACAGTTGCAGAGAAAAACCATAACATGCAGTTAAGAATGAAAAAATAAAAAAAATAAGAAAATAGAGGATGGAGACATAAGAGACGGGAATAAATCTTTCTCTATGTGTTATCCTCTGCCCCCATTAAAACTGACTTCTGAAAATGAAAGATTGCCCTGAGACCTCCTTCATTCACCCAGGAGATGAGCACAGAGACAAGTTCACCCTAGTAACAGCAGGGTTTGTGAAACAATACCTCTGAGGACTGGAAATCCACAGCAATTAGCCCGTCTCTACTTCTTCTCTTTAACATGCTCATTCCTGCACTTATCTGCTTATTTAAATAGTAACCATGGCGTAAGGAGAGAGGCATACGTGATGTCTGCTGATAGGCTTTTCAACTAGAAGCCCTGACCTGACGTGCTCACATGACAAGTACCAGATCATAGTGCAATGTTCATTTTAGACTATGTTTTAAATGTGTTTGTGATTTTTAGCATAAGAGTTGAGACTAGAATTTAATTTTTATTTTTTTTTCAAAAGGAAAACTCTGCAAAGATTAGTTTATTGTGGTTTTAATTTTTAATTTTTATGTAGTTTACACATGAATGGGTTTAAGGAGAATTCAGTCACAAAGGTGAAGAACCAGCAAAGTGCAAACAGGTGTTTAGATTCACACAAGAATAAATAAAGTAGGACAGCGGGAAAAAAAAAAAGGATGGTTTCATGTAGAAACAAAAGAAGAAAAAGCACAAGCTATGCAGCACTTTAAATGCAATGCGTGAACATTTCAGGCATGCATATAGAAGAACACAGTTTGTTTCTATATTCAGATCACTTTCACATATAATGTAGCTGAGCGGACCTCTGGTACTTGTACAAGAATGTCACCCCAGCTATGACATACTCTAACTTTTTAACAACAATGACAAAGCAATGTGCATTTTGGGTGACATGACATTTGACAAATCTTTGTTTTCTAATTAAACTGATTCACTTTTTTTGAATAAAAGATCAAAGCGCACTCACACATTCGTTTTTTTGTGAGTACAGTGAGCATTTTTCTGTTTACCCCTCTGGTAACAGCTTTTGATGACAGATAATAAAGATATATATATATATATATATCCCGACTGGGTCAGTTAATGTGCAAAAACGAATGGGAATAAACAAAACAAAAAAATCAAGCAGTAGCTCATAATAGCGTGATATTTTTGAATAAATGAATAAATAAACCATTTTTTAGGTTTAATGCTTTGCAAAACTGTAGTCGGCTACATGCAGACCTTCCTATATTTCTCTTTCAGTGTACATCTTGGTAATGGTTTAATTTGTTGCATGCAATAATGGTGGCAACTTAAAATGAATGTGGACATGATTTATTGAAGCGGTTCAGCTTTAAATGTACTACTGTAATTGAGTAAAAGGGAGAGGAAAACTGAAGTGAAACAATTAAAGAAATTATAAATCATTCATTTTAGGTCTTCTTCCAAAACTCCAATTTGAGCAGGAAAGGTTTGACCAAGAGGTCAACTAAAAGAACATATGGTCAAACAGATGTGATGGCGTTGCACCCATCCCGTTTGATGTCTGAGTTTTCAGCCAACAGCTTGAAGCCTCTTAAATTTATACCGTACCAAAGAGTTTCTAATTGTTTGTCCTCTACAGAGGACTCCCAATGTTCAAAGCTGTGCATTTTTATTTCTCTGTCCTTTCTTACGTGCACTCTTCCCCTCTCCACTCTGCTAATTTACCGACCCACCAGCTTTTTCCTGTCTGGCTGTGACTTTGCTGGTGGGGCTGGATCAGAGCAAAGAAGGAACTTTCGAAGTAGGCCAGGTTGCAGCAGGTAACGCAAAATCATTCATGCACACTGTAAGCTCGTGATGAGACCGAGAAGAACAGGACACCCTAGCTCACCCTCAGGCAACTAAGGACAGAGAAAAAGAGAGAGAGAGAGAGGAGGAGGAGGGAAGAAAAAAAGGAGGTAGAAGAGGACACAGATAAAAGTGTTTGGGGTTGTGACAAAAAGTAATGCATTAATTATATGCTAAAAAGACAAAAAGAGAGCAAAGACTAAGAAAAAGGATGGATGAGAAAAGAAAGGAACTGCACCGACCTAAATTAGAAAAGTGCAAGTAGGACTTGTATGTGCATGTGTCTGCAAGGGCTGCTAAAATACTCATAGATCTGCATAAATTACCACTTTGAAACTAAAATGCAGTCTTCATGCTCATGCATGACCTTGTACATACTCTCAACTGTCCTATCAATCCATTATCTATACCCACTCTGTCCTGTAGAGGGTCACTGAGGACTGAAGTCTATCCAAGCTGACATTAGGTGAGAGGCGGGGGAACTAACTGGACGGGTGGCAATTCCATCAAAGGGCAACTGACAACCATGCACTCCCATATTCACATGTAGAACTAAATGACATTTACCAATTGGCAGGACATGCATGTTTGTGAAGTCAGAGTTCCAAAATGCAAGCAGACACAGAGAAAACATACAAAATACAGAGTAAAAAGATCCAGCCACCCCAGTCACATACATTCACAGTCATGCAACACTTCTGAGAAAAAAGGAGAGCTCAATATTGTGTCCATTTCTGCCAGCAGATTGGGGCTCAATGAATGAAGTCAGTGTAATTAGTATGTTACCTCACAGCAGCAATCTGTGGTTAATCTCTGCTAAGCCTGTATGTACTATAGAATTGCATCCATTTTAACAAGGTTGCCTTTTTTAAACACACAGTGGACATATTACATTATAAAATTCATTTTATGAACATAGTTGCCTCTTCACTCTTCTTTTATGTATGAATTGGGCTGTACTAACTCTGCTGAAAGAAATCTATCTGACCTTGTAGATAACAGGCAGCAAAAGCCACATTGTTTACTTGCTAGTCCACACCAAAGGCAACTTACAGCTTGTTTACCAGGGCAATTTTCTAAATCTCACCCCTGTTGTTTACAAAATGGCAAAAACATGCTGTAATATGATTCGATTTGACATTAAAAACTAAGGAAAACATTTACAAGATACTTGTATGAAATGTCAATTACCTTCACAACATTATAAGGAATAATCATTCATTGATTGTATTATTCATGTATAAATTCCTTATTTTTTACCACATCACTTTCAATAGTCATGTATTTTAAAATGGTCTGGAGGATACATTTTACCCTCAGAAGTTAGACATGGGGCCAGTGAGAAAAATGCATTTGTACACTGATAAAACTTGTAGAGGATTTGATGTAAAAATGTATACATACTGCACTTATGTTGAATCCGCCTCCTGGGATCCTGTGTCATTGAAAGAGTTTTACTTAAAGGGTATTGAGGTGTTACTAAAGGAGTTATGACTATTTGGTGTGTGGTTCTCATTTTTCCGTTATAGTGGAAGCTGTCCTGATGTCAACTTCATAACCTTTGACTCCAGTTCTGAAACAGAGACAGAACTGTGATATGTTTTACCTCCTTATTTGACCCTTTTGCATGCAAAGGCCAGTCACCTTGTGTGGTTACAATGTGTTTATACAGAGGTTTTAGATACCATTTTCCCCAAAAAAGGAAATTCAGAAAAAAAGTCAGAAAACTGAGTGACAATATACATCAGTAAAGCTGCAAAGCTTTTTATTGTCACCTGTCTGCACATTATTGCGGCAAATTATAACTCAGTTCAAAACATTACAAAGCCTCAAGCTTAATAATGAAACAAGGAAATATAATTTATCAGTATAGACATTTAATAGGCTGTTCCCAGTGAAGAATGTAATCAAACAATTATCTGACAAAGATTATTAGACTTCTTTCCAACTCACTTATTTGTCCCAAATTTCTGAATAAGCTTCACAAATACGGACCAGCACAAATAACTATTGGATAACATAGTTGCCTTTTAAAATCCTTCAGTGAAAATGATAACAACAGTTTCATCTTTCCATTCATTTATTTCTTGCTGTAGCAGTTGTCTTTATGCCCCACTGTCTGCCAGACAGAGCCTCTCACCTTTTCAGTAACCTTCTCTGTTCCGATTCTGTTCTGATTAACTTCTTCTGAAGCAGAAGCCATTACTGTTCAATATCATTATTGTAGCCATTGTCGTTCAAATTCTCTTAAGTACAGAAATATTGATTTCTTTTTTGTCCATCTTTAACCAGATGACAGTTTGTCCTTAATTACGGCAGCCAAAAGACCAGCAGACCTTGTCATCAGCATCAATGCACCGGGTCCTAGCTCAGTGACGTTTTCCACCAGCAGGACAGTGATGAAAAAGAACATCTCAACAGGTCTCCTTTGCAACTGTAACTAATGCAACAATGGTATAAAATTAATAATTTAATGCCTGACATTTGAAATAATACACAGAAAATCCTTCTTTTTTTATTGTTTATTATGTGTTGAAATTAAAAATGCCCCCAAATGTGTCCTTGACAGTTTTTAAATAATGTTTTTTGGTATCATTATGAATACATTTGGTAATTCCACCCATCCATCCATTTTCTATACCCGCTTAATCCTGTACAGGGTCATGGTGGTCAGCTGGAGCCTAACCCAGCTCATTACAAGCGAAAGGCAGGGGTACACCCTGGACAGGTCGCCAATCTAATGTAGGGCCACATATATAAACAAAAAAGAAAAACATACAGACACACCTATTGGCCATTTAGAATTGTCAATCAACCTAACATGCATGTCTGTGGGAGGAAACCGGACAACCCGGACATGCCGGAGAAGCATGGAGAGAGCATGTCCACACAGAAAGACTTCCAACACCGAAGGGCCTGGAGTCAAACCATGAACCTTCTCACATTGGGTCATTTTATTTATTTATTACAACTTTATAGGACTTTTTTTTATTTATTTATTAAATATGGGGTGGATAGCTCTCAAATGTATCAATCCCTAAAATACCAGATGTATCAAGATTATCATCTGGTTAAATAGTGTAGCTTCCATTAGATTGTGGTCAAGTCTGTATCTCATGTAGGTGTCAAAATACATAATTTCTGACTGTGAAAAAGCTTCCTGGAATAATTAGGTCACAAGCTAAAAACACCAGGCATTAAAAAGACATGGAAGAAGCTCCCAATGAAATGTGTGTATGTGTCTTGTACAGAGTGAATATGGATTGGTCCATTCTGGTACTCCTCTTCCATCCTGCATTTGCTGCAAAAAGTCGATTAGTGATCCAGATTGGGTCCATGCATCTGCTCTAATAAGAGTCTCTCTCTTGTCTTCTGTCTATAAACGTTTGAGGGAACTGTCTTTGGTTATTTCATGAGCTAATCTTGATGCCTTGACAGATTTTGTAGTTACACTATTTAAAAAATATTGCATCTACATAATATTTTAACTCTTTAGAGGTAGTGCCAAATGTAACACATTAGCACATTCACATTAAGGTGTGCAGTACTTTAAACTCTATAAACGCTTTTTACACAGACACATTTTTTTTACCTGAATTCATAAAATCCATTGAACATTTTATAAGTATAAATACAATTGTGTGCAAAATTAAGGTCCACTTTTGTTAATCATTTGTTTTATTTTCTGTGTGTATCAACATAATGAGAAATCATCTGATTGTAGTGGTACTTAATGTTTGGCAAATACAAATTTCAAGAAACAACACATTAATCTTTGTCATAATGCTATAAATTATATTCTATCAGTTGACAACTATTTAAGCCAAAAAGTAAAGAATGTTGTTGACAATACTAAGTTCTCCCATGATTCAATTTCTGGTAGATCCATCTTCAACAGCAATGACTTGAAGCAGTTCCCTCTGTAGCGTAGTTTCCTCTATGAGTTTATGAATCTCTCACATTGGTATTGGGGAATTTTGCCCTATCATCTTCACAACATTGCTTTAGTTCATTGAGATTTTGGGACTTGCGTAGCTCTCGTAACGTTACGCCACAGGATTTCAAAAGCATGACCAAGCTTGGTATTAATTTAGATGGCTTACCATTTGCCTCCAAAAACATTCTGGTGTACCAGGGAGTTACATTACATTTAGCAGATGCCTTTATCCAAAGCAAATTACAACAGGAATACCATCAAGCCGCAGTAACGCAGTAGATCACAAAGTATGTGCAGTTAAGTCAGCATTGAAATAACTGTAGCTAAGATGAAATTCATGTGCAGTTTAGGAATTTGAAGAGAGATCACAGTTTACAACAGAAGGTGTTTCTTGGTAAACTCAATCATTATGCAGAGGCAAGATCCTACAGGCTAAAACAAACTCAAATTATCACCACTCCACCACTGTGCTTGATAGTGGGTTTGAGGGATTTTTGTCAAAATGCTGTGTTTGGTGTGCCCAACCTTGTGTTTAGAGTACACCAAACGCTGTGTTTGGTGTTCTTTTTAGTAAGAAGAGACTCTCTCCTGGCAACCCCTCCAAGCAAACCGTATTTGTTCAGTCTTGTAATTGTGGGGTCATGGTGGTTAACATTTAACATTTTTAGAGAGGTATTATTTTTCCAGTAATGTAATAATCATCAGTGACCAAAAAAGGATAGCCACATTTCCCCAGTAGACTCACTAAAACAAAATTTGTTGAAGATCATTTCCTAATCTGAGCTTTTTATTTCCCACCACTTTTTAGAGTAAGCCACAAGTGACGCCCTTGTTACACACTCATTATTGAATGAATTTTGTTTTTTGTTTTTACTTTGCTTTTACTTTGCTTTTAAATTTGTCACAGGCTTTGATCAAAAGTTTTAAGATGAAAACACCAAAAAAGAAAAAACACTCTCAGACTTTGCTTGTGCAGAATAAGCGCTATGCAGAAGCAACGACAATGCAGTAACAATGCTGCACCGGTCATGATTAACGGATTTGCTGTAACGCTCTTCTCGTCTCTGGCCATCAGTAACCAGAGTGCAGCAGGGACTTGAGGCTGTGGCTGGATGAGAGGAGAGAAGGAGGAGTAGAGTAGAATGTTAAACATGTCCTCTAGACCCCAGAGGAGGAAGAGGAGGATGAGGAAGAGGAGGGAGGGCAGCCAGCACACCAGATTCCTCTTTCGCTTCCTCTCTCCACCTTTATAGGGCTCCTTGTCCATCCTCCTTCTTCCATATCTATACACTTTCCTTCTTTCTTCCTCCCACTCCATCATCATTTCATTTCGTAACTGTTCATCCTTGTCATTCTCTGTGTCTCCCTGGATCCCTCAGATTTTGTTTGTGACTCTAATTGTAATTCACTCAGCGGATGAAATGTCATTAGGCTTAATGATTTGCGTCACCAAATGAGGCAAGAGTCATTGGACAAAAGTTCAACCTGTTCCTTCAGAACGAATAAATGAACAAATGAAAAGCAGGAAACTCGTAATGTCTTTCAGTACTTTCTAAATGATCACAAAGTCCTTCGCACACTCTGGGTTATTACACCCAATTGACCACATATCATGTTAGCTATTGCCTGTCTCCACTTTTATGTGTTGGATAAAAAAAACATAAAATAAAATAAAAAAATCTATAGAAAAAAAAAAATCACTAGAAGCCTTATCCTCATTCTGAAGGGACAGGCGGGTTTGCTTTGTCTCAGCACCAAGGTTGGATTCAGGGAGAAATGGGTAACCTGATTTTGACAAAAAAAAAAGTTGTATAAATATCTGCCTACAGTTATAGCACATAACCTCACAAACTAACATATCTTTTAACATTGTTTGTTTAATTCAAACACACCTGACGTATGATAATGTTTTGACCTTTACGAGTAGGAGTTAGTGTGACAGTGAAGCACAAAAACAATAAATATCAAACGATGCACACTGAAGCTGCAGGCACTCAGTGGGACACAAAAGAAAGTGGTACACTACATGTTGTGAATCACATACAATGCAAGCAGCAGGGCAAACAGCATCAAGACAAGAGTCCCTTTATTACATAGAGATGAGATTACCACTTCAATGTGTCCAGCCTTTAAGTTTAAAGGATTGACGGTTAACCTCAGTTAACCCAATAGGTAGTGTATTATAACTTCAAACTGGTAGAATTATCGCCAAAATCTAAATATTTAACACTCTCTCACAGTAGCAATATATCTCATCATTGGAAACATGTTGTATAGATGCAAGAGCGAGCAAGACAAGCTCATCTACTTTTCGCCTCGTGCTTCTTTATGATATGCATTCACACCTATTCTCCTCAACTGCTCTTTCAGACCCGCCCCAGCAGCAGTCTTGGAGCTAAAGCTGCAGCAAACAACTTTGCATATCAGAGGCAGCGAATGGCAGCAGGAGATAACTGTGAAAAATCTGAACTTTGGTACCCAGAAATCACGAAATGCTGTGTAGGAATGGAGCCCTCCTCTGTGAGTTAGCCTTTGTACTGCATAGCCCACAGCTACGTGGCTGCTTTATGTGTAGGATGTGAGCTGCATGCATTTCAAACGTCATAACTAATCGTATCTGAAAGAATCCTCGGTGCCATTGTGTAATCTCTCATTTCAAATCAACGCTTCTCCCCTTATATCTGATGCACTTATAGCACAGTTCACGATCATGTTAGATTTGGCTTAGATGTTGTCCTTTCTTACCTTTTCACTTGTTCAGTGAACATCTATAAGTCGGAAAGGGAACTCCAATTGTCATGAAATTCATTAAACTGCGCATGAAGACTGCATCTCAGCTCGTGACATGGCATAATAGACACCTCCTCACAGAATCACCAGCTGAAATACTTCTTTTAATACATTAACACAACCCTTCCATACACAATTAATCAGCATCAACAAGAGCCAGAAGATTGTCACTTTCTTCCAAGGATAGCATAAATCAAGTTTTTGGTGCTTCCAGTGCAGCCTGCTGCTTTGAGTATCGTTGTGTTTGTGTGTGCATCTGTGTCTGTATTCTTGGCAATCCCATGTGGCAACAGTGCAGCCTATCACAAGAGGGAGACAGCTGCCATGATTGTGGAGCAATTGAAGGTAGCTGTCGATTTCAGGGCCACGGCGAGGCACCAGTAGCCACAGGGTTGTTTACAATTACGTTTGAACATTGAGAGAAAAGACCTCTCACACATGCAGATTATATTTATTCAGAGTCCAGCTCTTCCTCTGGGGGATGAACTTTCAAATATTCAACGCAAACTTTTAAAAGTGAATTAATTCTGTCGTTGGGTTCTAAGCAGAAGATGAAACACATCTCAGTGGTTACAACAGTATTAGAATCACTGGCTGGAAGGCAAAGGGGATATGAAACATATGACAGAGTCAAACATACAAGGCACGGACCTGTGGGTTTTACAGCCTAATACATCTAATTCTGCTGAAGCCATCCAAGCCCTTAACTGCTCAGTCAAGTGTTTTACACTCACCGCTCACCCGTTTCATCAACTGTGTCTCCCCTTCACAAAGAAATTTAGACACATAGCAGACTGCTGGAAAATAATAGCATGCCCCTGACAACAAGGCCGTGTCTCATAGATCTCTCTCAGGAAAATGTCTTCCATGACAAGGTCAAGTGGGGGTAGTAGGTGGAAACTTCAGGAGAATCTTGGTTTGCACATCTACCACCAGCTGAAACATCATGGACTGTCTCACATGTACAACAATTGGGGACATAAATTAATAAAGCCATAATCTAATGTCAGGCCTTTCGCGGCCTCAGCTTGAATGATAATATATTTAGCTTCGCCAATTAACTCCTCAGACTTTCCATATAGAGGTGTTTCTATTCAAGCCATCCATGTTTAGATGAGTCTCTTCTCCAACACGTCTATTCAAGTGAATGCATCACCTCATCAGCTCGTCATCAAGGTCTTCACAAGTCTGCTGTTGACCCGCTGATCTGGTCCAGGTGTGGCGGAGCAGAGAAACATTATAGAGCTCCCATATGCAGCATGATTTATAACATTTTTATTAAAATCGTTTGTTTAAAATGTAGTTTTTTAAAAGAAACAGCACTGATTTGTATATTTATACACTTAAGGAAGTTGCAAGTAGGTATAGAAGACATAATACATATACAATATCTATGATGTCTTGAGGATGCATCTAAGGCCTTTGACGAAATGGATCATGGCAAGTTGTTTGACAAACTACAAGAATACTTGTTTCAGAATACTTACGAACACCATATTTTAAAGGCATATTGCTTTTTTTCTTATGTTTTGGTATTCTCATCTAACAGTTAAGTTACATATTCCAAGAGTATGTCTGCTCCCTTTCATGTGCCTAATGGGGTGCAACAATATGAAATACTGTCACCTTTTTTGTTTAATCTGTATATGGATGATATGTCCAAAATGCTGAGGGAATCTAAAACCAAATGTACAGTACTGGCTTTCTGCAACGGTTAAGAATTTTCTCAACTATGAGGTGTGATATTATTTTTAATAATGGAAAGAGTGTGATTGTGATTGATAAAACAAAGGAGGATCAAAAATTCAAATTTCCTTTGTTTTTTATGTTACCTCAGGAGCTAAGACTGGAAAGGAGAGAAAGGTAAGATATTAGTCACATATTATGGGATGATCTCTGTGATTATGGTGGAAAAAGCACATGTGAAACAACTTGTGTGCACATGCTGATGTGCTGGTAGGCAAAGTTCACATGTGCGGATGATATTAAGAAGTTTTTTTTTTTTTGTTTTGTATTTTTTTTTTGTAAAGCCTTCTGTACTCCACTCTGTACAGCTCATCTCTGGTGTAGTTATATGAAAATCAAAAATGAAAAGACATTAGGTGGCCTTTAATTATGTATTCAGAGTTTTACTGAAGGTACCAAGATGGCCCAATACAAGTGATATGTTTGTGACTTGTAATGTCCCAACATTTCACGCAGTACTGAGGAATTCTATGGACAGATTAAGGTACTGAATAACTAAATAAGAAAAAAATCGAACTAAAATCGTTTTCAATGATCTGACACAACGTGACGCAAGATACTCTTCTTGTGTTTGGATGCACTGCAAAATAAAATTAATTTAAGAAGTGCATCACATCTGACATTGTATGCTTCACATTTTCTTATACTTGGACATGACATCAGGAACGGTCTGTGGAGATTACATGATGGGGAGACCTCCTGAATTGCCAACATGGACAGAGAATATCATCATCAGCACATGTTGAGAGTAAATAACATCCATCCATCCATTATCTATACCTGCTTACTCCTTCTCAGGGTCACGGGGGTCTGTTGGAGCCTATTCTGATGCATTGCAGGCAAAAGGCAGGGGTACACCCTGGACAGGTCGCCAGTCCATCACAGGGCCACATATAAGACAGATAAACATGCACGCTCACATTCACACCTACGGGCTATTTAGAATTCAACCTAGTATGCATGCCTTTGGACTGTGGGAGGAAGCCGGAGTACCCGGAGGGAACCCACGCAAGCACAGGAAAAACATGCAAACTCCACACAGAAAGACCCACTGGGCCGGGTATTTAACCACGAACCTTCTTGCTGTGACGCAACAGTGCTAACCACTAAGCCACTGTGTCGCCATTAAATAACAAGTAAAAAAAAAAAAAAAAAGAATCACACTTTAGTGGTAGCTTTATTGTGTTAAAAATACTTTTAAAAAAAGCAATAAAAGAGAATAATGTGGTTTTATCTTACACCTCTTGATTTTTTTTTCAACGTTTAATTTCTATCTCGTGTTTTTCCTTGAAGAAGCACAGTTGTATTAATAAATACTTTATTTCATATTGCATTTTGATTGGCTGCTCAGCAGAATTAGTCATTCTGACCCTATCAAAAAAAAAAACAACAAATATAAGAGAGGTGGTTTTGTCACACTTTATGAAGCAGGTCCACTGAGCTTTTCAAAAACAGTATTGTCATGATTCTTTCATAACAATCATCTTTCATAATGGTCATGTTTGGTCTGCGACAGCCAAAATTATACAGTATACACCAGGCAATAAACATACAGGGCAGTGGGACTCAAGGGCCATATGGACATCTTCAAACAAAGAAAAATACCATTACTATTCTAAGACATATTTTGGCTGTTATTTTGTTTTTAAGATTTATTATGAAACAAATTAAGTAAATTTAGCATAAACTGAACTGTTAATGGATATAAACTTTAAAATGGGCTTTAAAAACAGCACCTAGATTAGTTTTTTGTTTTATTTCCCAAACGTGTAAATGGGAGGTAAAGTTGTTTTTTTTTTTATATAAATTCTTTTTTAAGGCTAGAAAGAAATTCACCTTTGACTTGACTTGTCTTTGACTTTTACTGAAAAATGTGCTGCTGTTGCTGCTGCTGCTGTTGCGCACGGAACATCTCTGCTCTCTCTCCTCCTTCCTCGCTCTCTGCTTGTGTCGATTTTTTTTTATCCTCTGCTTCTAACCATCATCCACCCCCTCCTCCTCCTCTCCTCTCTCCACTTCTATCTCAGCTCTGCGAAGAAGAAAAACGAGGAAACCAAGGATTGATGTGTCGCTCCGCTTAAAATTTTCTCCTTTTTTGCGCACGTTATCCCCTCCATCACGCCTGCCAGCTTCGTCCAAATGACTGTTTTTGTGTCTTCCTTTTTTTATAAATATCATTGCTGATCGTTTTTATGTGATGACAGTAAGTGGCTGTGTGTCTGTGTGCGTTCGCTGTTCTCTCCGTGACATAACTGTCTAGGATCGTTTGGATGCGCGGAGAAGAAGCTCGGAATCCTCCGGGAAGCTTCGTCCGTCTCTCCCCATCCTCCTCGCTGCTGCGACCGGCTGCATGACCGGTGATGCTCGGCCTCTCCGCCTGGATGCGCCCCTCTCTCCGCGGTGTGCCGTCGCTGCCACTGCCCCAATCCCTGAATAGCAGATTTCCACTGTTGCCGGAGAAAGGTGTAGGGACCACATATGGAAACTGGGGACCAGAATTTTAGGAAAAAGGGAAACTAAACAGGCTGTTGTTTGATTTTCACTACCTAATTTATATCTCTCCCTCCCTTTTTAGCTTGATCTTCTATTATAATCATAATTTGGAGAGGGGGTTTGTCCTTGGTTGGTTTATTTTCCATGATTTCGTAGGGAATGGCCAACATCAGTAATGGTTCTGGTGAATGTTTGGTGTTTTTTAACATCCTGTCCTTGATTTGGGCAGTAGCTTGACTCTGGTGGTTTGGATGTGTTTGCTCGTTTCTCTTCAGCACATCTAGTACTGAATTTCTCAACATAGTCTCGGCCCTGCCTGTCTGTCTTCCCTGTCTCCCATCATCCTATTCCCACAGAGTACATGTTATGTTAAAGCGTTATTTTCCAAAAATGCTACAGTTAAAACTCCATCATTTACTAATCATTCTGGTTTTATCACCATAGTCAGATCCCTGAGTTGTCATCCTTCGCTCCATCTTCTCAGATCTCTGCTTTTGTTGCTTTTGGGGGGCTATTTTAAAGAAACCAGGCCGCCAACTGTGTTAGTCTTAACCACACTCCACCCCCACCTCCCCCCTGTTTCTTCATTCCTTTTCAGTATGAATTAATTCACACTGCGTGCATGCGGGTGCTCATCCATGTACAGGTGTGTACAGATGAAAGTTTAAGTCTGTGAGCGAGTGTGTGTGAGGAGGGGAATGACAGCTGTATGTGATGGTCCACGTGGGATAAATCAAGCGGTACACGCACATTATTCCATACATCACCGCTGAAACTGTGAGGATTAGAATATATGTTGCGGCTTTAGTCAGCTCAGAAAACCAAAACTAGGCCTGAAACAGCCACAGAGAAGCTGAGCGAAATCCTCCATCTTCTCATTAGCCCTGTCTTTTTCTGAGTTTGACGTTTAGAGGCCTTCAAACTCAACAAAGTAGGCCCAGATCCCAGACCAGGTCTCTTGTGGGATCTGCTAGAAGCCTGTGTTTTTAGGTCAACATTTTTTTTTTTTCCAAAGCAGGGCAGCTTACTGCCATTTTGGGACTAAAATTGTGAAAGCATTGCAGCTGAGGGTTCTGCTGTCATCACCAAAGTGTGTTTGACCCACCTGTGGGGCCAAACAGCCGAAACTCCACCTCAAATCCTCAACCTCAATTTACTTTTTTTTTTTTTCACCTTTTTGGCGTCCCTGCAAAAAACCAACCATACGATTTCCCCCGAGCTCCCCTAATTCCCCCGCCCCCCCAGCAGTCCCCCGCTACCGTCGCCCACCCGACGCGGCCCACCCCCCGTTTTCCGAGCTGGCGTGGCGACGCAAACTCACAAATATTTACTTCCTGTACATCAAAAGGAAAGGGGGCCCCCCTTTCGTGGAATGCGGCAACATGGGTGTCTTTGACCGCGGAGTTCAGATGCTGCTTACCACGGTGGGGGCCTTCGCCGCCTTCAGCCTCATGACCATAGCCGTGGGGACAGACTACTGGCTGTACTCGCGTGGCGTCTGCAAGATAAAGAGCAACAACGAGAATGAGACCAGCAAGAAGAACGAGGAGGTAATGACGCACTCGGGCCTCTGGAGGACCTGCTGCCTGGAAGGTGAGATGCAGAAGTTGCCATATATACTTGCACGGATGCACCAACAACACTCCGCTCAGGCACACGAGAGCAGATCGATCCCTGCATGCCCACACACACATTTACACAAGCCCGCATTTGAGCTCACATGCCTACACATACACTCACATGCCCACTCTATTCTCTATGTACTCTGCATCCATTTGCACCTATCTATCTATCTATCTATCTATCTATCTATCTATCTATCTATCTATCTATCTATCTATCTATCTATCTATCTATCTATCTATCTATCTATCTATCTATCTATCTATCTATCTATCTATCTATCTATCTATCTATCTATCTATCTATCTATCTATCTATCTATCTATCTATCTATCTATCTATCTATCTATCTATCTATCTATCTATCTATCTATCTATCTATCTATCTATCTATCTATCTATCTATCTATCTATCTATCTATCTATCTATCTATCTATCTATCTATCTATGAGTCTGTGACATCATAATGTTGACAGGTAACTGCATCTGCTTCTTAAGAGACATGTCCAAGAAAATGGTTGCGTTCAGGGTTGATGATCTCGCCATAGTTTTACAAGGTTAGAGTGCAGGCCAGTCTAACAGCTGTTCCAGCTGTTCTTAGACTTCTTGAACACACCGGACTCCTTTCGGAGATACATTGGCCAGCCAGTTGCACACAAATCTTCACAGCGTCTACTATATGGGCATAGCTGTTGTCATTCACACTCTTCTGAGGGAAAGAAAGACAAAAGTTATGTTCTGACAAAAGCCTGATGGACACATATTTTGGACCTGTGTCTATGTAGGGAGTTTTCAGTAATCGGAGTAATCCTTCCGTCTCTCCGTGCTGGCCTTGAAGTTCAAGCTAATCTGTATCAGTCCCCCCAGAAATGAGGAGCAAAATCCACCATTCTTATTTAGGGTAAAAAAAAAAAGAAATCTGTCAAGGCTGAGGAAAATTCAATGTGACACTCCAGTATGATAATTTAGCCAGTTCGAAGGGATAATTCGAGACCTAGACTCAGTAGATGCATATAAAAAAATTGAGCCTCTTTTAGCCTACGTAGTTGATCCATTGGTTGAAATGGATCAAAAACATCAGAGAAACCATTTTTTTACAGACCTGGTGTGGTGGGGTTTATTGTCATATAAACACGCCAGCGAATGTAATAGAAATGTAGTAGATAAATGCTTGTCTGACAGAGTGACGGAAAAACATGTTTGAGTTGTGGTGTGAGTTTATCTGCGATCATACAGTAAGGAAACTGTGAAATGTCTTCTTACGTGTGAAAGCAAGTTAGACACGAACACACTTGAACACACTGCACGGAGGAACACATGACAAACGCGTGCACACACATTCATACACCATTCCTGTTCCATCCATCACGAAACAAAGCCAGGCCCCACATTCACCTGATTTACAGGATAAAGCCATGTCTTGATGACACCGATTTTTTTTTCTTTCTCTGTATAAGCTTGCCACGAGAATAGTTCATGTCTTCACTTTTATTGGGATCTAAGACGGAGAGGGAGAGTCTATTGTGTGCAGTGTGTGAAACTGTTGCTCTCAAATGGAAGCTTACAACCATTGTTTTGGGAATTTTAGTTTAAATACTTCTAAATCTGCTTTGTTGTTCCGTTAAAATATTCTCTGTACTTTGATGTATGTCAGTAGGAGCATCTGCACGCTGTTAATGAACCGTGTGCGTGCAGACACATGCAAATTCAGCTATTGTGTTGTCATTATGGTGTGACTTTCCGTGATTGTGACCTCGCATCGTCATATTGGTCAAACCATGCGGGGTAATCCTGTCAAGCACCTTCCTATTCATTCCGACTGTAGCAGGGCAATAAGAAAACAAACTACAATGAGCTTGTCACCTCAGGACATCGGCAATCCTCCGTGGCTTTAGGAGTTTTCTTCACTTGCTCGGATGCAGATGGGTGTGTTTTTAATCTTTTGAGCAAATAAACTGAACAAAACAGTTCTGTGTAAAGCACCAATCCTGCATAATTCATACAAAAATGCATCTCATTTGGTTTTGGAGCCTGTTAGTATTGTTTCATCATCAAATTGGGTTATTGTTTTTGCTTGTCCCCTGTTCATTATTTCCTCAAAGTTTTACTTTTTTTTTTTTTTTTTACTGGCTTTGCTTTCAAACTAGTTCTTACAAAAGCTTTCATGCATCTTACTCGAGTCCACAAAACAGAATATATCAATTTCATGCTACTACACTTTTTCTTGAACTTAAATGACCTCCCATCCAAATCCATAGGGTTCAATATGACGTTGGTCCATCCTTTGCAGCTGTAACAGCTTCAACTCTTCTGGGAAGGCTGTTAACAAGGTTTAGGAGTGTGTTTATGGGAATTTTTGACCAATCTTCCAGAAGCTCATTTGTGAGGTCACACTGATGTTAGACCAGAGGTCCTGGCTCTCAGTCTCCCTCTAATTCATCCCAAAGGTGTTCTATCGAGTTGAGGTCAGGACTCTGTGCAGGCCAGTCAACTTCATCCACACCAGACTCTGTTATCCAGGTCTTTATGGACCTTGATTTGTGCACTGGTGCACAGTCATGTTGGAAGAGGAAGGGGCCAGCTCCAAACTGTTCCCACAAAGTTGGGAGTGTGGAATTCTCCAAAATGCTGAAGCATTCAGAGTTCCTTTCACTGGAACTAAGGGGCCAAGCCCAGATCCTGAAAAACAACCCCACACCATAATCCCCCCTCCACCAAACTTGGCACAATGCAGTCAGACAAGTACTGTTCTCCTGGCAACCACGAAACCCAGACTCATCCATCAGATTACCAGATGGAGGACTGCCATTCATCACTCCAGAGAACGTGTCTCCACTGCTCTAGAGTTCAGTGGTGGGGTGCTTTACACCACAGCATCCGACACTTCATTCCATGACACTCTCTGAGCACTGTTCTTGAGATAATCTGAAGGCCACATGAAGTTTGGAGGTGTGTAGTGATTGACTCTGCAGAAAGTTGGCGACCTCTTTGCACTATGCACGTCAGCATCCGCTGAACCTGCTCCATCAGTTTACGTGGCCTACCACTTGGTGGCTGAGTTTGTGTCATTCCCAAACACTTCCATGTTCTTATATTACAGCTGACAGTTGACTGTGGAATATTTAGGAGTGAAGAAATGTCACGACCGGATTTGTTACACAGGTGGCCTCATATCCCAGTTCCATGCTGAGCTCCTGAGAGCGACTCATTCTTTCACAAATAGTTGTAAAAACAGTCTGCATGTGTACGTGGCTTGATTTTATACACCTGTGGCCATCGCCAATCAGTTGTTCCAAGTGATTGGAAAAATAGCTGATTGTCATAATCGCAAAGGTTACCTCCCCTCCTCAGCCACTCCAGCATGTTTGTCCACACATCAGAATCAGCAGGATGGTGCATCTTAAATGACTTTACAGAGTTTAATGTAGTAAGAGTGGACATCACTTTGTTAGGAAGTCCTTAAGATGACTGGATGTGTACAATCTCCATACTCACAGCATCATAACTGTATTTCCCTCTGATCGGTTTGCACATGATAAATAGTAAAGGATTGACCCTTTAATCTGAAGAGCCATCATCCCAAGAAAGGTTTTATAGTTTTCAGTCAATGTAGGCTATTAGCAGCTATTAGGCTATTATAAGCAAAGTCTTGATACCGTTGCACAATTTACATTTGGAATTAACTTTTGTGTTATCTTTCTTTTGGACAAAATCAAAAGTGGTCATATTTCTAACCTGTAAGCATGAGTGTTTCCATCTCCAGTTTCTAAGTTTTCTTTCTAGCTGCAGCGCTGCACTTTTTGGAGCATGGTGCAACTCATTTTGCAACATTTCCACAAAAACCAATAAAAGTAATGCTGAAATGCATTGGTTCATTTTGTAGTAATAGTAATATTATTACTGAAATCCTCTTAGTCATTAGTTGCGCTACTTGTTAGGCT
The DNA here is from genome assembly GCA_014839995.1 of Xenentodon cancila. Lineage (NCBI taxonomy): Eukaryota > Metazoa > Chordata > Actinopteri > Beloniformes > Belonidae > Xenentodon > Xenentodon cancila. The sequence continues at coordinate 17,673,345 of CM026198.1, read as the reverse complement.
ACTGGCTCCTACCCACGACTAAGCAACAATGGATGCCAGCTAATTTAAGAGCAGGTGTTGCTAAAGAAAAGCGTCACTCCAGCTATGTGATACCTGTAGAGCCAAAATAAAGTCATGCTGAAGGTACTTGACAATGTTTCAGCAAAGGCAGGCCGGGTATAACTTTTGCAAAAACGCTGTTAAGCTGACAATGATGAGTTTTGTCCATGAAAAGTTAATAGGAATTTGCTTCTGCTTTTCACTTTGGGGTGTCTCTCTTTTCACTCCGTGCAGCAGGTAGACTCCCAGCGATGGCACAGAAATGGGAGTCAACTTGTCCCCATGATGATAGCCACTTTTCATATGTTCAAGTTATGTCATTAAAATTTAAAAAAAAAAAGACTCACAGGTAATAATGTACTAGAATATTAGTCTTTGAAAGCATACAACATGAATTATTGGCAGAAATTGCAAAATTGTGTCAAATCATTAACACATTTGTGTGTGAGAATGAAGTCTCACCAGCTCACTCCACGTTATACGCTTATTTTCTTCGCTAACCGGCTTTACTTTTCTCACCCTAAGCTTGCTCTGTGTCCTTGGCACTAGAGATTTGAAATGGTTAAGAGCAGAGAAGAATCTGAGGGAGATCCAGTTTGCTCTTTATGCCTCGCCTTCAGAGCTACAGTTGCTTTAAAGCTGTGTGGTGCAGAGAGGAGAATGAGAAGGAGGTGGGTGGGGGGGGGGGGATTGGGAGGCTCCGAGAAAGAGAAAAAGAAGGGAAAAGAGAGAGAAAGAGCAGGGAGCTCTGGTTTGCTGTCACACACCCTCGGGCATGCTGTGCTATCTTTAACACACAGGCCCACGTTCTATCTAACCTATCTTACCCCAGCTTTTAACATTATACATCACAGCGTGACTGTGATTTCTTTTTAATGCTTGGGATGTGACGTACACGATTTGCAAAGACTGGTTAGAGTATTTCACTTTTGTTATTGCAGTAACCTGTTAGCATTCCAAGACAGGAAAAATCACAAGCGACGCTTCAAAACTTGAGTTGAGACCTGGATGTTATCTAGCAGCTTTGATTAGGAGTTAAATGACTGCCTTCACGTGAATCACAGTCACAACCAACAGCTCCAGTAGTTTTGCCGTGCTGATCATGGACAGAGCCTCACCAGGCCGCAGTTTTATCTAAAGCTGCAGCTAGTGACGTGTCATGATAGGGAGTAACTAATTACATGGAATCAGATTACAAAAATAATCAACTGGTACAAAATGGAGATTCAGACCATCTCTTTATCTAAAGCTCCAATAAGTGGTTTTGTGGCTAAAGAGCACAAATTACATGTAAATTGATTACTGGGGTAATCTGATTGGAGGGGGAAAAGTTTATTATGTGATTTCATGTATCAAGCATATTAAGGCTGTCAAATAGATGATGTAGAAATGACATGTAATGTTAGAAAAACACTTTTTCAGATGCTTTATTTAGTGATATATGAATTTCCAGCAGATTCATATAAATAAGCCCTGTGTCTGTATATTAAATATAAAATGAAGAGACAGATAAATGATTTGGATACACACTTTTTGATATACGGCCAACTCTTTAGTTATTGTTTACTTTCTGTTTGTCTTTTCCTAGGTATTTCAGCACTTCTGCAGCAGTTTAATTTAATTTAATTTAATTTAATTTAATTTAATTACTGTCAAAATTCATATGGTTTATAACAAAGTTTTCTTTTTTTTTTTTTTAACATTTACCAAAAAACTTTCATTGATTGCTGATGTGTGAGTCCATAATAGTTTGTATACATTTTTTTTGTTTCAAAAACATTTGACTGAGTATACAAATTCTATAAATTAAGTCACTGAGTGACAATTTAAGGATTTTACCAAAAGGCACCTGCACTGACATTGTTCAAAACAGACAACTTTTTGTTCCATCTCCTGTCATAAGTAATTAGATCGCGGTAAAAACATTTAATTACAGCTGGTTTTATACCTAGAATGTTGCTTTTACGTGGAATTTTGATCTCTTGCTCTTACTTACCATACAAACCTTTATGGAGAGCAAAGGTCAGAGCTGAGGTCCCTTCATAAACATATTACCACAAATAATACTCTATCATATTTGTAAGTGAAAATAAAAGCTATTGTTCTTTTTTTCATACTTTGCACAACAAAGTAACAAAATTAGTTTGAGACTGATTTTAATGTATCCCCATATGACAATCAATAGCTTTTAATCCTAAAAATAAAGAGTCACATTCTTGAAGGAAACAAAAAAAGGCAAAACACTGCAAGTTTCTGTTTTGGTCCCTTGACATCATTAGATCATTTGATCCAATTGTTGAAGAGTAATTGATTGTGTAAAAATGATTTTGGCACAACTTTGCACTATCCAGTTAGATGCTGGCAGCGTGCAGTACTGTAAAAACACAAATATATCTAGCCATTCCTGGACAAACTGCAATCATTAATACAACATTTCATTATAATTCATGTATTTTATTTATTTATTTTTTCCCCCCAGGCTGCACGGAATATTCTGAATAGCCACCGGATGTTTATTTCTTATGGCTTCATGAAATAATTTTGGGCCATAAAACCAATTAAGGCATTTAGGACATCATTTAAGAAGTTTTGTTTTATGCAATTTTAATACTGCAATTAAAGTCACAATAAATTGAAAATGAAATTTTCCCTTGCACCAGATTAACTAGGGGAAGCTGGCCCTGAAAATAGTCGTTTTTTTTTTTTTTTCAATACTTTTTCTGGATCAATTGGATGGGAAAAAGACATTCTGACAGATACAAAAATCACAGACATTTATATATATATATATATATATATATATATATATATATATATATATATATATATATATATATATATATATATATACACAGACACATTATTACAAGAGTTCTTAAAGACTTCGTACAAAACTTTATTATGCGGGGGTCAAATTCTAATGTTGATTTAAGACAAAATAAGACCAATAAATGGGACAATAGAAGTGCAAACAGTCCTTTGTTGTCCTCCTTATACACATAGAGCCATTGCTCAGTCTCTCAAACCTCGCACCCCTCTAAACAACAGCTACAACAGTCTGCTCCAGTTGGATTCACTCAGTGTGCCTGTCATCTTGGAAAGATGGCCCGTGTCGGTGGTCCAGCTGTGGAGACTGGCTACAAAGATCCAATCTGTCGCAGATTTCCATGATGGATCTTGCCCCAGGATAGTCTCTCGTTCCTCGGCACAGACTGGAGCAGCCCTGGGGCTCCAGCCTTGACAGGTGGAACTCAGCAGGCTCTAAATGCTGCTATTAATCTCCATCACGGCAGGTTTGAGAGCAAGCGAGGTGTGTGTGACAGGAGATATGTTTCTGGGAATGAGGTGTGAGTGTCTGAGAGTGTAGTGAATGTACGTTTTTATTATTAGTACTATACCAATAAAAATGGTTTTGCCAGTGATGGCATCTGAACCCCAAGAAGCTTTACAAACCTTACTTCATTCGATGATTTCCACCCAAGCAGCGCTATGATCCAGTGTCATAATTTGTTATGTATGTCTTTTAGGGTTCACGCATCTATATACTTTACTCGCATGCAGATAAAAACCTGTTAAGCAAATGAGTGGCTCACTCATTGTGGGGCCTCACCTCCTAATTAGATTTAATGAAGTTTCGGTTCCCTCAAGGTTAATTTATTTTACGGTTCAGGCGTGGTTTTGTTTTTCTATTATAAAACTTAAGGCAAATCAAAGTCAGGCATGTTAAAAGTTAAAAACCTTCCCTCTTTGTGCAGTCAAAATGACATTTTGAAAAAAATGACGATACAAATGCTTCTCAGGATGTGTTTAAATGTGGACGTTAGCAGATTCACCATTCTCTATCATATTACTTGTGCTCATGGTTACTTTGTCACATGCACTATATGCTATCTACAATTTTCTTTTTAATAAGAGAAGAAAATACATCTAACATACTGTGTTTTTACTTATGAAAAGCCTTAGCAATTATTAAAACTTGTGGGGATAAAATGATTGTTCTTCAGAGGAGTGGCCTAATTTCTACCTTGAAACAATTTATTTCTGAGGTGTAACTTGCACAAAATGATCCTGTTTACACCTGGTATTAAAATCTGTCCTGAGTGACTCTGACAAAGTGGACAGGTGTAAAGATGCACCTGAGAGCACACCTACATCCAGTCACTGAAACCACTATCGAAGGTTGTCTGGACCACAGTGTGGACCACAATCTCTTACAACTGACAACACAACATACTTCATTCATGAAAGTGAGCAAAACAAGTTTTTACATTAACCGTGAGCAGAGCAAAATTGATGCCTGTTTCGGCAAACACAGATACACTAGCAGATATGTACTTTTCATTGCCACCAAAAAAAAAAAAAACAAAGAAAACGCGTTCCAGGCTGCAACGACACATAGATCTAGTGTAAATGAGGAGTGCACATACATGTTGCTTGTTCTTCTCATGCTTTACAATGATACTTTACAATGACCTAATCAGTCTACAATCAGTTGCCTTCAATGAACATCCACTGACAAATCAGCAAGTAAACTGTGTTGTTGTTGTTAACCTGGAGTAGGACTTTGTGGAGGAGGTGAGTTACATGCAAATGTGTTTACAGTTTTGCATAAATTCCATGAATGAGGCCAGATGAGTTCTGGGTCATGGTGACGTTACTGGCGTCTTCTGTCTAGGTAGAAGGACATAATAATTTGCGCAGCAACAGCGTTACGTTGAAACAACAAGTAAGAGCCATAGGAACTGACGATCACAACATCACGGCCTCGTCTGTGTTGAATGGATAGAACATTGCGGCGTCCTGCAGGTTGAAAAACAAAAAAATGCATTTGATCTTAGCAAGTGGAAATTGTGTATTTGCTTATATGGATATGAGGCAGGAGGCTGAGATCAAATCACATCTGTGATCAGACCAATCAGGACAGTTGTTTATACCATATATATATATATAATATATATATATATATGTGTAGTTTTATTTCATGTTATTGTTTAGATGTTATCAGTTATCAGTGGCCACCTGACACTGTGTAACTATGGTGACGCAGCGCTCTACTGGCTACACAAGGCCGCTTGTCAAACGGACATCATGGCTTTCAATCAAAGAGACTGTTTATGAGTGCTCACACACCACCTGGGACTGACACATAGTCTGTGTCGCTCCATGGGGGAGACATCAGTGTCATGCAAGCAAACCTACGCATGCAGGCCCACATGTGCGTGCAAGTGTCTGCAGCACGCACACACACACACACACACACACACACACACACACACACACACACACACACACACACACACACACACACATGCGCGCGTGCACACACACATAAAGACATACAGGCAAGAAATGCTCAATGTAAAACAGTGTGTCAGTCAGGAGATGTGCTATAAACTGAGCAGATGAATGTCTTCATATATTTAAGGGTTTCCATCTTAATATGTCTCGCGACGAAGGACCAGGTCCTAATTAAGAAGGTGCAAGTCTCTTAATGACTTCTAAAAACGTCAGATAATTATTCTCTCTTGTCAGCCACTAAATTGAATTCACAACTGTTTTGTGTTGTTCTATTTAGTCTCCATCGATATACATACGAACCACGATAAGTGATTTTACCACTTATTTTCATAGACCTCAGAAATGCACAAACAACGTGTCTTTTTGCAACAGAGTTCATTCTGGTCTGCGTTTTGGGCAGGATACCAGAACCCTCCTGTGTTAATCTTGAAATTGCCTTCGAAAGTTGCAGCGATGTGACCAGTGGTGTATTCGCTTTCCTGCAGATGCTGAAGTGTTTCACTAACAAGGTTATGCAACAGGACAGAGCTGTTAGCAGTCTGTGGTGTGACGGGAGGCAAGTGTGCCAGAGCGCTCCAGTACGTGTAGTGCACAGCCTCTGACTGTCATGCATATGTACTGTATCGTGATCGCAGCAAGAGTCCGAGTGGAAACTCATTTGAATTTTTAGATATTACACTGATTATGTGTATGTCTTTAAGCAGAATCCCACACTCTAGCATGCATATGTGTGTGTGTGTATTTCTTGTGGTTTAGCTTTCCCATTTTTAAGCTCATTACAACAAAAAGAAAAATGTTTTTCATAAGAGGGAGGTGGAGAGGTGTTGGATGGCTGTCTTAACTCCTTCAAACCAGCTGCTGTGAACCCAGCTGGAAATTTATGGTTGAAAAGGGAGCAGATGTGCTCCATCTCTCTGGAATTTTCATCAAAAAAGATCACAATATAGCTCCATATGTGGAAATCACACATTGTGTTGTCTATATTATAATATTTATTTCTTAATAGGGAACCAGACTAACAAAAAAAAACTTTACAGGAGCAGGTCTTAGGAGGTTATATCAGCTGTGTAGTACAAGGTTGTCAAGGCTCCTGATACCTGATTGGAATAATGTGCGACTCGTTTCAGTATCAGCACTGAAAATATATTTCCCACAATTTCTTCTTCTTTTTTTCATAAGCTTTTCTCTTGAAGTTGGCCTCACTAAAGGAACTGTGAATGTCTCAGTAAAAAAGCTGAAACCTTTCCATATTAAGTTTTTAAATTAAATTCTGCCTTTAAATGCACATGGACAAATAGAAATTTGAAAATTAAATAAAGCCCAGTTTTACAACAGTCAAAGGCTGACAAAAATGCCCTCTTTTGAAATTAAACGTGCTATAAAACAGGCTGCAAATGAGATAGAAAGAAACCCCAGCTAAAGGTTTCCAGAATCTATACAGGACTAAAACAGGAAGATTTAGTGTATTTTAAATGTTAATTAAGTGGACATTTCTAGCTAGAGAGTACGAGGAGTATGAGTATGAGGCCTGTAAAATGTCATCTATCTTTTCATCCAATTCCCACGCTGACTTTGTTCTGTGAAGAGTCGCTTGCAGCTGAAGCCTGGCAGAGATGGTTCACTCCCGGTACCGGTTGCTATATAATATCACACCTAACAAAGCGCTAAGCAGCCTAGGATCATTAACTAATCCAACTGGCACGGTCTTAGACCAGCAAGTCCTCAACAACATAAATGTATAGGTTGTTTACTCATTTAATTTATTGTGACTCTTTAGCGCATTCTCTAAAGTAGCACCCAATTAATAATTTGGATGTTTCCTGTCTATTAGTCTGAAAGAAGAATTATATGAACAGAACTAAACCTCTTAACCTTATATTTGTATATAACGGTTAAGTTGACTCAACGTTACACCCTCAGTATCAACTTTATATTGATAGAGTGATGGAACAATCATGTTGAGCAACAACAATAGCAACGGTACGATAATTCATCATTTCACAGCTCCGAGTGCGTGTCTCACTTGTATTGTGTAACACTACAACAGTGATTTCCACTATAATAGCGGTACGCCATGTGCTGTCTTTCACAGTAGGGCCCAGCATCTTCCAGTAGTAACAGTATGTCACACTCTTTGTTTTACAGTATAGTAGGCTGAGAGTGGTGTAGCGGAGAGCTGTTGGCACCTCCGCACAGCCTGTTTAACGCCTGGTGGGAGAGGTGCCGATAGGCCGACTGCTGCCTAATCCTACAGACATCAGGAGCCAGCGGGAATGACCGGGGAACTCGGCCCGCCTTTGCGGTTTGTGTGCGCGGTCAGAACGTGGAAGAGTCCGGACTCTTCTGAATCGACGCCTGGGCATTTTGTATTTGTTAAAAATGTGCGCAGAAAATTTCGACACAAAAGGTCTTAATTAGTAATAACAGAATACACAGGGGTCATGCGTGTGTCAAAGATAATCTTAATAATGACCACGTGGATGCGATCAGCGCCCCGCGGCTTGTCCAATGTCAGTCAAAGCAGACATTGGCAGATCAAGCGAGCTGCTCTCAGTTTGACTGCTGGGTAAAACCACTATGGAGTTTGTATTAGCAGTAACATATGGACACACTGATGGAGCAAGAATGCTGTCATATGGAAGCCACATGACTCATTGAATGTGTGTGTCTGTGTGTGTGTGTGTGTGATTGTGTGTGTAAATATAACATCTTATTGTTAAACTGGCTTATATACAGTAAGATCCCTGCAAACACACACGATTGCTCATTTACCTCACACAGAGCCTCATATTACATATACCTTGTTGGTTATGTAATTATGTTCTCACTCACACGCACAATGTTAGCAATGTGAGACTTTCAATGATGTGACGTATCCATCCATCCATTTTCTACACCCGCCTAATCCTTCGACAGGGTCACGGGGGTCTGCTGGAGAAATGCAGGTGGACACCCTGGACAGGTCACCAGTCTATCGCCATATACAGTCAAACAGCCACACACACACACAGTTATGGGTGATTTAGAATCGTCAGTGAACCTATCATGCATGTTTTTGAACTGAGTAACCGGAGAAAACCCACACCTGCTTATCTACATCATCCAATTTACCGTGATGAACACCAATTTTGTACAGCATTCTTATTTATGTATATATCTGGACAGGAGGGCAAAATGACATGAAGTCTGTGAAAATCAGGAAGCCAAATTAAAAATAATTACAATAAACTCAGCAATGCTAGGTATATATATATATATATATATATATATATATATATATATATATATATATATATATATATATATATATATATATGTATATATATATGAACTTCAGGAGTAATTTATATATTGGTGAGTGTTTTTTTATCTACTGTACTTACATTTCGAGTGGTATTCGATGTACGTTGTACTCAATAAGCATTTTTAAGTTAGGTTTTAGAGTTTTTTTTTTTTTTGTTTTTGTTTTTTTTCTTCAAAACATGATTTCACTGAAGATATTCAGAAATGTTGTTTGGAGGAAGTGTTTTTTTTGCAGGGCATTTTTGTTGTTTTCATTCCCAAAAGTAGACATTTGCGTTTTGATTCACTAACAAGAACACTATAATTAACATTAAACAGCGTAAAAAAAATTTAAAACATTTGGCCACATGTGTTTTAGTCAGCGTGAGGCTGTGCTTTGCCGTAACCTGCCATATCTTTTTACAGCAAACGTCCTCTACCTCATGTGGCATAGTTTCACATTTAGCACATGTGTACCTTTTAATGCGGATATATTGCAAATAGGCGAAGGGTGTTTGTCAATCAAATATTAAATAATCCTTTTTCTCAGACTATTAAAAGGTTTCTAAGTTATTACTTAGAGTCCATTGAGAGTTGCCGCCGAGGAGGTTCTTGAGAGTGACTTTCTGGATGAGACTCTGTTTTGATACTGATTTCTGCGAAACAACTGCATGTAAACAAGAGTCCTGCTGTCTGTTACATTGGATTGGTTCACGATAAGAATGTTGGGACTGAGCTGAGTGAAAAACAGAGAAAATAGGCTCTGCCGTATAGAAATCCATGGCTCCTTACTGAGTCACAATCTACATCAGAGTAGCTAAACTGTTTCTTTGTCAGGAAACTTGAAAATAGCGAGCTACAAATGACTAAATGTAGTTAGATTTTTTTTGTTATAATGAAAAAAAAATGTTGGGAGTGCATTGCTAAAACTACCAAATTTTCTTTGCAAAACCAAAAGTTTCATTAGCAATGTTATTTACTTTTGTTTGTTTTTCTTTTGTTGTTTGTTTGGTTTTTTTCAATCTAAAGGTTTTTCAAGCTGCTCTGCCGGCTTTTCTGGGCAGGAGCTGAAACATGCAACAGTCTAAAAGTAGATTACTATTGTTTAACTTATCAGTGACACTATAAAATGGCCAAAATAAAATAAAATAATGACTTAGAGCATTGTTTCCTTCCACTAATTGCTTTGCAGAAATATAGCAAATAGCACACTTAATAAAAAACATTTTAGTCCATACCTTCGTTTGATTCTTGCTGTTTAAAAAAAAAACCACTACAGCACACACACACACACACACACACACACACACACACACACACACACACACACACTTATGAATTTGCAAACAACCTCTATGCACAAACCAGTATTTATACTGTGAGCAAAGTTTTTGAGCTAATTATTGTTAAGTTATTGGAGGTTTTTTGGGTTTGTTTTTTTTTTTGCACAAACATGTTATATACAAAGTTATGTATGTTTATAAGTGTCTGACCAACTTAGAGATTTGATTGCACTATTGTAAAATTGTTGATTTAGATCTATATATAGTCATTTTGCAAATTTGCATTTCTTTTTTGTTTTATAAAAATTTGTTTACTTCAAAAATATAGGTTTTGAGGCAACTTTTTTTACATTTAAAATTTTGAGTGACATAGCTATTATCTTTTATGTAGAAAATATGTATGAAATAAAGATTTTCTTTGAAGTTTATGATTTATTGCACCTTTTAACAATGTATTTAGTTACACAAACAAAAACAAAGATTATGTAAAAATGTAAAGTTATTGTGAGGTGGATTTGTTCTATGGTAGGTCAGAAAGGGAAAAGATATTTCTCACTGTAGCAGTTGATATGTCAATCATAGTGCAAATTTTCACCATTCCCAACGAAACGGGTTTAGGTTTGAGAGATTTCTGCAGTCTGAGGAAAAGTCTCACATTTTAGGTTATATTTAAGGAGCATAGCTTAGCAAAAACGTTTTTTTCTTTCACATTAAAGAATTAAAAAAAAATCAATCCATTCTCTCAGACAGTGCATTTGACAGCAAAGCTTGACTTGCAAAGGCAGTTGCTGGTCCTCACCAGCTGCAGCATCCACCAGGGGAGATCTGTGGGCGCAGATGGGGGTTGACAGGGGGACTAAGCAGCAGCATAGTCATGCCTCTGGAGAACTGCAGTGAAGCCACAGGGAGAGACCATCTGGGATCCAGTGACAAGTGGAGAATGCACTGCTAATACCATTCAGGATCCGTCCACAACTTCTACAACAGAAACTTTGGTGCAACTCTCTCCCTTAATCTTAGATTTATCTTGGTTCACCTGAAACAAAGTTTGCTGCAGCCTTTGCAGAAGCAAGTTTAAGCACTAAGGTAGCAGCAAAAGTGCATCACTGTGAAGAAAAGGAGATAAATGCTCCAGCTTTATTATTGCTTTATCTCAATAATCTAATTTCTGTGACTGTTGAATACAAAAATTAGAAATGAAAACGTAAATTGTTTACTCAACCAGCCCAAATGGATGTTTATTGTATTGAAATTAAAGCTCACGTATCCACTTCAGTTCAGCAGGACCTAATTTCAATCCACTTTGAACAGTGAAAACTAGTCAAACTTTTCAAGCTCAAATATCTTTCTATTTATTTACGTTTTTAAACAAATTAGGGTTTTTGCATTGTGTGCGATTGTGGCTTTATCACAGTTAAACTAAGGCTATGAATTTTCTTCCAACATGCACGTAACTAGCACTTGATGGAGATACTGCATGTTTGGAGCTGTATACTTTAATCTAACTTATCCAGTTTTTCCCTGGTTTTCCATGGTGTTCTATAAAGTTTCACCATATATCGGGAGACTCCTTTAAACAAGAAAAAAAAAAAAAAACAACCCACTCAAAAGTTGTAAAAGGATATTTATGTAGTTGCTGATACACTGATAGGGAACGCAGTCCAGGACAGTGTTACACCATCTGTCAGATATCAGATAGTGTAAGTGTAGAAGAGATTCTGGCTCTACTGTGCAGCATCTGTGTTTGAGTCAAGGGTGAGGATGGATGAACATTTAGGTTGGAGTCACAGTGCCAAATCTAGTGGCGCTTCCTTTGGTGCTCCAACGTCAGGCTACATAATGTTGGTAAAAGTTGACAATCACTGCTTAAATGATCAAATGTTTTGCATTTTTGACAAAAAAGATTAAACAAAAAAATAGATTTTATTTTAAAATTTTAGCTGTTCAAGAATGCTTTCATGCAGCAAGACCATTTCCATGGCACATCTTTTTCATTTGATAGTATGATCATATACCTTTTGCACATGCAATTTTAAATGCAACCACTGAAGCCGTGGAGCCAAATAGCTCTGAAATTTGGATGTTGGCTGTGAAAGGAACTCTGATGTCGTGGCACCCATTTGCATGGCACAGAGTGAAATGCAGAGTGGGTATGATTCATCAGATTTTAACGGCCATAAGAATGCTTTACAACTAAACAGCACATGTGGTTAACTCCCGTTAACAGAAATGGTGCAGCATTAAGCCGGCTATGATGAACTTCAGTGTCTGCGTTTTATGAGTTGTGCTCTTATATAAATCCTCAGTCATTTTATGTACTGCACAGTGTGTGTGTGTGTGTGCATGTGTGTGTGTGTGTGTGTGTTGTGTGTATTTAAGTGTATCAGTTATTACATAGTTACATAGTTATCAGGAAGTGACATCTTTGTTCATGTGGAATGGGTCACAGCTTGTGAAACTTTTTAAAGTTAAAACATTGTAAAAGTAAATTCACTTTTTGGATATTTGTGTGTGTATATATAATAATAATTGGTTATGTTGTGTTGTAATAGATGCTATATAAATAAAATTGAATATATATATATATATATATATATATATATATATATATATATATATATATATATATATATATATATATATATATATATATATATATATATATATATATATATTCAATTAATTGTGCCAATTTAAAACTTTTTAAATCTAAATTAATTTCTAAAGACTTCTTACATGACCTGCAACAGCCCATTTACATTTCCACTATGTGTCTCTGTAAGTTCATGTACAGTAAAGTTGAAAGTTTAGGTCCCACCACACACAAAAGTGCCATGGAAGTGCCATGTCAGCCGCTGTGAATCGCAACCATTCAAGAATGGTCTCACCAGAAGCTCTGCAGCGCGGTTCAGAAGCTTCCAAGAAGCAACCATCTGCTCCATACATGCCGAGTCTGTTTTGGCAATCAGCCACGGCTAAGCTGCATCAATTTACACTCAGCAGATCAAATTGGCAGAAAGGCAGACACAAGAATGGCACAGAGGATCCGATGACCACTTATGAGTTCCCACTTGAACATAGACATCACGTTAACCCATGAAGGATGTGGGTGAAAATTCAGAGGATTTCAAATGAGATTTTAACTGTATATGAGGAGGTGATCATTTAGAACTTGAAAAGCTCATTTTATGTATAAGAGTACAAAGGACAGTACATGGTGATGGTTATGACTTTAAAAGAGCAGATTGGCGCCTGGTTCCCATGTAGGGTTGTTTAAATTCTGATAGCAGCATTAGAAATACTTGCTGATTCTGCCAAACATCAGGATATTGGGACCTGGAAGTATTTACATCTATGCATCTAATATCATATAATTTTTATAAACAGAATCCCCATTCTTTGTTGCTCTAAAAACCAGTGCAGGAAATGATGCAATACTGCCTTGGAACTTCCTGTTCTTGCAAGAGCTTCCCGTTGTTTTAGAGTGGCATAAAGAGATCACCTTTCAGAAGCTCAAGGAAGCCATAAGCAACACCAGTAAGATACAAAACTGTAGAGTTCATTGTGCTCCAGCCCATGTCACCAACTTGTGGCAGAAGAAAAGGGGACTGTTTTAAAATGACACTGTTATCGGATTGCTCTTTAGTATCAGTGGATATCCCAGTGGACATTAGAAATGGTATGTTGAGAATATTTTTATTCTCACGTGGTTTTAAAACATTTGGGTAAACTCATAATCTCAAGACTTCACCCAAGCAGGCGGTGTTGAAAAGCACTTCATTTTTGAAAAGCCACAACAAAGCCGTACTGTGACGCTTCTGGTTGAACCCAGGACAAACACCAAATGGTTACATCTCAGGAAACCAATTAACTTTCAAAAAAAGCTATTAAAGACATTGTCTTTTCCCCTTTACAATCCCTCTGATCCTCCATCACAAGTGAATGGTGCATGTTTGATGTAGAAATACAATACAACACACGCAAAGGCTGAACTTTCCCACATCCAGTGATGTCAGATTCTGTCTATATATATATATATATATATATATATATATATATATATATATATATATATATATATATATATATATATATATATATATATATATTTCTGCAAAAGAACAGTGCTGATTTTACAAAGCAAAGGCTGTTAAAAAGTATTGTGGAGCACTGCTTCATATCTGAGAAAAGGTTTATAAAGGTGACATGGCTCCAGAGGAAAACAGATTACCTCAAACATTGTAACTTGAGTCAGCATAGATTGGTGCTTAGGACAACGAGTTTAAGGATGTAAAATGTCTCAGACGATTTGTTTGAATGTATACCAAGCGTTTCTTTTCCTTGTCAGTTGCTTCGGCTCTCAGCATGGTGAAATAAGCAGTCTTAACCCCTAAAGAGGAGTGAGGGCAAGTAGGTTGGTGATTACTATAATTAGCAGTTGAGTGTTTTCCTGAAATGAACCTGGAGCCTTTCTGACTGCAACGTTACATTCAAAGGCTTATGCATGTGGAGGAAATGGTATACAGGAAACTTAGCCCGGAGAGATCGAATTCAAATTTATATCAGTTCAATGAATAGCTTGAGGCTGCTCTTTCACACAACAGTTGCAGTAGCTTATCCTTAATAGTCTCTGATGGAGGACCTTTTGGGTTAAAAGGGGTTAAAAATACAAGGAAAAAAATCCATGAACTTAATATATCATAAAACACTAGTAAATCTAATCAAACAGCAATAAAATAAAATAAAAAAAGCTTGAAATATACTGAGAACATGCAGAAAGTATCATTGAAATTAGAATACACTAAAATTGCAGGTAAATGTTAAGATGACTTTAGTTCTCAGTTCTATAATTCATCCGTCTTACAGGACTGAACTGGAGACTCGCAGGGAGATGTACAGTAACTGCTTGTAAAATGAACTGGTTACTCCAATGTTTAACTACTCATTGATCAACTGCAGCTGCTAAATGACCCAGTAAAAGACTGTGGTTGTATCGGGCAGATGGTGCTGTGTGATGGTCTGTAAATGTAGCAGGGGGACGGGTGTCGCTGAAACACTGCCAGTATGCTCATCCATTATTACCCCGTTTGTTAAAGTTATTTTCAGGTGGTTCACTGTCATTAGTTTTTATTTATTGGGACAAAATCACAGACGACAAATAAAGATCCACTAAGCACACGTGGACTGGTTCTGCCTCTTGACTATTTGCCTCTACAGAGGTTTTTTTTTTGTTTTGTTTGTGTGTACACGCTTTTGTCCACTCTGGGCTGCCATAGTAACATAGGGGTGTATAGGTATAACATGCCTAAGGACCTGCATCATCTGAGGGCAAAAATGGCTTAACCCAAGTTAATGAAAACATATTGAAAACACAATAAACCTTATAGTATTTTGCTTCTGCATAGAGATCTGCTTAAATGTTACACGCTGAATCTCTGGGGAATTGCTTTTGATAAATATCCTGTCAGGAAGCTTCTGTTAACATTTTTCTCTGCCTGTGTGTAACAGGCGTGAGTTGAAAATATAGACAGTTCTTCAAAGTAGACAGTATGATTTTAAATTCGCCTCTAAGCATCACAGAGAGTCAGTTAAAGGCAACTTAAAAAGGCAGTAAACCATAGTGAATGTAGAAAAGTAATGACTCAATGCATGAAACATTTGAAATGTATAAAAATGTCTTTGCTGAGTGTTAGTTTTCTTTTGAACATGAGAGTGAGGGGTCATAAAATTTAGGGAAGTAAGAAAATACTTACAGTTACAAAGTAAAAAACAGTCATTAAGCCATCATCCTTTAGCAGAATATCCAAAATCCCAAAAGGAAAATGTTGGGATTATAAGGCAGGCGAAGAAGAGCACAGCTGGGAACCACAACAAATGGACTTGTAAGGGAGGGAGGAAAGATGGGACAGTATATAAACTCATTGGGTCTGATGATGCACAGACATGAGCAATCAGTAAAGGAAATGAGAGGAAGAAGAAGATAGGGAGGGAAAGATAGATACCGTCAACATAAAACTGAACAAAGGCATTGAGGAAAACAAACACAAAAAACACCAAGACAAACCAAAACGGATGACGCAACATGACGCAGAACAACTTCTGCAAATGATTTTCTTATCAGATATAAGTCTTGACAAAGTTTTTTAGTGGCATATGATCAAAAATATATTTAACATTTGTATGTGTGGGCCTGCGTAAGGGAAGTACGTCGTTTTAAAAAGCCTGTTTGGATTGAGTTTATATTATATTTGCAAAATATTAAAAGTTTAATGCGAATGAAAAAACACTTTTTCAACTGCTGTTGAAAAAGTGTTTTGAAGTGGTTGTGTATAAGCTTGGTTTCAGGATATTAATATTACTAAATTCTTCATGAAAATGAAGGGGCAAATACTTTTCTTATTATTTTCTAAGCATTTTTCCTTCCTCACTCGCTCTTTCTGATGTTCCTTCCTGCTTGTTACTGAATGCTCAGGCATTTCTTGAATATTTATAAATAAATTAGACAGCAGAGGAAGCAGGGGCAGGAAAGTTGAAGGAAGAAAATCAGGACAGGGAAAATAGAGATGAATGAGCAGTCGAGGAGGAAGAAGAAGAAGAAGAAATGTAAGCAGAGAGGGATGGATGGATGTGATTTTATGAATCCAAACTCTGCGCTCAGTGGCTTTTTCTTAAATGGCACACTGGAGGCGAGAGAGCTGCAGCGAGGCGCTACTCTGAATATGCGATGCTCCCTTCTTCCCTTATTCACTCTCTTTCAGTCCCTCCCACATTCTTGAGGAATCAATACTTGCAAATTAATCATTCTGCCCCGAGTACTTTGAGAGACAGGGGGACAAAGAGATGGTTTGCATCAGTGAAACAGCATCAGTGTGCATCATCACACCTCTAGTGTGTTGAGCCTGATTAGATGCTTTTCATTGTTGTTCCACTTGTTTTAGGATGAGTAATCACTGTTGTCATGGCAATGGTTGTGGCACCCCCATCAGATGATTTTTATATAATTTCAAGAAGGAAATATGTCATGCCTGTTTTGTGGGAGATTTTAAAGACATTCTCAGTCTGAAACTACCTGGTTTACTCTACAAAAATGAAAAAATGAGAAAAATAAGTTACTTTTTCTTATTTAAACAGTTTTTAATTTATTTTAAATACTTTCAAAGCATAAATTGGTTTGTTAAAAACTTCTGAAAGGAAGGTGTAGAAGGTGGAAAGTCAAAGGTTTTAATAACTCTTGTAGATTTATATTTGTTTTTATCTTTAAGGAGATGAAAAGGACTTCTCCACTAATGGAAATGTTTTACAACCCCAAACAAGAAAAAGTTGGAAGAGTCTGTTGGGACAGTTTGAACAATAGGTAAACAAAAACAAACATAATACATTGACTGGTATCATTACTTTTACTTTTATTGACTGCAGATAAAATGAACCCAATACATCAATACATATGTTGTGCCTATGACAAAAGAACAAGTTCATTGTGTTCACATTATATTTCCTTAATGTTTGTGTTCACATACATTTTTCTATATTGACTTCCGGCATCAGTATCAACAGTCAATCAAGACACAGCTCTACATTTTTGTTGTAGAGCTTCTTTGCTCAGCCCAGCAGACAGGATGCTGGAATACATTTTTATCATTCATTTTGGAGATTTGGATTATCATACCAGATGCAAATGATCCACCAAAATCTCACACAACCTACTTTGGTGCACAAGGTGTCAAATTCTCTTCTTAAATTAATATTCCAGAATTGAATTAACTATAACCTAATGGTAATCAGTGTAAACGTGTTGGGCAGCCAAACAACGTGAATTATAGCAGTTTTGAGTATTATATGTTACAGCATGCTGGCTTAGTCACTGACACAGATTATTAAGAACAACAAATTAAGTTACCATAAGTATGCAGATGACATGCATGTGTATATTACAATGCCACCAGGAGACCGAGGCCTTGTACAGGCTCTTGGTAAATTTTTCTCCCACTAGGGGAGTTTTTACCTGCCGTTGTTTATGTAAGAATTGATCGGGGGTCATGTTCTGGGTCTCTGGAAAGCGCCTGGAGACAACTTGTGTTGTTATAGACGCTATATATATATCCATCCATTATCTATACCTGCTTTATCCGTTTCCGGGTCACGGGGCTATATATATATATATATAAAACTGAAATAAAAATTTTATTAAATTAAATGCACTGAAGAGATTAATGACTGGATGTGCCACAACTTTCTACGGTTAAACAAAAACAAAACTGAAGTAATTGTCTTTGGAAATTACAGAGCACCACCGAACTTCAATCTAAAAAGCCTAAAAACCACCAACCAGACCTGAAATCTGGGTGTAGTGATGGACTCAGACCAAAATTTAAAAAAAACCATTAAGGCAATAACAAAGTCAGCCTACTATCACCTTCAGAATATATCAAGCATAAAAAATCTGGTGTCTTGGCAGGACCCGGACAAACTAGTCCATGCGTTCATCTTTAGTAGACTTAATTATTGTAACAGCATCTTTACAGGTCGACCTACAAACACCTAAAAACCTAAAAACCAAGACAACGACCTAAAAACACTAGACAACTGCAGCTCATTCAGAACTCTGCTGCTCCAGTCCTCACTAAGACCATAACAGTGGACCACATCAGTCCAGCTCTGAGATCTGTCCATCAGATCAAGTTCTGATGCTGGTCTATAAAGCTCTGAATGGTTTAGGACCAAATTACATCAGTACCTCCTGACCCAGTGTGAACCTTGCAGACCCCTCAGGTCATCTGGATCCGGTTTTCTATCAGTTCCCAGAGTCAGAACCAGACATGGAGAAGCTTCCTTCAGCTTCTATGCTCCACATGTCTGGAACAAACTCCCAGAAAGCCTCAGATCAGGTGAAACACTCAGTTTATTTAAATCCAGGTTGAAGACTCACCTGTTCTCAGCTGCATTTGAATAAAGCACCAAATCTGCAGTGCTACTTTTAAGCTTAAGTTTCAAAACTTTATTATATTTTAACTACTGTCTTTATCTATTAATCTGTTTTCTTGCTTTCTTTTTGTTTGAATTTTAAATCATGCTTTTTATTTATGTGATGTTGTTTTAATGTCTCTGTCAAGCACTTTGAATCACCTTGTTGTAGAAGTGTGCTATGGAAATAAACTTGCCTTGCCTTGCCTTGCCTTGCCTTGCCTTGCCTAAGTAAAGCCTCTGACAAGACTCAAAAATGCCATTACACTTATATATTACAGTTATAGTGTAGAAAGGATCCCTTTCAGATAAAACTATGTAATTTTAACTTTGTATGTGTATCAAACCCAAGCAGGTGGTTCTTCCAGGCATGTCCTCTCATTCCCTGCTTTTTTTGCATAATTCTGTACATGGTAGATTTAACTCTGGAATATTCCTAAAACACATTAGCACATCTTAACTGAGCTGCATGTGTGTGGTCAAAAATGATGAATAGTGCAATGGGAACATCCAATTGTGAGGGCTCAGAAACTGTTGTGATCTACAAACACAAGTAGAACCAGTTCATTTCATTAAAGACCAAAGCAGTTTTACAGAGTCCAGATTAGTATTAAGCAGCAATGGAGCAGGCCTGTTGATATTTTAAGCCTTTGATCTTAACAGCAAAACATGTGCAGTTTGCTTCTTGTTACAAAACAGGATATATAAGTATGAACCTGACCACCTGTTCAGGTGAAATATTAGTGTGTTCTTTGGCTCAAATGTAACGAGAAAAAAAAAATCCCTACATGAGTGTTATGCCTTCCCTCTTCAGTTTAACCACATTCAAACCTGTTACTGTTTTTTTAAGATCTGTTTTTTTAAAGAATCAGAAGTAGACAGCACACGTAAGTTCGGAAAACTCATTAAAGTCAAACATGCGCCCTAATAACAACAAGGAACTCCCTTTGGACCAACCTAACAACAAATTACCACCGTATCACAGTTTTGCACGACGCATGTGCTGCATCTCAGTAGCAACTTTCACGGCCACATCAAATGCAAAATTGGCAACATGCTTTTTTTTACTTAGTGGAAAATAATCATGCAATCAGCAACAAAAAAAGAAGATTTCAGTTTTTTGTTTTTTTTTTGTTATTTTCGTTATGAGAGCTGCTGCTTTGGTGTTTGTGCTGTGGCTTTTGTGTTTAACTCACCCTGAATCAGGAGCCTAGAAACCAGTAGGCTATAGTTTACATAGGCGCATATACAGTAGGACATCCACACACAGAAGCCTTTAGTGTGATTGTCTCGTCTAGCCTAAACAATAAGCGATTTCACCTCAGGAGACTTTTCAGCTTTATCACTACCGCAGGAGGGATCATCTGTGTCCATCTGGCGGAAAAATGTTGCTGTAAAATGAGAATGGAAAAACACAGGAGGTAAAAGCCGAAATTGAGAACATGAAGAGCTGGGAGAGCAAAGAGAGAAAGGTGAGAAAACAAGAAAGGTACAAGAAGTTTGAGATAAGAAGAAAAAAAATGAGGAGAAAAAACAGATAGGGGACACATAATCTGGTCAGGAAGAGAAGCTGTGGAGACAGAGTGGGGAAAGAAGGAGGTAGAGAAGAAAGTAAAGGAAATAGCAGAGGAAGACAGCAATGGGTAGTCATGTGCCAAACAACATCTGTGAAGGTGGGAGAGGTAGCTGTAGATGTGTATGGAAGAAAACTTTACAAACAACATCTGTACTGAAATTGACATCTGCAATGAGAGTGGAAAAAAAAGAGGTGATGCGAGAGGAAGAGAAGGGATGTGCAGAAATGATGACTGATGCTGCTCTGAGTGGTTCTTAATCATGGATGATGTTCACAAGCAAGAAGAACATACAAGAAACGTGTCCGTGATCCACAAACTCTGAAACAACACTTTTATGTTGTTTCCTTTCCTACTGAATTTTTTTTTTTTTTTGGGGGGGGGGCTCGAGTTGTATTAGTCCCATCTATTACCATCCTTCAGCCTGAGGGTTCAATGCAGATTCACTATATTTTATAAGAGTTTTGCAAAGGTAACCTGTTAATTTAGGTCCACAATGACTGTGTGCAGGTATGCTGTGGTTAAAAAATACTGAAAATACTCACAAAATATTATAGAAAGGTCTGAAATGGTGTGCCGGGTGTCCTAACCAACTAGTTTTTGACACTAACTTTAAACAAGGAAATTGCTTAAACCTAAACAACTAGTTATAGTGCTTAAATGTAATGAAACGAGGCAAATGGTAATGCTGAACCCAAATATAAATTTACTGAAAAACAAATAGAAAACAAAGGGTGGACAAGACAACTGTCTAAAACATTTCTTTTCTCATTTCCCTTTATGACTGTTTATCTTTCTTTTTTTTCATTAAATAATTGACTTGTTGAAGATTTCAAAGAGTTTTCCGTAACAGAGTACACAGAGTAATATTTTGCAGGAAGACAGTCTGGAAAAAGGAGGGTTGAAGCCAAGAGCAAAAGTATTAAGGGACATAATTAGGGACAGAGGGTGCAAGTGTGGATGGAAGTGATTAAAGGTGAATAGCGAATGGGGGAATACAAGGGTTCTTAAAGGAGTTTTCTCACCTTAAAATATATTTTCACTTCATTTGAGGGATTTTTTTATTATTATTATTTTTAGAAACTGTCATCTAGCTTTGGTGGTCTACCAACCCCCAATGATGCCAAAACCCACCTAAAGCAGGACCCCCATCCTGTTTCTCGTTCGACAAATGTGTCTTTCTTTATGGTACTATGTCACAGATCAACAATGATGAACCTTGCTCAAACTTAGAGACTCAAACTAAAGTAATGACAGAAGAGAAAATGAGAGAGTGACTGACCAAGAGATCGAAATAGATAAAGTGTTGGAGAGAGTCATTGAAAACAAGTTAAGCTCGATGCCTTTAAGGCGAGCCTCCTTTATTGCAAAACTTCCTTTGTATTACATTACACATTTTTAGTCATGTCGCTATGTTTTCTTTTATAGAAACCAAAAAAGGGAGAAGAAAATTACAACTGGCTATTTATGTTTGCTGTAATCACCTGTTTAGTTGGGTTTAGATATTAGTTTCCTAGGTACAGTTTTATCAGTGAGGCCAGAGTGAGCAGGAGAGGAGGAGGGGTCGCAGGCTTATTTAATGAATCATTTCAATGTAAGCAGTTATCTTCTGGAAGTTTTCAGTCTTTTGAATATGTGGCTTTACAGCTGAAGACCTCATCCAGAGTCGTGTTTCTTAATGTTTACCGGCCCACACATACTGTGCAGACTTTTTGATGATCACGGTGAACTGCTGTCTATAATCTCTGTTGATATTGACCGTGTCATTATTGTTCGAGATTTTAACATCCATGTGGACAACCCTCAGGACAAAGGGACTAAATAGCTGAGTAACACTCTAGACAACTTTGGGCTGACTCAGCATGTAACAGAGGCCACGCACAATAGGGGAGACACTCCTGACTTACGGATCTCTAAGGGTCTGAGCATTTCAAAGGTTACTGTGTCGGATCTGGGCCTGTCTGGTCAGTCCTGTGTTTTCTTTGAGAGTTTGATTTCAGTACACACAAATGTGTCAACAGCAGTTATCACAGAACGGTGTCTAACTGAAAACAGTAGTGAGATCTTTAATCCAGGTCTTCTCTGTAACACCTGCCCTGTTCAGGGCTTCAGTCAATGAGCTTGTCAGTAGCTTCAATGATAAGATGTTAAGTGTTATGGACACTATTGCTCCCATTAGGGTGAAGGTTATCTCTGGAAGGAAGAAGTCTCCATGGGGAAACTCCACTCTGGTGAAAAATGGAAAAAGAGAGTGTCAGACAGCTAAGCACAATTGGAGAAAAGCAAATCTCCAGGTTCATTATGATTTCTGTAAAGAGAAACTTCACTCATAATTTACAACAGAGGAATGCAAGGAAGTCCTACTTTTCTGACATCATCACCAAAACAGTTATAATGCTCGGGCCTTATTTACCACAGCTGACAGACTAATAAACCCTCCTGTGTCAGTGGCAGCTGAACTTCAATCCACCATGACCTGCAACAACTTTGCCAAATTATTCAGACAAAATCCAAAATTAGACAAGCAGTTGGTATGTCAACAGCAGGTTCAGGATATGTACTGTACCACAAAACTGGTTCAAAAACCATGACAGCAGTTTTTCAACAGCTCAATTACTTTTTAACACAAAATAACTTCTATGATGCCTTCCAGTCAGGTTTTAGACAGCACCACAGAACTGAGACGGCTCTGACCAAAGTGTTTTAATGACATATGCCTGAACACAAACAGTGGAAAAATATCAGTCTTAGTTTTGCTGGACCTCGGTGCTGCATTTTATACAGTTGATCACAATTTATTACTCAAACGACTGGAGAAATGGGAGGGTCTTTACAGAACTGTGATAAACTGGTTGAAAACATACTTAGAGAACAGGAAATACTTTGTGTCAATAGGTAACTTTACATCCGAGCAGACAAGAATCACATGTGGAGTTCCCCAAGGTTCCATCCTGGGACCTCTTCTGTTTAACATCTACATGTTCCCATTTGCACAGATTATAAAGAACAACAAAATAAACTACCACAGCTATGCAGATGACACACAGATACATATTACAATGTCACCAGGAGCCCGAGGCCCTGTACAGGCTCTTTGTAAATGCATTGAGGAGATTAATGACTGGATGTGCCACAATTTTCTCCAGCTAAACAAAAACAAAACTGAGCTAATTGTTTTTGGAGCCAAAGACAAATGATCACAGGTCTCCGCAGACCTTCAATCTATACACCTAAAAACCACCAACCAGGCCCTAAGGTCATCTTGATTTTTCATCATTTTTTCTATCAGTTCACAGAGTCAGAACCAGACATGGAGCAGCTTCCTTCAGCTTGTATGCTCCACATGTCTGGAACAAACTCCCAGAAAGCCTCAGATCAGATGAAATACTCAGATTATTTAAATCCAAGTTGAAGACTCACCTGTTCTCAGCTGCATTTGAATAAAGACACACATCCACACTGTTTTACTTTAAAGCTTTAAGTTTCAAAACTTGATTACATTTTAACCACGGATTTTATCTAATGTTCTTTTTCATTTTTTCATTGGTTTACATTTTAAATCATGCTTTTTTTTTTTATTTATGTGATGTTTTAATGTCTCTGTAAAGCACTTTGAATCACCTTGTTGTTGATTGTGCTATACAAAAAAACTTGCCTTGCCTTGCCTAAACAATAATTTGGTTAGGTTTGGGAAAACATGGCATGCCTTCAGATGTGTCCTTTCCCAATATGGATCACATATTATCCATCTTCGTTTTCATGCCCTCTGGCTTACAATGTTGCTGCCTCTTATAATCAGTTCTAATTGATTATTATATTATTAATTGGATTGATAATTTCCTGGACCCTTGTGATCTGTTCATCCAATGTTTATAAGCCAGCGTACTATCACTACTGGTTGCTATGAATGTATGTGAGCACAGCCGTTACTATGCAGGGAAAAACGGCAAGTGAGAGCTGGAGGCCCATGCAGTGGATGAGTCATAGCCCCCCACCCCACCACCCCCAACGCTCACTCTAATACCCCCCGCTTTCCTTCTACTGACTCAATGGGACCTCACACACGTAAACACACACAGCTGGGTGTTTGCATTTATTTACATGGACAAACACGCGCACCGAACACACAAAGAGCTGCTGGTAGTTTCTTACCAATCCTCCCGGTGGTAGCCTGAAAATATTTTTCCCTGTAGATACTAGCTAAATGCTCATAGTCATAAACATGCATGGACATACACACCGACCCACAAAGACATCACTGCATCACTGGACTCACGTACTGTTCCCTGCATATATGAAGCATTTCACATGTGTGACAAAAACAGATGGACACAAATATGTGCAAGCATAAACTCATTGAAGTGCTTATTGTTATATATATATATATATATATATATATATATATATATATATATATATATATATATATATATATATATATATATATATATATATATATATATATATATATATATATATGTAATATAGTTTTTATTTAGTTATATATTTAATTTTACTTAAAATGCCCCTTGTATGGAATGCCATTTTATTCAAAATTAAATAAATACTTAAATTATTCCATGTTGAATTTAATAAATAAATATGAAAATGAAATAAATAAAAAATTTAATCTTATTTTTTTTTAATGACTTATAAATAACTTATTTATTTCATGACAAATTATTTCATATTGGTATATTTACTTATTTCATTACATTTTTATTTCATAATGATATGTTTATTTCATAATGGTATCTTTTTTTGTAGTAAAACTTTTATTTTGTAATGCCACATTAACGTATTTGATGAGACTTTTATGTTGCATTGCCAATTTAATTTCAGGAGTCTTTTTATTTCATGTTCTTATATTCAAATGAAGGGGCAGGTTTTATATGTGGGTTTGGACAGTCATGAACTTCAACTGATCCTCATGGACACACACACATACACACACACACAGGGACAGGGAATGACAGTGAAACAGTAATGGGTTGCAGTTGTTAAAAAGGAATTTAAAATTATTTTGATGGATGAGGGTTTAAGGTAGTGTTCAATGACAGATACAGTTTTGACTATTTTAGAATTTTAACTAAGTGTAAATGCATAAAGGAAGTCAACAGATTTTGGTGTGAAACATTTTGAGTTGTGAATATGGTATTTCATGCTAATTATGAATAAATTAATATGCAGCATTTCCATATTTCCAAAGTCCCCTTTCTCCTTACAAAACAATACATATTTGTGTGTTGGGGAGAGTTCAAACATTTCAATGAAAAAGGTTATTATACCAAACCAGATTATTCTTGTATGAGAGCAATTCCAGAGGAATTGATGTAGTTTTTTTCATTATTTTTTACAGAAGAAAAACAAATGCAGCATGGTGGCTTAGTGGTTAGCACTGTTGCCTCACAGCAAAAAGGTTCCTGATTCGATTCCTGGCCTGGTGGGTCTTTCTGTGTGGAGTTTGCATGTTCTACCTGTGCTTGCGTGGGTATCCTCCGGGTACTCCGGCTTCCTCCCAGTTCAAAAACATGCTGGGTAGGTTAATTGATCATACTAAATTGCCCGTAGGTGTGAATGTGAGTGTGCATGTTTGTCTGTTTTTCTATGTGGCCCTGCGATGGGCTGGCTACCTGTCCAGGGTGTACTCCTGCCTATCACCTACTATGCGTCGGGATAGGCTCCGACAGACCCCGCGTGACCCGGAGATGGATTAAGCGGGTATAGATAATGGATGGATGGAAAAAAAAATGCATTTAGAACCCAATTCCATGTATACTTCCTTATTAAAAATGTTTTCGCTGCGTTGATGTGAATGATTTTGAATGAGAAAATGTTTTGTTTTCCAAGAATATTCTCAAAGATGTAGAAGCTGCAAAATGAGAGAGAGAAAAGAAAAGTATAATGCAGGACACTGAAGACAAAGTTCCTCTCAAGTGTTGTTGGATGCGTTGTTGCTGATGAAGAGGCAGCCAGTCTAGGCTGTTTTTGGATCAGGTGCAGACTCCTTGGCCTAAAACATTCAACACTACACAGACCTAGGCACGAACTGTAGCTCAGAGCATCTGCATTGGTGTTTTTAATTTACTTCTTTTTCTAATAGCGTTTTAGGTATATAGACTGGGTCCTTAATTTAGTGTTTGACTTATAGATATATAACAACAACTTTACCTGCAACTCAAAGCCAGACGATGATGGATGAGAGGACTTTACAAAAAAGGTCCCTGGCTGAAACTTTATCAAAGAACATAATCAAAATGAAGGGAGGGGTTATTTGAGTGTAGGGGAGGAAAGGTATGATAGAAAGAAGAAGAAATAATTGGACGACAAAGAAAACCGCAGCGCAGGAGAAAAATACCAGCGCTGCTGCTCGTATGGAGGTTATTTATAGTTTAAATGTCCTGGCTCTTTTTTGCCTGAATTCATTGTCTGCCCCTCTCTGTCTCTTTCCCCCTCTTCCCCTCTAGCCTCTTTCTCTCTCTCTCTCCCTCTCTCTGTCGTTCTCTCATTTTAACTCCCCTCTCCAAAGCTCCCCACACCAAACCTTCATAAGTCTGTTTTCGGCATGAGTTCTTGCCAACACTTTGTCTCTGCCCTCTCTCCCGTTTCTCCTTCTCCGTCTTTTTTTTTTTCTCCTTTTCATTTAACTCCCAGCCTTTCCCCCTCATCTCCCAGCTCTTTCATTAGATATTGGGTCAATGCTCCCTGCTCAGACCCCCCCACCCAACCCTCACCAATGATGCTCACTGGTGTGTTGTTTCTTTAGTAATGTTACGCAATGGCCATCATAGACACACTAGGGGGCATGGGAGGGTGGTGTGCTGAGGAGGGAGAAACAGAGAGCTGGATGTGGAAGGACATTGTATGAGAGATATGAAGGGGGAATGGGAAAGGGAGAAAACCAGAAAGATCGCTTTCTATTGGTCAGTGACCCACTATCTTCCCTGGTCTCATGGTCCATTCAGTCAACCTTCATGAGCTAATGGCTGTTTCTGACCCATTTTACACTTGTGTTTTCCACTGGAGCGTGAATGTATCTTAATGTGGTCTAATACATGACATTATGACTATCACCAGCTTTCTTTTCAACTCTGCAGTCCGCCAAACCATTTTCAGGCCATAAAAAAAAGAAGCTTTTTCATTACAAATGATGTTGCGTTGTATCACCAATACATAATATTCATATTTTAACTGCAAGTCAGGAGCTATGATTCTCTCTGTGCGCTGAAAATAAGACATCCGCTTAAATCATTTATTACATCGATAGCCTACTGCATTTAATTTGCATGGGCTTTTAAAGCAAGGAGTGTTTAAAGATATATGAGGAGATTTATATTAACATTTTCAAGACTGGAGAAGTAGAAGCTAATGAAAATTTTGTCTTCCAAAACTACTATGCAAAAAATTTAACATGATTCATAACGTAGAATTAATGTTGCCTTGTTAGTAAAAATCTATATACTATTATTAAGTATTATGCAAACTATTATTATTCTGTTCATATATGCTCATATATAACATATATAAGTCCTGTTCTCATGTTCATTTCTGGATGTTGAGTCAAGATGAACATCAGAGATAATTAAATCCACAGGTGGTGAAACAGTTTTTGAGGCTACTAACAATGAACATCAATACATACCCTGCCTCTATGAATATGTGGAAGGACTTCTGACTCTGAGGAGCAGTTAGATCTTTGACTAAAACTCTCTCTTCAGTCACTACCTTTGCATCATGTTTTTATTCTTTCCTTCCCTTTTTTAATTCTCAGTTGATATTCCGGGAAGGCCTTGGGTAGAGGTACATTTTTAAAAAAGCAGAGGGAAAAATTGTTAATTCCCAAATTATTCTTGTGCTGCTCATCTATCCGAATGGAGTTTAAGGTCCTCTAAATTATTGGAACTCATTCAAACCCAAAAAAAAGGGTTCCAACGTTCAACTTTCCAACAAAAATGTGTATCCATCCACGTCCTGCTTCATCCAAAAGTTGGTCACAGGGAGCTAGAACCTGTCCCAGCTGACAGTGGGCCAGATGAGGGGAGCTCATTGTCTGTCACAGGGCACACGGAGACGCAGAGACGGGCTCAATAACAGTGAAAAGGTGGGGTGGACCAGCGGTTTGCAGTTAACGCCAGCCTTGCGTACAAGTAAAGTAAGTGTTTTTGGGCGTCCTACATGTGGAAAAAAAAATTATTTAAAGATAGTTTCACATATTGTAATTCACACATGTCACAATTTTTTAAAAGAAGTCATACATATGTATTATATTTTTAGGCTTAGTGTAGTAACTTACAAGAATGACCAAGAATGTGCCTGCGTGCGTGCGTGCGTGCGTGCGTGCGTGCGTGCGTGCGTGCGTGCGTGTGTGTGTGTTCACTGTGACTACTGATGTGTCTCTGACATGTTTAAGAGTGAGACTGCCCTGCAGCTGTTCATATAGCTCTGAAAAAATTTGTCTCTAGTTTTTTAATTTAAAGAATTTGACTTAGAGTCTTATCCATCTGATACTTTTCAGTAGCATGAGCCAAAATGTAAAGCAGGCCCTCTTTAACCATGATGCACATTTTGTGTTTAGCATTTTCACACTTTGGATCAATCTCTTACATCAAAAAATGCACATCCTAGTTTTATGATATTTCATGATATTTCCAGCTGATGTTGTTGACATAATGCCTTGTTTTGAATACTGCGCTCATCAGAAAAGACGATGTGCTAAAACAAACACATACTGCATAACAAAGCATTCCTGAACAAGGGCTTTTTGGAAGATAAAATGCAGAGCTGCAGAATGAGCGCAGACACAATAGCAGCTGGGTGTAATTTTACACAGGACCAAACATCTGTTGCCTCATATATCAAGGAATTTTGTAGGGATATGATCAGCACTGCGAGTCTCTTGCATTTCGTTCATTTATTTGACGCCCCTCATTGTCTCCTCATTTTCTGTTTTCTGCCTTTTTCCTCATCTACTTCCTTTCCCTTCCCTCTCTCCCAGTTTCAGTAGCTCCTGTCACTCTCTTTTTTGATGTCTTTGTCCTTTGTGCCAAAGAGATTCATCAGGGTGGGGGAGAAGAGGAGAGGTCTAAACTGCCGAAGGTTTCTTAAATTAAACTAGGATTGAGCAATAAAGGCACCGGCAAGGGTGCTTAAAGATTATTAGAAAGGGGCTCATCGTGGTTGTTTGCAAAAGATTGACGTTACTTTCCGTTAAAACACACATTTTTTTATCAACTGTTTTAATTTGATCCAAGTTAAAAATTGACCTCATCAATTGATATAAGTTGATCCACAGATAGACTGTGTGTGCCATAATCTATTGTATTGCAAATTTAATTTTTTTTTAATGATGCTGCTGATCTGATGTAATTGATGGTCCTGCTTTATTGTTTATTTTGTAATACAACAATACAATTAATTTCCCTTCAGGGAGTTTTTTTTTTTTTTTTTATTGAATTTTGAATTTAAAATGGCATATTTGCACAATTTGATTCAATCCAACTCAATTCAAAAGTAATCTCTAATAAAGCAAAAGAATGAAAAATGTTGCCATTGTTATTGTATTTAATGGCATTTGAATCTCATGAAGGGGATTCAATTGCCATTGGATTTCCCATGAAGGAAAATTGATTTTCCAGTGCAACTCGTCAAAGAGAGCAAAAAACAAACCACCAACATAAGACATGGGTAGACAGGTGCCTGAAACCGCAGCCAAAAAGTCAGCGCAACCCTTTCATTAGGTAAGAAAAGGGTGACATAAGGGAAGAGGAAGGATAAAAACAAGCGTCTCCCACACGATGTCCTGTCAGAGGACACAGTGTGAGATTACACAAAAAACACCTCAGCACAAAAAGCAACACACCCAGACAACATCGTACTGAAAAACTCGAGAGACTAGCATTTGTGGAGGAGGGGAGGG
This sequence comes from Xenentodon cancila, assembly GCA_014839995.1. NCBI lineage: Eukaryota > Metazoa > Chordata > Actinopteri > Beloniformes > Belonidae > Xenentodon > Xenentodon cancila. The sequence goes on along the minus strand of CM026198.1, from coordinate 17,642,992 downwards.
AGGTGGGGCCCAAGTGAGCCTTCCAAGTCTGGCAACAGGGGGGAGCCAATTCAGGTACAACACTTGTTTTGGGTCAAGCCGTCTGCGTTAAAAGTCTATCTGGTACATCTCAAATGGCGACTCCAATTTGTGGTCAATTTCCGCCCACTGAGCTTGCAACTTCACCGAGTTCAGGCCAGGCAGCCTCACGATGCCCAGACGAGCTGCCGACGTTTTCCGAATTTGTCGATATGGCACGTAATCGTCAACTCCAAAAAGCAGAAACCCTGTTATCAAGAATCTAATTATGTAGACATCTTCAACTTTCTCGGGTTGTGTGTCTTTGGACAGACACACAACCCTCCACTCCTGCCAGGAGTCCATTGTGTATCCGGCAGAAAACGTCCCGTCGGGGCACGCTGGCTCTCCTTTGCCCAGTCACCTTGTTGAGAAAATTTGGTCAATTGCGCGCTGAGAGACCAGCTGACCAGATCCGTGGTTTAAAACATTCAGAAGATTTCCAGAGAGAGACTCCACAGAGCTATACAAACAATGTAAAAATAATTTGTTACGGATGTTTCCAGAAACGTGCTTCCATGAATTCTGTGTTTTAGCAATAAGATGGTATAGTAATGACTGAAATCCTCAAAAAACAAAAAAACATTAGTCTAACATGCATCATACTATATAAATGTATTCACATTTACCAGCTCTGGTGGACTGTAAACAGATTCACAAATTACGCAGTTGTTAGAAAAACCCAACAATTAGGATTCCTTACTCGTTGTCTGACAGTGCAGGTAGTTAAATGTGACATTTGTGATTTGCAAGGATATGAAGCCTTGCATGCCTAATGTGACCGTGCACCTTCTGTAGATCACAGTCTGTTTCACCGCTCAGTTGTCATTTCCCCGGTGTACCCTTTTGCAGCTGAAAGTTTTAAAATGCAGTACCCGTAAATAATAAAAATCTGCAATCCTGTTTTGAGGCAAGTGTGTACAAACCGAGTTGTTACGTTGCATGACACCCTGATTTCACAACAAACTTAGCGCATCTGAACTGCAGCTGATACAGTTCTGACCTAAAAAAAAAAAAAAAAAAAAAAAAAGGAATGCTTTATTCTTTAGGCCAAGTTGGGACATTTGCACAGATATTTCCCCGGGCCCTGTTTGTGAATAATCGTAAAGCAGAATGTCAGGACATTTCTAATGGACCGCTGTAGAAGCTTGGGAAGTAGTAACAGAGGTGAAAAAGTGGCAAGGCAAGCTGTGTGTGTGTAAGGGCGAGCGATTAATGCAGATCATGTCGTTCTTATTAACTGTCACTCAGATGATTCTGCGACACGCCGTTCTGAGTGTTTGACCTGTTCGAATTACCAAAGAACACCGGACACCGAACAAGGATGGCTTTTTTTTTTAATAGCAATGTCGCACAACCCCTCTGCAAAAACTCATCTCCCCTCTGTTACACCTCTGAGTGCTGTAAAAATTGATGATCTGGAAAGGCATGACAGAGGCAACGATGGCTCCAAACTCCAGATTAGATGGAAATCAATCAGCGCATCCGGGATACGATGAAGGATGGTGCGTTGTTGGAACGCCTTACCAACAAAACAAAAAAAAAAAAAGAAAAACTGAATGAACTTGAGCAAATGCTAGGCAGAATAAAGATGTCTCTTTATACCACAACGTCTGTGTTAAAGTGTTGAAGCAGATGAGCTTTCAGATGTGAGCAGGTACGGCGTTTGAGAGACTGAGCACATTTCAGTCTTCCCTGTTTTAAACAATGCAATCCAGCATTTTCCGCTCACTCGGTCCACCTGTAGGTGTGGAGGCTAAGCGGATTTTTACAGCACTGGGATCTTCTGGCTTCATCTTTCATTGTCTCTTTCTCACCTCTTCAGTCAATTGTTTCTTGGATCTCTTAGTCGTCTTTGCTATTATGTCCACTGTAGCTCTACGGTGTAGCATCACCTTACTCAGTTTCTCGGTCAGGTGCGATCCCTCCCTTCTTCCTGACAGTGTAACGGCGCATCACAATGGGAGAAAAAATAAAAAAAAAATAAAAAAAGAAAAGCTTTGGATGCAGGCCTGGACATCAGTTTGCACAAATCAGACCAGCTGCTTCTTTCTCTTATGCTGATCAGAGGAGCTTAACACGATCTCAGTCGTCTGAACACCGGGGGAAATTTGAACGATGGGTTCATCGACTAAAAGTGCGAACACCTGGTTATGGGATGCTCTATGAGCACCTTCCCATTGTGCTGCCCGCCACTACACCGTCTCTGCCAAATTACAATTAACCATCCATTTGCTACTTTCTGTTTCGTGCCACATGATAATACAGTGCTCTCCTTCCCGTGTCTCTGAGATATCAAAGTCAGCCTGGAGTCCTCCTTTCATCAGCAAACCCCAGCCATTCTCCCTCTCCTTCCCTCTGCCACAACTACACATCACACTCATTTATGTGTTGTGTGTGCACACACACGTGCCAGGCTGCTGATAGGAAAAGTAATTGCTTACTCTAAATTAGTTAGAGCAAATAGGGTGAGAATCTAATTCCACATTTATTACAATTATCTTTAATAGGTCTCGCTATTGTCAAGCATGCTCTGAAATTGTGTGGAAATGAAATGGGATGTCCGCGTTCAAAGATTAAAATGAAATGCGGCTCACAATGAAGTTGTTTAATGAAGAGAGAGCGTTTTCAGGCATCTCCGCTCTCCTGGATCAAGTTTTACTTCTGAAATGTCCGATTAGTTAGTTTATGATGTCACATTTACTGTATCAGTTTTTTTTTTTTTTTTTTTTAATGGATTTCTGGTTCAGAAAAAAAAAAATTACTGCCTACTTGTATCGACAAGCCTAAAGACTCACATGCAATCAGAGAAACTACAACTCAAAATATGACATGGCGTGCACGTCATGACATGTTTACAGAAGCTCAAAAGAAAAGTAAAATGCGTTTTTGGATCAAAAAAAAGGAAAGAAGGATACCCGATACATCACATTTGTAATCCCACTGAACACAGCTGATACATGGCTTTGCTGTGCAACACATCTTCCTTGAGGTTTCTGATGTTCATCCACCTTTGCAGTTTGGGGATTACTTTAATGGCACTTTAGTAGAGCGATTCAGCCATAATTAGCATAAGAAAAAAAGACACTTTGCCATGTATTTGCATTACACAGAGCGCTGATTCAGAGGAGGGCATTTTTCTTCTCGTCTCTCATTGTTAGACTCGCGAAAACATTTTTTTCCTGCACCTTATTGAGAGGGTTACGATGTTAATACTTCATAAAAGGTTATTTGTGCCTTTTTCATCAGACTTTATTAACTTACCCTTTAAAGTTACAAGATCAGTAAATAAGCATGTTTTGATTGGCTTGTAAGAGCATGGGGGGGGGGGGTGGGGGGGGGGGGGGGGGTGGGGGGGGGGGGGGTGTCACCACGTTACCTTTTAGTGGTATAAATCATCTGCCGAGAGATGCTGTGAGCATAAGTGCGTGCAGAGCCGTTATGACCCCTGAGGTGCAGGTTGGTTTCAGAATAATAGTATCTGTTCTGCGTTTAAGCAGAATGTATAATTTAAGAGGGGCAATTTGGAAGAGCGACAGTTCATTATGACAATAGTGTAGAGAGGTGGGAGGAAGGTGTGGAGAAGAGAGATTTCTCAGAGGAGGCTTTCACCGCAGTCGCAGAGTGTTTGGTTTTTTTTGGGGGGGGGGGGTTGTACTTCATTAAAAAATGTCACTCCCGCTGAAAAAAAGATACTAACAGTGCAGCTAATTGTTACTGTTAAAGGTTAAATATTATGCCTATTTTTTTTTCCTTTTATTTAATCTTTTTTTGTTACAAGTTGTAACAATTTTCATGTAGTCGTAGTGAGATGACAGGATATGCTTTGGTCAGAATACCACAGTGAAACACAAGGCCTACGTATGAGACAACTGCCTTTTGGACTGTTAAGTTACATATGTTGTCATGCTAAAGTTCCTACCTGCAAAATGATGATGGGAGAGGAACAACCTCTTATCTGCACTTTGCAGATTAGATGTTTTGAAACCAGATTTTAAATTGTTAACACATATTAGTTATATAGGACAAAAACAGTGTGTCATCTATTGGGTATCGTTGAAAATAAGCATAAAACAACAAGTGTTTTTATTCTGTACTTTCGTGAGAGTACATTTTTTCGATGGGAGATTTTGCGCCGATTTTGAGATTTTGAGATTTTGCGATCAGGACTGGTCTTCGGGTGGGCTGAGCCACTCACCTCTATCCAAACCTTCTTCTCAACAAAAGTCCTTTATTTAAGATTTCTCCTACATTTTTAAGGATGTCATTTTAATGTAAAAACCTTGTTTATGCCATGACATTGAACCGACAGCGTACCTACGGCGTACGAGGAACTGTCCAAATATTACCAGACGTCGTGTTATGCAAACCATAAAAAAATATAAATTCTCAGCTTGGTTATATTGTTCTTCATCTTCTATATCTTGTTTCCCGTCACTACTGTTTTTCCTCTGTTTTTCAAGCCAGGTCAAAATATACAAGGAATGTCAGTAAATATTACCAATACTCAACACTTACCAACTCCAACCTACGTGGGCTATTTGCTCCGTTGCGATACTACATATAAAAAGTAAACGAGAAGAAGATCAGTATTAATAACCGCAGTGTTGCAGAAAAAAAAAAACATTACTTAATTTGTGCTTGCACAATAGCTAATGATTAAATAAAAGTACGGCTAGCAAATGAAAGTAATACAAATAATCAAAACAGCCACAATATCCATTTTCAAGAGGGCTGCATAGTTTACAAACACGGAACTAGTAACCCTTTTTCTCTCCTGCGGAAATATCCGTCGTCCTTTTGGGTGGTCATTTCTAGGACCGTTACAAATGTAAATGTCTTTGGAGGAAAATTTGTAATCAACAAAGAAAATCAGAAACAAAGATAAAGAATGTTCATTGCATCAACAAATTCAAAATCCATGAACGTTTTTTTCTTTTGTCTTTTCTTTTAATTCAATTGGCAACAGGTGAATGACATGATTGTGTATAAAACACAGGTGTCGAATTCTTTTCTGCTCAACAGTCCTGGGTCTTTTTTGCTGTATTATTATTGTTTGTCGATTTTAAAAAAAGCAGGTTTTAAATTGGAATTGCAGAAGTTGTATTGGCGTAGAAGGCCGAGCTGCAAGCTCGCTTCAAATGGGAACGGGGTCTTTTGGGTAACGGCGCATGTATGTTTGTGAAAGACAGATAGGAGAACGCGTGAAAGACACAGAGAGGGGGGTTGTGTGTGAGAGCGATAGAAAGGGAAAATGCAATTCCAGATTACATGTGCTTGTGGTGCAGCGTGGGTGGGCATGTGTTGGAGCAAGTGAGGAAACACTGAGAGAGAGCGAGAGAGAGAGAGAGAGAGTAGTGTTGGTGGAAGGGGAATAATATGATGGAGTTCCTATGTAGCAATGTGTAAATGAAATGATGCATTTGACATATCGTGGGATAATCGCATAAAGACACCAGTGCTCATAACTAAAATTTCCAATTGGAATCCAAAACATATGATATTGTAATTAAAGTTGTAGGAGTGAAGGAACAGAGTCTTTGCTGTATCTTCTACTTAATATCACCTAGCAACCACCAAACAGAAGTTTATGTAATACTAGTAGGTGCATGCATGTTAGATGTTGGCACCGATGACAGAAACCATGGGTACGGGGGTGTCGAAAAAAATTATTGGTGGTCTAAAACAGGCATATATTGACAACTACATTTATATGGACAATACGTCCTAGAAATTCGTGCAATAAAAAATAATGGATTTTATTTTTCTGATCCAAGCTCATAATAACTGAGGACACACATTCAGTTTATTTATTTATTTTTCATGTCTTGTTAGCTCAGACCAGTGTCTGAGCTAACAAGACATGTGCAATAAATTATTATATTTTGTATTAATTTTGCTAAGAAACAGCAACAAGATCACAGATGTTATGATTCTGAGCAGTGGACAAAGGTAAATTCTTCATGGTCTATCTCAATAAAAATGGATGAACGCCTGTAGAAAAGATGCCGTTTTAAAGGGGGGAAATGTTGTTTTAAAAATCTCAAAATATTTTTCTGCATTAATGACCTTTGCCAACGGTACTGATACAACCCCATCACAGAGCCTGGTTTTTGGTTTAGTCGCTGTTAATCGTCTTCATGATGGTTACGTTACGATACGTTTTTGATCCCAGGATCAAAGATAATTCTTTCAGAAAGAATCTTGAATACTGATTTGTTGGTCACAGTACACATTTCCACTGTGTGACTCATCCCAGATGCCTCTGAGACCGGAGATGCCACGAGACAAGGCCACAAGGTTAACATCAGGCTTCTTTTTTTTTTGCACAGTAGTTTTAAGTGAAATTTATAAATGTGGTGTAGCTCTGTAATGTTGTGCTTAACGAAAGTTTCCCACAGTAATGTGGTTATATCAGCTTGTGATGAATGGCAGTTCTCGATGCAGTGCCATTTGAGGGATTTTACATTTAGAGCTTCTAGATTCTTTAAATTGTTTATGTTAAACTGTGGAAGTACAAATATACACGTTAGTAGTCTTCCTCTGAGTAGCGTCAAGTTTAAACATGCCGGTGATTTTCTCATGCACTTGATGAAGTGGAGATCTCTGCACATTGTTTACTTGTTACTTGTTTACCAAATCATTATTACCTGTTAACTACACTTGGATGAAAAAAAAACATTATTATTTTAACTTTTTTATATTACTGCCTTATTTCAGGTGTAAAAATGCTAATTGACTTTTAATTACCAAATTCGATGAAGTTAATAATGCTGTTTTCAAGGCAATACATGCCAAAATAAATGTTAATGTATTTAACTTTTTCTTACCGATCATATTTGCACACAAACACACACACAAATGAGATAGAGGGACATGGAAATATGCATCATTTAGATGGGTCTGACATGAACCACAGTCCTCTCAGAAACTCAAAAGAATTTTTACATTACCCCTTTAATGCATCTGTCAAAATCTACCTGATGAAAAAGCAATTTTGTTGCTGTGTTTGGTGAGGTTTATTAAAGATATATAAATATGAACCAGGCTGTTGTTAGACCCCCTGTTATGACTTTTTATTTCAGTTTTATTTGTCAGACTTTGTTGTAAAATTATCTTCTCTATACTCATGATGAAAATGCTTAAAAACGTGAAAGTCTTGCTGTCTCTTTTAGTCTTTATTTCATGCTAAACTTTCAGTCTCTTGACAAGAGTTCTGATCGCTACAGTGTGAATGTGTGTGTGAATGTGTGTGTGAATGTGTGTGTGAATGTGTGTGTGAATGTTAGTGTCAGACGTGTTTTGCGTGGGTGTATGTGCATAACCGATGCACATTTGAAAACAGGACACCAGCATTTTGTCCTTTAATTGCCAATTAACGAGGGCCCATTTAATTGCAGTGCTTGGGAGGGCATACAATTAACCCTGGAGGTCAAACAAGCTACACACACACAAACACACAAGCACACTCCGTCTTAATGATGCACACCATCATCTCTCCCTCCTTTCTTCTCCTTTCTCATTTACATTTGGTCATTTTTTCTCCTGCCCTCAAAAACATTCACCAATCATGCAGCCTGCAACCTGCATTTTTCAGGAATTTACACAAAACATTTGTCATTTTCTTCTGAGAATTTACCCTCCTATAATGTCTTTCCTTTTCCCTCATTTAATGTCCATCACTTTAATTTTGAATCTGTCTTCTTTTCCTCCTTTCTCAAATCAGAATCAGCTCTGGCTTGGGTCATTTTGACCCGAACCTTAACACCTCGCAAGGTTAAAATAAAGAGTATAATGAAAAAATATAAAATCGAATGAAAAGATTAAACAAAAATAAGATAAAACAGACTGATATGCTAATTATTTGTATATAACATAGTAGACATTTATTACACATGAAGAAAGTGTATAAAAGTGTACGGATATCAATCATGCATCCATTCCCTCCCTTTCTTAACATTTCTTAACGTCTCCTCTCTGATTCTTCTTATTCTATTCTTCACCAGCTCTGCTTTTCCTTCTTCAGATGTCTATAGATATTTAACGCAACACAGCTAAAAAAAAAAACAAACAACACACATGCAGAATGTACAATATTTGATTTTATTCACTCATATAAACTTTGGATTTTCTCTCTCTACTCCAGAATATTCCTTACATTCCTAATCATAAACTTTCTTCCTTCTTTGCAGGTTCTTTTAAAGGTATGTGTAAACAGATAGACCACTTCCCTGAGGATGCTGACTATGAGGCAGATGCGTCTGAATACTTCCTACGTGAGTAATTCCTTTTTTTGGTCAAGTTCCCCTTCATTGCACATTTTGACCCATGTCAGCATTTACTATTCCTTTCCTTTATGATCATTTGGTTTTGGTTTGCTGTCACCCAGTCTTGCATTTAATCTAAAAGTTCCCTTTTCAGTGGCTAAATATAAGATATTTACTATGTTGTTTTGTTTTTGTTTTTTGTGGGAAATGTTATGCAAGGTATCCAAGTCTCTTAACAATATTGCCACAAACATTTTAGGCAAGTTTACAAGTTAGCTGTTTCTGCATCTCCAGAGCAGTAACAATCCCAGTAGGATCCACCGATCTAGCAAAATAAACACCTGCTTTGGTGTTTACCAAATGCCGATAAGTAAAAGAAGAAGATACCCATGGGAAACAAAACATAAAGAAGAAGAAGAACAAATAAAAAAATAATGACAATATAAACATGGAAGGAGCTGAGATGGTCACTGCATGTCTATTTGCTGCATTTCTAAACATGGTGATGGTGAAAATGAATGAGTTCCTCTCAGCCCCCCACCGGCTGAGGCGCATGGCTGCACTTACGTCTTGGTAAGACTTGGTCAAGACTGAAATACCTAATTCAATTCTCTCTTCAACTCTTGTGGGAATATTCTTGGTAACGGTGGGTTTCCATCGCTGGGGTCTGTGGATAGTCTCTAACTGCGTCAAACAGTCTGTGCAGCAGAACCTGTCAGGGTCATGGGAAAACTGATTGGCGAGAGAGTAGTGACAACCACATGGGGCAGAGCAAGCTTAACCATTGAGGACAAATGGAAGGTGGTGTAAAGAGGGCAAAAGTATAAAAAGGGACAGAGACAGAGAACCGGGAAAAGAATCTGATGTGGAAGACAAGTAGAGGGCAAGATAAAGTCAAAGCACAGACTTGGAACAGGGGCAGTGGTAACTTGGAAGTGGATGATCTGTTAGGAAGTGCCACAACAAAGAGTAATTACATTTTTAAGAAGGGTGGAGGATGAAGGAGTAGAAAGCGAAGAAATATGAAATGAAAAGGTTTGGGAGGTGAAGGGCACAGAGTAGGGTACGAGTGCAGTGCTGTCGCCCAGCGGCGCACCAATTAGGCCACTTTCTTCCATAAATACTCCAGGCTCTTCGAAGTGGGTCACACCACTCCCTCTCCTCCTCCCTTCCATGCATCCTGTGTCTCCATCGTCTTTCTTTCCACTCCTCTGTCTGTCCATCTTCAGTGAGGCCTTCACACCTGTCTGACAGCTGGTGGATGGAACATGGGTTGGCGATGGAGCAAGCGATCACTTAGAAGGTAGAGAAGGGACTGAAGCTGGTGCCAGGTTCAAAACAGCTTTTTGGGAAGTTTTAAAATAGCTAACAAGGTGACAAGGATACACCAGACATACAACCTCTGTTGTCTTAAGACCATTTTCTAAGTTAAGGGGAAAGGTATTTGTTAGTAGTCAGTCAGTAATGTGGTTTGACAGTCATTTGTTAAGTGGAGGTGGATGCCAAAAAGGCATCTGCGCAGATCAGTTCATGTCTGTTCTGTCATCCTTTTCTCATCACGGCCACTGAAGCAGTACTTGCTCCATTTAAAGTGAAGGTTATTTTGAAATTGCTGAATTTCATCCTGTTGGACCACCTAACAACAATTTTAATCTCCTGTAAATATGCATGTTTGATTGTACTGTAACATGCACATATTCTGGAGATTTTGTGAGGTCAACAAATCAATTACTGATGTTAGCCTTTCCTAGTATTTGCACCATTTCAAATTTGCCAGAAACAGCAACCTGATGATGATCAATATGGAAAAGTCAGGATGGATGATAGATGGATGACACGTGATCTGATGCTCTTAACTCACATACAAATAGTCTACAGATCTTAACATTCATTTTAACAGGATTTTGTTGGAGCTATAACCCATCCAGGGTGTACCTAGTCTCTTACCTGGTAACAGATGGGATAGTCTAGGAGAACAATGGATGGATACAATGATTATGATACGTCCAAAATGACATAGAATAAGTTTACAAGAAGAACTTGAAGCTCCATGGAGTGATGGTCAGGCACTTGTATCTCAGAGCTTTTAAGCAAAGGTATTAGTCGAGCAGCGTTGTGGCAAGTAGAAATCTTTTGGCTTTGGCTCTGATCAAATGTTGCATATTGGAGATAAATATCACATTTTGTTTTCACTCTGTACCGATTATCTATTGCATCAAAGTCGGATTTTTGTGCATCACTTTTATACTGTAGGATTAGCACATAATTATAAATATTCGAACACGATGACTCCTGTAATATCCAATGATATTGCAATCAAAGTTCATCCTAATGTGGTCCTCAATGCAAATGACACTTAGTAACAATGTTAGTTAAATTGATCCAATAGAAGTGCAAATAATGGCACATTCTGGCAGATGGAAACGATGCACCATTTTTCTATCAATCTGCTTGTCACTGGTATTCTCGGACACATGGCCACCGAGCAGTTCATCTACCCTGGAGGGTCAGTCTTTCAGTCATTTTATATTTTACACTCAGATGCTTTATCTAGCAATGTAGTATGAAAGAGACTGTGAGAAAGATTCAGTGAAACAGTGGCATCAGGATGTTGACTGCAGGCTCCAGATCTCAACAGTGCTGCTGGAATATCTCATCAATGGGGCGTCTTTGTCATCCCTAAATTCCTTGGCATCAAGTCCTTTTAAAATAGTTTAAAAAGTAACATTGAAATGGTCAGTTAAAATGCTATATGCAAATACAGAGAAAAGAATAAATCCCATAAGGTGACTTTCCACAACCAAAAAAGACTTTACCGAAGTATTTTGTGGCACAACATCAAATGTACTGCGTATTGCCACTGATAAGCTTGAAATTCATTGGTCAAAGCTTTATAACTTCCCTGGATTTCCCTGCACAGACATATGTTGTTTTTCTAAGTGCCTAGCTCTGCATCTTGAGGCAAAAGTAACAGTCACAAGATGAGCTGCCACATGTGAGTTTTTTTAAACAAACAAACAAAAATGTAGTCACTTTAATGTATAATCTATTTTTTTTTTCTTCTTCAAATTCAGCTGCAGCTGAGTGTAGGAGCAGCTGTAGCTGAGGAGGAACAGAGGTCGCTCTTTATTTGGAACGTTGCTGGCTTCATCCCAGCCTTCCCCGGACTGTGTTAAAGTATATTTATGTGAGGTATCTTTTCAAATTGGCCACCACTGTTTTCCTAATATGAAACGTCACTTTGGATAAAAGAGTCTGATAAATTAATGGTCTTGTAATAATTTAATGGACTTAGATAGATTGAGGTCTTGGTTTCTGAAGGACATATGTATGACATATGGCAGTTTTATGTTCAGTTATGGAAAACAAATTTTAACTGAAGTAAAGTAAAATAGTCAAGATAAGGTCATTCAAATCTATATCTTTTAAAAATAACTCCAAAAGGGACACTCCAACATCCCCTTATGTAATGATATATAAAGTAAAGCTTTAATTTAATGGTAAAGGTAATTTGTATACAGTGACAACTTGTCTGTGACAGGCTTTTAAAGGGCCAGCCTCAAGTGGCCATCGGAGGAACTGCCTTTATTTTTCAGCTGCAGTAAGTGACTGTGATGTGTGGAGACAACAGGGCAGTGCAGCAGATTCTGCTGCGTTATTACTCTGGATATGCTTTCATGAACACCTCAGACCTTTTTGGAAGAGACAGTGTTAAGATCAGATCTATAATTTGGTGCAAAAATAAATCCACTTATTCAAACAATGATGATATTTCATCAATGATGATAAAATCTTGAAAACCATGAGAAAAAAGCGCTACTATTTAAGCAATGAATAATATTTGTAATAGAAGTGGATCAATATGACAAATAGGATGGAAGCTGCCATTCATTTTGGATCCTTAACACACACTCACTCTTTCGTTCGCTGTCTCTCCTTCTTTCCCCTAAGGCCCTTTTCAGTCTGTCTGCCTTGGTCTCTTGATCTCTGAGCTGTCTCACGCTGCACCCCCCCCCTCCTACCCTCCTCTTTCTGGGGGAATTTGCACATGTGGTTATGTAAGAGTGAACAGTCAGCCTTCATCCTGCAGCAGTTGTACAAAGAACCAGAGCCACGGAGAGAGAGAGAGAGAGAGAGAGAGAGAGAGAGAGAGAGAGAGAGATAGAGAGAGAGAGAGAGAGAGAGAGAGAGAGAGAGAGAGAGAGAGAGAGAGAGAGAGAGAGAGAGAGAGAGACAACAGAGTCACCACCCTCCATCCTTGACAGCAGCCTAGTATAAAGGACAGAGATCATAGTTTACCTTGCTGGCATGGCCATGTTCTTTTGTACTAGATTCAACAGACCAGTCAAAAGTTAGGGAGAAGAATGTTGAGTTGCATAAACCTTTTGCATCAGATAGTCACAAGCTACTCAAAAAAACAACGCTGGAAAGGACATAGCATTCACCTCAGCCTGCTGAGACTCGGTGATGCCCTACATATTGTAAAACAGTTTTTGTGGAGCCCATACGGTCCATCACATGTCATGCACGGTTGGCTATCCTTGAATTCCTGCCGTCCTTAAATTTGAGCTTCTACTTGTTGTATCACAGACGCGAGTAAAAGTCTTTTGGCGTCAGCAGGATGTAATGGCCACTGTATCCACAAACAATAAGATATAGGGTCATGTCTAACAACAATATTCACCACATTTGAGGCAGACTTTAGATCAGAAGGGATATCAAATAGAGAATATATGTTGGGTTTACAGCTGAGGATATGGTTGTTTCGTGGAAATGTGAAGCGCAGCGGCATACAATAGTGTGTCAAAAATTCCTGCAGCTGTAACTAGCAAGTAAAAAATGTCCTGATTTCCAAAAATACATAAAGCTAAAAATAGATGGTTACTTAAATGTGACTTTTGGACTTCATTAACAATAAAGGTAAAAGGAAAGGGGACAAAAGTAAAAGTCAAGTGAAGTGAAGATTATTTCTATAGCCCATTTAAAACAACCTCAGTTGACCAAAGCGTTGTACGGTTTAAAGCAAATTAAAAATCCCCAAATCAACAAGAAAAAAATAAGCAAATATATATAAAAAGTATAAAAAACAGCAAACAAGAGTGCCTACTAAAAAAACAAGAGTGCCTACTAGGGACAAGTAGAAGTGAAATAATAGAGCAAATACAAGTAATATGACTGAAAGGTTCCCTGGGTTTCTTAGTAACACTTCACTGTAAGCCCGGATAAGTTGAGTCTACTTGAAAATTTTGAGGAAACCGGTTACGTTAAAATAATTAAGAAATGTGTAATGAAAACTTGAGTGCATGTAAATAAACTTTTGAAGTTCAATACATTAAGTGCCAAGTGCATCTAACTTAAAATTATTTATAATATTAACTGCTTTACCCAATTATTCTACTTAGTATCCTTAAGTTTAATGCACTAAATTCAAAGTTGATTTAACTTAAAATCATTTGTAATATTGTTTTAGCCGTTTACTCCAGTCAGTATCTTAAGTGACAGTTAAGTAAAACAGAAGTATATTCTTTTTCTGTTTTATTTTAAAACTGTTTAACAAATAATGCAAAAATCACATATTACACTGTCTACAGTGCACTTATTTAATTAAAGTATCAGTTAAATAAATCTTCAAGTAATCAAAAAAACTAAACTTGTAAAACAAAAAAAAAACAAGCAAACAAAAGACTCAAATCTAAAACAAATTACTAATGAAAAAAGACGAATAAATAAATACAGTGCATATGCTGAATGTACTGAGCATTTTGTTTCACAGAAAATAACTCTTGTAAATTTCCATTAAAAATGCAAAATATACATTGTTAGTGATAACAGTAGCACCTAGTGTGTATGGGTCCTAATAACAATTACTGACGTGAACACAGAAAAATATTTGAAAATGAGCATTGTCAGAAGACAATCAGCAACTAAAAGCATCTGCTTCTTTCTGAGGGACTGAAAAATGTGTGAACACACAAACAATGAAGGTGTTTAACCTAGTGCACACAGGAGGAATGTAAACTTTTCCCTGGCCCCAGTGAAGATGAGAAAAACTTTACATCATAGTTTTAACACTTACAAGACTCAACCCAAACCTTTTCAGCACTTTCCTGTAATAAATAAATAGCTTCAGTGTCCTGAAGCTATTTATTTATTTATTTATGCATCCTTGATTGCTGCGTTGCTAAATCTGCAGCTGCAGAGGTCATACCTCATATAAAAAAAAAGTGAATTACTCCTTTAACCCTATTTGCTGCAAAGTCCAAATCAAACAGGGACCTTGTAAAACAGAACAACAAAACCAGTGCTAACACCGTCAAACATGCACTGCAAACATGTTTGTATAAAAGTGCACTGAATATCTGGAGCAGTACATCACCTATTCAGAACCCGGTTTTACACTGAGAGCTGATTTTTAAAGGTTTGTATTTTGGGTGCCAGCTCACTTTTACCCAGGTTGAACATTACCTGAACAAACTGGAAGGTATTTTTCATACACCTAAGGTAGTCTAGGTGGAGGGCATAAAATTAGGACATACTGTAGAAGGCCTGAGGAAGGTTTGAATGAGTTGAGCTGAGGATTTTCTTGAGTAATGCAGAGGATTCCCATTGTAGTCTGACTGTAGGAGTCCTTGTCAGTTAAATCCTAACAGTGAAAAATAGATTAAAAAGAAGAGAACAGCAGTTTCTTTTTGAGTTTATGTTGTATTGTGTGATGGATGTATTCGAAACGTGTTTTTAGTTAGAAATGTGCATATAAAATTAAAGTTCAAATCTGTGAGACATGGAATACTGATCAAATGATTATGAAATTCAGTGGCAAGTCTTCATTATTGGCTTCAATTGAAAAACAAAATATGCACCTGCAGGATTTACAAAAAATAAAGTTACTTACAGAGGAGCATCATCCTCCAAGATGACTGGCAGTCCCTGAAGACAGAGGACCTGATGGTTGACTGTTGGTTCAGTGGTCTGGAGGATAGTGAACATAGAGCACACAGTTTTGCAACATGACATGACAGGAAAGGCAGATAACAGAAGGGTGAGGGATAGAAGTGGAAAGATGAAATAAGGAGAGAAAAGCAGCGAGGCCAGGAGATTAGCAGAAAGGAGGAGATTTGAGAATGGAGAAGAAAGGGAAGAGGTGAGAAAAGGGAGGAGGAGAGGAGAGGTCAATGCACCTTTGTTTGATGCAAAAGCTCAGCCAAAAGCTGAGGCCCCTCTTCTTCCTGAAGAGGTCCGGCAGGCTTGGGGAGAAATGGTCAAGAAGTTCTGAGACTTTTCCCCACCACTCTGTTGAACTCCTAACCAACCTGAAACATTAAGGATATAAAACAATGTACAATTTTATTCAACGTTACATTTATACCACAGAAAGCCATCATTTTTGTAAATAATCAAAATGGTCACACAAACACATTCTTGTTCTATAATTAATTGAACTTCAAACTGTTCTTCCGACCATCCCAGCCAGAGGATGACCCTGATTCTTTAAGACATGGGTGAGTTTGTACTAAGCCCTTTGCAAGAACTTCAAAATGTTCCTTCTCTGGGTATGACATAAATGCATATATGGTCTCAGCCAGTTTCTCGAGGAAATTATGTTTAAGTTCTTTTGTCACGCTAAGATAGGCTCCATCCCTGAGAAACAACAAGTTATCTTGACGGAGTCTATAATAAACATCAACAGAAAACTTGGGAATGTCAAATTCCTTTGGCTACTGCAAACCTTTATCCAATGAGGAGTTGGACAGGATCATGGTGTCTGCTTGGCCATTTGTGTGACTACATTTTTCTTTTTCTGCAGTGATTGGTGTAAGCTCAATCATTGGAAAGATTTTGATGGCTGGCTTCTCTGGGAGCTCATTGAGATCTGTGAGGTTGCACAGTTTCACCTTTGAGCCAGCCATTGAAATCTTCAAGTGTTTCAGGTCGTGCCATCATTGTCTTTTTTCTTATATCTCCTTCAGAGACAATACCCCTCAAGGTCAATTTTGGTTGCATTGGTTTAGTAAATGACATATTGCCTCAATGATACCATAAGTTCTCCTTGCACACTGTATGCTGATAACAGTAGGACATCATTTAGCTCTGACATCTTAAGCACACACATAAAGGGCACATCACTATAGAGAAGTTCTCAAGTAAGATCTCAAACGTTGACAATACCATGCTGTCATTTTGTGGCAGACAAATAGATTTTTAGTGTTAGCTGCAACATTTTTTTCAATCTGGGCAAATTCAGGGAGGCCTGAACATGAGCCAGTAGAGAGTATCATGGTAGGATGGAACTTGATTTAATCTACACAAACAGTTGATGCCTCAAGAATTGATCCTGTCTTTGAAACATTTTGAGGGATTGCTCTCTGGACATTCAAAGAGAAAGAGGCAAGCAAAACTGATATGTCATCTCAACTAATGGTCTGAAAAATGAGCTACAGTCAAGATGGTAACTGGCTGCTTTTTTATGTTTTGTAGCAAGTGTCATGGCAAATCTTTGGGAATTGTATGCATTGCGAATTGCCTTTTTAAAGAACTTGCCCTCGAAGCGCCTTGTCCAAACCTCTTACAGCGGACCAAATTTCCTTACAAGGTAGGGATAATGTTCCAAATAGTGATGTTTTGGCCGTAAATGAAAATGTGGAG
This sequence comes from Xenentodon cancila, assembly GCA_014839995.1. Taxonomy (NCBI): domain Eukaryota; kingdom Metazoa; phylum Chordata; class Actinopteri; order Beloniformes; family Belonidae; genus Xenentodon; species Xenentodon cancila. The sequence continues at coordinate 17,626,025 of CM026198.1, read as the reverse complement.
GTGTTGACTGCAGCAGCTGTCTGTGCTCTGATATCTTACTGTCCAGGAAATGTAGTGTCTCTTCAGTATGCGCTGGTGCCACAGCTACCTCAACAATGTCTTTAAGAAGCATGAGAATTTCCTACGCGTTCACCATCAGGGACACAGTGTCTGATAAGAAAAGGAAGGAGACTTATAATACACCAAAACTTTCTACCTATCAGGTCTGGAAGACACAGGGACAACGTTTTAGGAACAATGCCTTCCAGGATGTCGAGTAAGATGTCAGGAGGGTAACCAGTGACTGCATGAAACAGTTTGAGATTCTAAGCTAAAGGACACCCCCTATTCACACCATTAATCTGACTCAATCCTGGGTCCCCTTTCACCTCCTGCACCTGCCGATCATGTAAGCCCCTGTTTCTGAGCTGAAAGAATCCAGAGCCCACCTCTTGTTGTTGAGTGTCCCTACTGCTTGCCAAACCGATTTTGCTGGTATGTTTGCAATGACCCAGTATACTGCACATATTGGATGTTTAAGCATTGATTTTCCAAGAGGATTGACATCTTCAAAGTCATCAATGTAAAGACCAAGAGCAATCGTGAACGCATCCCTTGCAAGAAGAGAGTTTTTAATTTAAGTACTGCCCATCTATATAAGATCTGTATTCTTCCAGGGCATGGACTTTTTCTGCAATAGCTTTGTCTAACACATCAGGTCTGTAAAGCAAATTCTGGAGCGTGGGACCAATAGGAAAATATGCAAGTAGTTTTTTGCCCTTTTCCACCACATATGCTATGGGGTTTACCAGTGGAAACTCTCTGCTCTTCTTTTAGCAGTTCGTAAGGATCCATCTTTGGTACAAAATGTTATCATGATACTTTCTGACATAGCTGAGGTGGTCAGAGGGTGGGACTGCAGGTAAGGATGTCAGTAGGTCTCAAACAAAGACATCTATACAGACAGGTGGAAGCAAGCACTGGGATGGAGGGTGGGACTGCAGGGAAGCATGCAGCTCCTGAGGATCTGGCCTGCAAAACATGGAAAGAAGAGAAAAAGAGGAGGCAGACCAGCACAACAAACAAGAACAATGGAGCACATTTATACTTATGAGTTTCTTCTTATTAATAACTGATGATTGAGCTGAGGAAGGGAAATAGAAACAGGAGGTGAGGGGCACCACTCAGTGAATCATGTTGGTGCCCCTCTGTAGCGTAGGTCTACAGCAGCAGATCTAGGATGAAGCTGTGTTGAAGACCAGCTGCTCTAGTCTGGTCCTGCAGCTGCAGCTGTGACTACTGGTCCTAACACACTAAAGTTTACACCAACTATATGCTTTATTAAACAGAAAGGTTTTAAGTTTGTTTCTAAAGGTGGAGGTGGTGTCAGCCTCCTTAAACCAAATTGGAAGTCGGTTCCATAGTGATGTTGCCTGATAACAGAAATCCCATCCTCCAAATCTACATTTGGATCCTCTAGGAACTATGAGTAAACCTGCACTCTGAGAATGGAGAGCTCTATTAGGAACATAAGGTTCTATCAGGTCGTGCAAATATTGCGGCGCTAGGCCATTTTGGACTTTATATCCAAGTAATAAAATTTTGAATTGGATTCTGAGTTTTACGGGGAACCAATGGAGGGAGGCTAACTCAGAAAAGACGTGCTGTCTCTTGATTCCTGTCAGCATTCACGGTGCTGGATTTTGGATCAGCTGGTGGATATTCAGAGAATTACTTGGACATCCTGCTGATAATACATCACAGTAATCTAGCCTCGTGTAGAAGATACAGACGTGATACGGTGTGAATTAGTTGTTCAGCATCACTCTGGGAGAGGATGTTCCTAATTTTTGCGATATTACAAAGGTGGAAAAACATTGTCTTACAAACGTGATTAATATGGTGTTTAAATGACAAATGCTGACTGAAAATAACACAAAGTTTTCACACAGTTGTACTGGAGGCCATTGCAACACCATCTAATCCCTGCCTAAGGTGTTTGGGACTAAAACAATAATCTCTGTTTTATCTGAATTTAGGAGCAAAAAATTAGTGGACATCCAGTCCTTTATGTCTTTAAGGCACACCTGAAATTTGGCTAATGGTTCTGTTTCATCTGGCTTCATAGACAAATACAGCTGTGTATCATCAGCACAGCAATACAAATTAATACTGTGGTTCTGGATAATACTTTGCATGGGCTGCATGTATAAGCTGAACAAAATTTGCCCTAGCACTGAACCCTGCGGGACGCCATAGCAGACCCTCATCTGTACTGAAGAAAACTTGTTAACATGAACAAACTGGAATCTATCACATAGATATGATTTAAACCAACCTAGAGCTGTCCCTTTAATCCCAACAACATACTCTAGTCTCGGCAGTAAAATGCTGTGATCTATAGTATCAAAAGCAGCACTGAGGTCCAGCAGAACAACTATGGAGACTAACCCATTATTTGAGGCCATAAGAAGGTCATTAGTGACTCAAACCAGTGATGTTTCTGTGCTATGATGCATTCTGAACCCTGACTGAAAAACTTAAAATGGATTATTTTTGTACAAATGGTCACACAGCTGGCTTGCAACTATTTTTTCCAGAATTTTAGATTTAAATGGAAGGTTGGAAATCGGTTTATAATTAGCTAAAATGTCTGGGTGAAGAGAGGGTTTTTTAAGTAAAGATTTAATTACTGCAACTATTAAAATGTGTGGCACATATCCTAAGGTTAGGGATAAGTTGATCTGGTCCAGTATTGAGAAAGATGAGAGAGAAAACATTTTTGAGTAGTGGAGTTGGGATAGGGTCTAACAGACACGTGGATGATTTAGCTCTATCGATGACTAAGCTACAGAAAACGAAACAGTCTAGAGTAAGGTCAGAACCTGAGAAAGTCACTGAAACAATGCCCACAGCTGCTGCCGTGTGGGCCTGGATGATTTCATCACTAATTCTTACAATTTTACTGCTAAAGAAGCTCATAAAGTCTCCACTACTGAGAGCTGCAAGACATAATCACAGTACATAATCACAACCAATGATTTCCGACTTGAACCTCTTCCAGTTCTTTCCTTGAGTACATTTGAAAAGTGGAATAGGCACTTTTTTCAAAGTTACAATCTTTATAAAGACACCTGGAGGCCTGGTTCTGATCAGTTAATGAAGTCGCTGAAGTCGGTTAGCTAATATTGTTAAGGGGGCTCCTGGTCCTCAAGGCTTTGTCACGTGACTTAAAAATAGCCGTTTTCCCAGTATTGTTAAATGACCAACCTCAATATATTTTAATCAGCAGCGTTTTCATATCACAACAAGCCCCGCCCGCCAGTAAGAAACGTAGCTTTTAGCTAACTTAGCAGAGTTAGATAAAAGCTAAAATGCCCACCCTTTAAACTGATTTAAAAATAATCTAATGAAAAGTAACAGGTGAAAAATGTCAGAATTGTATAAAACGAACATTGCCATGTCTTATCAGCAGCCCCACAAATTCATCCACGCATCCTCACACGATTAATACTCCGCCGCTGCTTGCATCCACATTCAGACAGCCTCTTGTCATCCTCCTCTCCCCTTTTGGACCGTGGTGCACAGCCTCTCGAATGACACAAAATCTGACCAAAAGTATTAAAAATGTCCATCAAATAAACCTTTTTTAAAGTCTTGCAGCAGCTCCAGAAAATGGCGGTGCACAGAGAACTGCGAAAGTCACGGAGCTTCACGTTCAACGTGTCAGCATGGTCAGGAGGTAGCCAATCAGGAGCTTCTGTTGCCTGATGGCGTGGTAAAACTTACTAGTTTTAAGTTATTAAATTTAAAGTTATTAGTACATTTAAAAATGTCTAGGTATTAAGAGAATGTAATTACTTTGGATAGTAATGCAACGAGCTATACTTACATTTGAATAGAAATGCTACCACACTTAAATCATTTAGGTAAATTGTAATTACAATGTTAACATAAGCATTGGGCATGTCTCATGACCCATTAACTTACCTAGTATGATTAGCGGTAATCCTTTAAAATTTTTTGAGTCTGAAACACAGTAGAGCATTTACTATCTTTATGACTGGTGCGCTAACTTAAAGGTCCTGTATTATGCTTTTTCTGACTTTCAGAGATTTGAAATTTGACTTAAACTGTAATGTCTCCACTTTACAGGTTGTGCAGCTGTCAGTTTAAGAGGTGCACAATTGATTTAAGAGGTAAATTCAAGAGGTAAAATCAACTCGGCATTTGCCCCCTTAGACATTTAAAAAAGAAACATCCTCCTGTCTCTCTCATTAACCCCTTTTATATTGGCGGATTAACAAACTAGTGTGTCCTTTGTACATTGACTGACATGGGGTGGGGTCTCAAGCTGGCCCTGCCAATACTCACCTCCAAGGGCACACTTAATTGCAGGTCAGGTAAACAGAGCTAACACAGGGTGGCGGGTTGTGGGAGGGATTTGTTGATCATGTAACGTGAGTACAACCCACCAAGGAAAGTTTTAGTTTTTTTTAGTATCATTAAGTATTATTATAAAATAAGGAAACAGCTAATGAGAGTAACTACAGCAGTCACAGCTAGGGTCTAAATTTGTGAGTAACTGGGAAGACAAGGAGATCTGTGAGCAACTCAGCCTCAGAGCTGAGGACACCATAAATCTGGCCTCTGTTCAGAACCACAAAGAATGGTACATTGTTTGAACACCTGGCCACATAAATTACAAACCAAAGATTTGCAAAGAGCAAAACCCAGCCATCCCGATGTTCATCCATCCTCATTTTGAAAATTGTACCTGTTTGACAGCATATTTCATCCTGCTGATGTAGGGATAATATGTCATTCTACACGCCTGCACATCTTTAACATTATGTTACGTAGATAACGTCGGCCGACTCATCTTCCCTCCCCTCAACTCGCCACGAGGGGGCAAATAACAAGCCTTGTCAAAAAACATGCGTTCATCATCCAGCAATAATAGTGGAGTCAGGGGGGATGGGAGGAAGGGGGAGACCAAACAGGGGGCTCACAGAGCACACAGAGAAAAGAAGAGAAGATTTGGCTAAATGATCTTACAGACCCAAAAGAATTTTTAAGTCACCACCAAAATGAAACGACTACTTGATCAACATGAATAGGGATCAAAATTGCATAAGATGGGAACTTTAAATTAATAATGAAATAAAATAACTTATGTGAGACGTATGACACGCAAATAATCAATCAGTAACCAATAATCAATATATACCAGTTCATCAGAACAGTCATTCAGAAACATCACACATTTGGGAAAAGAGAGAAGAAAATGACGGTAAAATCAAGGAAATTTTGCCTGCTTGTGCCAAGGAAAAAGCTACTCTGCAGACTGATGACACTGATGTAATCATCAATTATAAACTTGTTAAAAGAAGCATCTACAGAAGCAAATTGCAAGGGGTTAATAATGTGAAATCACTCATATGGGAACATGAAGTTGTGAGGAAGTTTTTCAGCTGCTGCAGCAGAGAGCTGCTGACCCTCGGCATGTGCACCACCAGAGTGGGTCAGTTAGTCCACAGTGCTGACTCTTACAGGCGGTTCCACTGGTTGTGGATACTGAAGACAGTATTGTTTAGGGTGCACTTGTCCTTAGAGGTTTTTGCACTGACATTTCTTAATGTTTTGACCAGGGGGTTGTCAGGACCAAGCCAAATCCTTCAGCCTTCATATTTGGTGAATTCCAAAGTGTACTTTGAGCTTTCTTTTAAATTGACATTGACATTGTGTTTGCAGAAGCTGCCAGTCCCATGCCAGTCTGGTACACAATCCTGAAGCATGACTGATCCACCCCTGTACTTAAAAGCTTTTAAAATTCTGCAACATTAGTTCTCCAAAATTAATTCAGAGGCATCTTGCAGCGGCATCACAGTTTGATTTTAATGTCATGACACCTGCTCCAACGTGCATCAGGCATCTTCAGATGTTGATCTGTAAACTTTGATCCTGAATTATGGAGCGAAGAGAGAGAAAAGATTTCCTTTGATAACTCTGAAGGATATTTGCGTGAGTTTAAATAACAATACACAGTTGCAACACCACACCAGTCTCTTAGATCTCTCTGAAGATCTTTTACAGTCAAAAATGTGTTTTAATTGACATTAAAGCAACCCCACAAGGATTTAAGAATGGTATCCTAGACTTTAATTTAAACTCCACTGTTTCCACATTATTGTCATTGAAAACACAACAACCTGAAAGTGCTGCTCTCATTTCATGGCATTTTTCCGATTTGTGTCCATTAGTTTTTCCTGTTTTCAGAATTTATTTGCAGCTGCTTAAATAGCTTCATGGTTGGTGATTTTGGGACATTTGGGGAGCCAGATTATGTATGGCAAAAAAAAAATAAAGAAGTAAAACATTTTAAAATCTGAGCACCAACATTTTTGCATAATTCTCTTTTATCAAGCATAATTTTCCATTTGAATGCCTCACAGCAAAAGGTTTGTCCAGACTAAAAGATGTTTTAAAATCTTTATAGATTATAAAAATGTGAGCACAAAAAAATCATACCAAAAAAAAAAAAACAAACATAGATTTTCAGTTTTTACTCCTATAGTGTGTGAAGCGCTGCAATGTGACCCACAAAGCACACCACATGCTAGATCACATCCATCAAAGATCACATTCCCACCAATCTCGGGAAATCACACCAAATCTTTCACACTATTTCATACTGCGTTCCGATAAATACAATAACAATAGTTTTTTTTATTGCTTATTCTTCCATCAGCTGGCTTTGTAATAGGTGAGGTTTCATCCTTTTTCACATAACAATCCAGTGTATGAATGTCTGTTTTCAGTATATTGTATGTTGTCTATATATGTGTTGATGTTTTTATGGAACTCTCCATTTACTTTCTGTCCACTAATATTTAATCATAAAAAGCCATACTTGTTCAGAGAGTTTTACACCTTTACAGTGAGCGACATGTGGATGACAAGAGCAACAGAAAACCCAGTATAATGATGAGAGTGAACGATTTCGAGAAAAAAACTAAGAGTAAAAACTGTGAAACAGGACAGCTCAGTTTCAGTGTGTGAATAGTGAAACACGGTACCTTACAGTAAATAAGCTGAATAAACTGTATATCACAACATATGCGGTTTAAGTGTTTGAATGGATGAATAAGAAACACACCACTATGTAGATGATAGATAGTTTAAAAGGTTCTATATAAGTGCAGCCCTTTTACCATTTTTCCCTCAGGGGTTAACAAACTGTGCAATCTCTGCTGCAAGTACATACACCTGCAGAGACCGCACAGAACTACAAGCCCATAAAGCCAACTCAGCTCAACACAGCGGATTCTGATAAAAGCTCTGGGAAACTACCTTCAATCTGCATTCAACATTCAGTATTTTGAAAGATTGACTCATTCATTGTTTCCAGATAATTTATTTTTATGTCCGGATAGTTGTTGTGAAGAAGGACCTGAGTCGAAAGGCGAAGCTCTCGATGTACCGGTCAGTCTGCGCTCCCATCCTCACTTATGGTCATGAACTTTGGGTATTGACCGAAAGAAAAAGATTGCGCCTACAAGTGGCCGAAATGAGTTTCCTCTGTAGGGTGGCTGGGTGCTCCCCTAGAGATAGGATGAGAAGCCCGGTCACTTGGGAGGAGCTCGGAGTGGACCCGCTGCTTGTTCACATCCAGAGGAGTCAGCTGAGGTGGCTTAGGCATCTGTATCGGATGCCCCCTGGACGAGACTGTCTCTCGGCTGGCCTGGGAACGCCTTAGAATCCCCTGGAAGAGCTGGAGGAAGTGTTTGAGCAGAGATGCGAAGACATCCCTCACGCCAGACTGCTGCCCCTGCGACCCGGTCCCAGATACGCAGATGGATGGATGGATGGATGGATGGATGGATGGATGGATGGATGGATGGATGGATGGATGGATGGATGGATGGATGGATGGATGGATGGATGGATGGATGGATGGATGGATGGATGGATGGATCTTTATCTCAACAGTTATCAAATGAAGCATGTAGGTTAAAAATATGAAGTTTCAAAAGTTTCATAATTTCCACTAAAGTACTGTAGAGTACGGCAGTAAAAAAAAAAAGTGCTTTAAACATTTAGCAAAATACAAGTAGCAGCAGCCACCTCAAACCTTTGTGCTTTGGTTTAAAACAACTTTCCTAAAACATGCGAAGCCTTTTAAACAAGGGAGGACAGACATATTATATTCATGAAACAAAAAAATCCTCAGTCCTGAGGTCTTAACGTGGTCCATTTAAGAGAAAAATATTCACACATAAAGACCCCTGACTTGCTTTGAACCCTGTGAAACGCTGTGGGAGCGATGTTTGTGCTGCTATAAATAGAAAGCTGGATGCTCGTACATAATGCTAATGTTTCTGATCGGGATGCTAGGAGACAGGTGACATCACCCACTGATGACGTCATCTGTTTCATTGATGTCACTGCAGCTATTTTTGGGAAGCAGTGACATGGGGGCATATCACGAATTACATGAGTAATACGGCATGATAATGACTGGCAGGCTGTGCAAGCTCCTCCGTTTGTGTACTATATTCATACCTAAACCACGCACACACACGCACACACACACACGCACACACACACACGCACACACACGCACACAGGCATATGCAAACACACATCTGCTGGCTGGTATGAGTGTTTATGCTGTTTTTCTTGCTTTTCCATTTGAATGAGATCAGTTTGTTTTCTAAACGTGATTCGAGCAATGAACATGTTGGTCAGCTGCGCATGGCCACGTGCGTGCAGATACACACGCGCGCAGATAGATATATTCCCTTTAAGCAGCTTTGCTGAGTTCCCAAAACCACATGTTCTTTGCTGCTGGGCTCTCCCACGTGGGCGAGCTGCGTGTGTGTGTGTGTGTGTGTGTGTGTGTGTGTGTGTGTGTGTGTGTGTGTGTGTGTGTGTGTGTGTGTGTGTGTGTGTGTGTGGGAAACAGAGCGAGCAGATTGCTCCTTGGTGAGCAGTGTACAGTGTGTATGGGAAACACCCCACTTTAGAGAGTGAGCGAGTGAGTAGGCGGCGGTCTGATCGATGAGTGTGTTCACTTTGGTGCTTGTTGAGCTTGCATGGGTGTGTGACAGTGTGATGGGGATTTTATTTTTTTTGTGCACTGCACATTGTGCATGCACATTACACTCTGTGTGAGTCTGTGTGCGTGTGTGTGTGTGTGTGTGTGTGTTTAAACCCAGGCAGCTCCCACGGGGGTGTACACCCCCACCTCCATAATTCAGCCACAATTACAAGGCTCTCCTCTGCTGCAACTAATGAAACCATAAGTCAGCCAGAGACACACATAAACAAACACCACTGCAGCAGAACCAAGTGAGCAGTGAGAGCTTTGCAGGGAAGATAAAAGTGTGGAAGAGAAGCAAGACACTTGGATGGTGTGCGCGTGTGCCCAGTCTGCCCACTGATTTTACACTGTTGAACCACAGTACATACTGACCAATGACGGCTCGACCATTTGAATAGATGAAGTGGTACTTAACAAAAAGTCACATGAGCAAAAAAGATCCAAAGAGATTTAGGGATGCAGCTAACAATGATTATGGACCCATTCTTTTTTATATTTAACCTGCTTATCAGTGTTCTCTTACCATTCTGCTGTTGTTCATATGTTCTTCCACCGTGGCTGTACATGGCAGCTATGCTGGAGCCAGTTGAGGGGAAGCCGATTCACTCTCTTCCTGTTGCCTCAGGTGTGCTTGGAAGTCAGTTCAAAATGAATGGGAGTCAATTGAGGTGTACCTCAGTAAACAAAGCTTTCATGGGAATACGTTTTATTATTATTATTTAATGTTTAATTGTGTTTTCAATGAAGGGGGTATAAACAAATTATATAGTTCATATTTGAGATTCTCTGCATGGAAAAATTTCTAAATCCTGAGAGCAACATTTTTTATTAAATCACAAAATAGATTTGCTAAAGTTTTCTTTTATTAGTCAGAAAACTTCTTGAAAATATTATAAGCTTGCGAAATACTTGTTTTTTTTCTGGATATACGCCGGAAATACTTTTTTTCTTCTTCACCAATGAGGGACTAGTCCATAGACAATATGTGGAATATACTGTATAAAGTGTGACTCTGCTCGCTCTCTTCTCTGTTTGTCAAGTCAGGCTCATAATCATTCAGTCTTAACTTGTGAGCATTGGGAGTTATTCAGAGCCTTTACTGAAGGAAAAGCAACTTGTACAAATACTAAGTTGAAATTTCTGCTGTTGAATTTGTCATGTGTTCAGGGGTGCACATCGTCGGTCCTCGAGGGCCGAAGTCCTGAAGGTTTTAAATGTTTCCCTGCTTCAACACACCCTGATAGACATGGCTGTGTCATTAACAGACCTTTCCAGAACTTGATGACGTGCTGATGATGACCTTTAATTCGATCCAGGTGTGTTGAAACAGGGAACCATCTAAAACCTGCAGGACAGGGGGCCCTCGAGGACCGACTATGAGCACCCATGTTACTCAGACTATGTCATTTGACATTATTACAGTTTGCCTGTGCTGATTTAAGAAATAGTTGGTACTGAGGATCAATCATCACTTTTCATCCAGTTATTTTGGATTATTTTTATGAATTTGACGATTTTATTCTCAGTTTTTCAAACAGGAGAGCCTACAGTGATCTCATAGCTAAAAAGTCCTGATCGCAGTGTTTTCGTCCTTTAAATAATAAGAATAAAATGAAAAAAATCAAATAAAAAGCAGTGGCAGCATTTCACATTTCTAGAACTGTAGCAAATGTGGTACTATGACATAATAAAAAACGATGGAAACATGTATCAAAGATTGTTTCTAACAAGGTGAATTAAATCCTCTTGTACTAATAATGAGAAATAAAAGCGCTATATAATATATAAGATGGTGTCAGGTTTGACAACGTGATTGTACGACTGATAAAGCCAGCTGGCCTCATGTAAACAGAGATCAATCGATAGCCAGGAAGACACGGTTTCAGCCTCTTGAGTGGCCTCAAGCACGCTCAAAAAGAAACCAAAAAAACATACTGTGTACGTCTCTTCCTGCTGCTGCCACTTTAGCGCTTTCACTCTCAGCTAAACTCTCTCCATCTCTCTGTCTCTGTGCCATGTTGTGCTTGGTAGCAGGGTGTGCCTGGAGGCCCGTGCATTTAAAAATTTCTTCCTTTTAAACTCCCTGTCTTCAGCTTAAAGCGCGAGTGTAAAGAGAGAGGGAGAGACAGTGACACAAAGACAGCTGGAGGCGAAGCAGCTTCACAGAGAAGTGAGAGCCTGCAGTGTTTGTGCTTCTCCTTTTGTCTCCCTTTTCCTCCTCTGCTCTCATCTTTTTCTTTAACGTTCTCCTCCTTCTTTTAATTGTTTCCATATTTATCCCCCTCTTCTCCTTGTATTTTGTCAATTCTGAAGTTGCAACACAGTTCCTTTAATGCATCAGCTTGTGTTTGTCACTTTTTTTTGTGAAATCTCAAATTATATTTCCTACCATTTAGTTTTCCGCTGGTTTCTGTAACTCTCTAGCTGTGCATTTACCAGATTTCGTCTGAGTTCACTTTAAAAATGAATGAATACATTCAAGTCACGAAAAACTTTAAAAGTTAGATTGTTAATATGCATACATGTTGGAAAAAAAAAAAAAAAAAAGATTATATCACTTACATCATTTTTACACTCCTAAATCATTAATTTTGTCAGCATCTTTGCTATGCTGGGATTTAGATGTCATTTTTTAAAAAAGCCATGCAAACTTCATGCAACAATGTAATGTACACGTCCCTGTTCAAAGTCCATGGTTAAAGTCTTTTCAGACCTGAACTAGGTGTTGATTTTTTACATCCTTGGACGAAAACAAGATTAGAAGATCAGCCGGACGTGAGTGTTGACGTCCACCGCTCTACATGGTTCATTCCAGTTACACCCTCTAGCTCATTTATTTAATTAAAGGAATAAACAATACTAATCTCTTCTCATTCATGTCCTCACCTTCCAGAATTCACCGATGTCTGACATCCCAATACTCCTCATCTCACAGGAAGGTTTTGCTGCAGCATATTTTTCTTCAGCATCGCACAAGTCGTGTCTATATCTAGTGGCGTCACACTGCTGGGAAATCTCTGGGAACTACGGTCCCAGCTCCATCCATACTTCCACCCCTGGTCCCAATTACACAGCCTAATCTGAGACATGATTGCTCATTACCTCTAGTACTATATAATATCATTTTACTGAATGTATTTCTCTAAATTGCCCTACAGTGGTTGACATCTTCATTAGACATAGCAGTTCCTCACTAGATAGTATACTCCCTTCATGATGTGTTACCCATTGGGAATGGTGTCAGGTTGCTGTGGCAACAGACAGTTGTGTCCCTGGCATTAGACTCTTCCATTTACATTTCATTTCCTTGCTATTTGGGAGGTCGAGATATTTAATCAGTGTTCGTCACTCCCATCACAGTACAACATCTGGGTGGAGTGATGAGGATGGAGCCGAGATGTCAAACTGTAATTATGGCCCTATATTTACTGTAAGCAAGTGAGGCCCACCGCTGCCTTACTAGCCAAAGTACAGCTGCCACACTTGCTCACCGCCACCTGGAGGCTCTGACTTTAAGGACCAAGGAGGTTACCCTGTTAGGTTGTGAGGTCCGAGCCAAAGGCCTGTTGTTAAAATAATGATCCTACGAACGATTCTATGAATACAGAATTTAACGCGTTGTTTTAAATGCATATGGTCAGTTGTAACCATGTACACTGTTGTCGTTGTGTCGTCATGATTTTTATCTGTCATATATTGAGGGGTGAAGCAATAGAGGCATTGCAGCAACGAGTGAGGGAGATGAATCTTATTAAACCATTAATAAAAATGTCTTAAAAAAACAACCATGCTGCTGTATATTGTGTCCACAGTCATTTGTGCTCACTATGTTGTGCTCACTATGTTGTGCTCACTATGATTATATGAGAAAACCTCAGCCAGCATGTGTTCACAGCTAGCGAGAGGAAAAGGTATACGTGTGAGTGTGCTTGCAAGTCACAGAAGGCAATTTTTCTTACTCTTTGAAAATATATATACATGTCTTTGCGAGCATGCCGTGTGTGCGTGGTATGAGGGTCTCTCCACCTTGAAGACGATTTGTCCTGATGCCACATGTCAATAAAGACGAGGTGATGAAGTTAAAAGAAAAGTAGGAGGAGGAATCTTGGTGCAGTGCCAGCATTCGGGTCACCTTAATATTTAATCTGCTTCACTGAATGAAACTATGACAATGATGCCCTGCTGGAGAGGTGACATAAAAGAGGTTTAGGGCCATATTTGCGAAACGGAGCCAATTAGCGTCTGATTGCTGAGGATAAACGGCGTCAATGGACGAAGAATCTCCTGTTCTGCAGGAGAACAAGCAAACTCCACAAAAGCTTCAGTCGAGATTCACATCAGTAAACTGTCTGGCTTTACAGCAGCGGTGCCAGCCATCACCGTGGGCTATCGCACCCGTGTTGGTTGGACGTTCAGTGGATGGTGCGTCTGAGCTGCCTTCGCCACACCTTAAATAACCAACCAACCTGCTTCTTGCCTGCAACAGTTAATAAGCTGTGTATTTTGAAACCGGGTGACGGCATCCTTCTTTTATGGTGGTGGTCAAGTGAGATTATAGAATAAGCAGTGAATCCATACCTCCGATCGCTCCTCAGTAACTGTTTCAAGACTCGCAAATAATAATTACTGAGACATGTAGAAATTTCAGACACCTGCAGTTATTTTGTGGAATAATCTGCAAAACAAAATAAATATAAAAGCAATTAAGGCTGCAGTTTAAGTTCAGTGTGTTTTTTCTTAAAATCTTATTTTTGTGACAAAAGCAAAGTAAAAGAGACACCATGTCCTTTAGACTTATTATTATTACTTATCTAATCTACCTCATCTATCGTCACCCTCTTCACATTGTTAAAGTGTCCTTGAACAGGACACTTAACCCCCCCCCCTCCCCCTCCACCCCCCATTACTTATCGGGGTATGTCTGCAGAAACAGTGCGCTGCTGTACTGTATATATAATGTATATAATAGAAGTACCGTGTGAGTGTGTTTGTGTGAATGCTTAAGTAAGAGACCCATTGTAAAGCATTTTGTAGAAGCTATAGAAGTTCAGAAAGGCGGCACATAAGTGCAGGCCATTTTTTAGTTAATGTACAAATAGAAAAGTCTTCATGTGTGCACCTCTGGGTGGATTTTTTTTTTTTTTTAATGCAATAAATTGCCTTTGTTCGTGTGAGCAAACTTGGAAACGACTAGAGCTTCAAGAATTTGACAGCGGTAGCCTTGGAGACCACCTCCATGGCCACGGCGACACCATCACAACCCTAAAGCTAATCAGCAAATCAGCCACACGCAGGGTCATCACAGAGCTGAAGGGCAAACCGATATAGGGGAGAGAGGGAGGACGGAGACAGACAGAGATAAGATACGGAATGACGATATTACTGGTTTTTATCTATTTCTGCTGACCATTTTACTGTTGTCCTCCAAAGTGTTATACCGACTTCGTTTATCTGTGTGTACAAGTGTATTACAATTTCAGCCATGCTAATATTTGACAAATGATGGGTGGTGATACTTGTGACAGCTATTTTTGCCTCTTCGCATGTGTATCCAGGCGCTGTACGAGCCTCCAGTATCTTCCCCATCCTGAGTGTGATCCTGCTCTTCATGGGGGGGCTTTGCATCGCCGCTAGCGAATTCTACAAATCACGCCACAACATCATCCTCAGCGCAGGCATCCTCTTCGTCTCCGCAGGTATGAAGGGTTAAAAATAGGGATAAGAGGAGGAGGGCTGAGGGAAGGGAGGGCTTAAACTGGAAAGATCAAAATAAATGTTGATAGCGGAGGAGCGAAAGTGAGGGGGAATTCAGCGGAAGTAAAATTTGAGTGGCGATGAAGTTAAAGAAAAGAAGCAACACGTGATCTGTATTTGAATAAAACGGAGGGGATAGACGAGAGCAAAGAAGACCAAGAAGTAGTATTACAGTATTAATTGGCATTGATGATCTTTGACACAACACAGTTTTGAAACGTCCGAACCGGAGCCAAATGTCTGCTTTTTTTGGAATATGGTCCATGATAGGACTGAATGACCACTAGATAATATAATCCATTTCTTACGCGTTACATACACCACAACCTCTGCCACAAGTGAAGAGACAAAGATAGAACAGGTTGCTGTGTTGGCAAGGCATTTTTGTGTTTTTGTGTGCGGTTCCAGGCCATGGCCTACTGTTCTGCACTAGATAACTAGTTCCCCTCCATGTCAGAAGTGAGAGATGCAGTTCTCTGTCTTCCTCTTTTCTGATCTAGCTGTGTGTGTGTCTGTCTCTCTTGCCCTGTTGCTAGGCTAAGAGAAGGCCGCTGGGATTACACTCTAAAAATAAGGTGTCCCTGATACTCTTCTGCTCTGATCCATCTCAAACAGGGCATCGGAGTCCAAACTCTTCCTTCTGTTTATCTTCACTTTAAGTCGCTGTTTATCATCATATCTGAGTGTTTTGAGTGGACGTACATTGCGTCTTAACACAGTGACAGTGATGATTTATGATGAGAGTAAAAGATTTCCAGAAGAAGCGCAGAGAAAACATAACACCGATGAGAGTGACTGGCAGAGGGTGTGAATTTGAACACTGTTAGATGTTCGAACTGATGAAGAGGGTGAAATGAAGCGATGCAGAGGAAAGAAATCAAAAAGATCTTAAGACGAAGAAGTAAAACTGCTCTAGCATGGAGAAACACAGGAAAAGTGGGGAGTGTTCTCTCAATCTCACTGGATTGTCAATAAATGTGTTCTGTCAACTGCAGCAGCTTGTACTCCCATTAATAATGGCGATACATTCATCCAATTAGATACCAAGTCATTTGAAGCATATTTTTGGTTCTCTGTCAGCCTCGGTGAGCAGCTGTCCTCATTTTCCTCATCTTCTATCACAGTAATTTGAACAACAACAGTATCTGAACTGTAATAAGATAACCGCATCCACACACAAAGGCACGCATACAAGTACTGCATAAAAGTCTTAGTCAGGTGGGATGTAATGCCATCAAACAATATGAAATTTAATTGTTTATTTTTTATCCTTTTGCAAAATGCAAAGTGGAACGACCAGAGAAAAAGTCTAAATCAAAGCAATATTTTGTGTGACCACCGTTTACTTTCAGCCCTGAATCGCTTGTTCTTGTAACAGTTGATGGATATTAGTTAAGTGTATGTTTAACCAACTACGCTGAAAAAGTGCTTCTGGCCATCAGTTTCACTTGTAGGTTGAAACATAGTCATTAACACACAAAAAAGCAAAGAAAAAAAAAGAAAAAACAACAATAATAACATATGATTTACTTAAAAATGTCATATCAAGTGGACCCACTTTACTACAGACAACAAAAAAATTGTTGGTACTTTTCCATAAAAACAAAACAAAAATAAAAATACATAGTGATCACTGAATAGCTTCGAACTGACAAAGGTAATAATAAATAACTATTTATTAAAAACGCACCAATAAAAAATACACTGCTTTTGAATAGTAGTTCAATATAATAATTGTAATAATAACAATAATAATAATAATAATAATAATAATAATAATAATAATAATAATAACAACAATAATAATAATAATAATAATAATAATAATAATAATAATAATAATAATAATAATAATAATAATAATAATAATAATAATAATAATAATAATAATAATAATCTAACTAATGAAATTGGACTGGACAAATTAGTTGGTATGCTCAACTTGATATCTTGTTGCACAACCCTTTGAGGCCATTAGTGCTCCTGCCTTCTCAGGTTTGAATAGGAACATGAAGCTGCTGAGATGGTCTTCCAGCCTTTAACTTTAACACACTTGTTTAGATTTTTTTCTCATTATGATCTCCTCAGACAACTCTCTGTTTTGCTTTCTCAGTGTGGCGTACAACATGATACCAAACGACAGAGGGATGAAGTTTCACTCTTTAAATAGTCAGACTGACTGACTGCAAAATTAAAGATATTTGATTGTAATTACAGGACACAATCATTTTAATTCGCCACTATGATCAAACTATTCATCTTTTCGAGGGGTGCCGAGTAATTATGTCAAGGCCAGTTTCACTAGTTTGTTGTTTGTTTTTTTTTTTAGATGATTGTTTTGAACCAAAACTCAAAGGCAATTTATGTTTTAATATGTCAGCTTTCAGAAAATTATCACTTTACTACTTTGTCACATAATTTCAGTGACCTTGGTGGGTTTTTCTTTCTTTAATGGATGAGTACCAAAACATTTGTTACATGTGTACATGAAATAATTAAGATCATTTTTTTCTTAATGTGGGTTCAGTGAAGTCAAGGTGTACATGATTATGATTAAGTACATGTAACTTACCTAGATTACGTATTCAAGTATATATTTAATCATATATCTTGCAATAATGTATAAATCATTG
Organism: Xenentodon cancila; assembly: GCA_014839995.1. Classification (NCBI taxonomy): domain Eukaryota; kingdom Metazoa; phylum Chordata; class Actinopteri; order Beloniformes; family Belonidae; genus Xenentodon; species Xenentodon cancila. Next base: position 17,608,553 of record CM026198.1, on the reverse strand, counting down.
GACTTCATTAAATCTATGTTAAGAAATCACAAGCTACATATTCTAGATCAGCAAAATGGAAAAACTTGTTTTGTTGAAGAAAAAGGGCGGCGTTACGTGGTAAGTGGAGAGGACGCAAGCGCAGATAAGGAGGCAACAGAAGTGCCAATACAAGTGAACAACTTTACAAACCAAAAAAAAAAAATGCTGCTTTGGTAGGTAGGTGTGTCATATAGCATGGTGAAAATATGATCCATTAATTAAATATGATGACCGTTTTCAAATGTAATAGTTTATAATAAAAATCTAGTGGTCCCACAGGTTGTGTAATTTCAACCAGCGCTATTTTACGAATATATTTGCAAAATATTTTTGCTCCATTTTAGTTTGGCTCTAAAATCCCTGTCTCCTTCCCATTTTCAGGTCTAAGCAACATTATAGGAATCATAGTATACATATCAGCCAACGCCGGTGACCCCTCTAAGAGCGACTCCAAGAAGAATAGCTACTCTTACGGCTGGTCCTTCTACTTTGGTGCCCTCTCCTTCATCATGGCGGAAATGGTGGGTGTGCTGGCTGTGCACATGTTCATTGACCGCCACAGAGAGCTACGAGTGGGTGCACGAGCCGCCGACTACCTCCAAGGTGCAGCCATCACACGCATCCCTAGCTACCGCTACCGCTACCGGCGTCGCTCACGATCTTCATCCCGCTCCACAGATCCCTCGCACTCTCGCGAGGCGTCACCGGTTGGCCTGAAGGCCTTTGGGACGCTGCCATCCACTGAGCTGTCCATGTATACACTGCCCAAGGGTCAAACGGGCACCCCGACAGCTACCTATAACTCCACAGAGAGGGACCACAACTTCCTGCAGGTCCACAACTGCATTCAGAAGGACCTGAAAGACTCAAGCGGCCACAGCAACACCGCCAATCGGCGCACTACGCCTGTATGAAACAGAAATGGACTACAGACATTTGCAAAACTTGGAGGGATGGTGGGGGTAAGCAGCAAAAGACAGATCATTTTTTTAAAGAGGAAGAAATAGGAAGATGTGATAGTAAATGGATAGACTAAGTGGGGTAAGCAGCAAGGGAAGTTCTGAGCGCTCCACAGCACCTCAGATAATCATTTCTGTTTAAATTTGAAAAAAATAAATAAATAAGAGATAACAGAATAAAAATATTTAAAAAAAACAACAAAAAAAAGAAAGCTGCATGATTTTCCCATAAATCATTGTTTAAAAAGTTTTAACAATGTTTGTAAAGAGCTGAGGGGATGATGAATCGGGAGGGGTGACTTCAGGGATGCCTGGGTGTGGTGGGCGGTGGTCGTCTCTAGTCTGTGGAACTGTGGAGAGGCGGGCTGGGCCGGACGACACGTTCAAATGTGAACTTTATATTTTCTACTTTTCCTCAGACTGAACAAAAGGGAGCAAGGTTTTTGCTCTTTGGCCCAGCCTATGAACCTGCCCTTGCACTTCCATACCATGAGGCCCCGACAAACATACCGTAAACTCCCTGACACCCCAGTTATTTGTTTAGTTGCTGTATCTTATTGATTTCATTCTTCAGTCACATTAATACTGTGAACCATTGCGGTTGTGGGATTCAAGCAGGGAGCTATTCAGGCCGCAAAAAAAAAAAAAGTTACTTATATATATATATATATATATATATATATATATATATATATATATATATATATATATATATATATATATATATATATATATATTATATACATATATATATATATATATATATATATATATATATATATATATATCTATATATATATATATATAAGAAAAAACAAATAAGTTACATATGTATTGATTATATATAAACATATGAATATATATGTTAATATATCATAACTAGACTTTCTGGCGCAAAAAAAAAAAAAAATCTAGAAAAAAAAAGAAAATACCTTACAAATATTTATTGTAATAAAACTAAACTGAGTCGTCATGGGAACAAAACCAAGACGGAACATTTAGTTTGGATGGCTCTCTTGGCGGCAAAGGCTTCAGCCTTCTTGAAAAACTGATATTGGTTAGTATTAAATACATAATCACATATTTTTACCAAAAATAAAAAGATTTAAAAAAAATAAATAAATATTTTGCCACTCTGTCAAAACCCTGGCAGCCGTCTTTGTTCAGCATCAACTTGCAAAAGTTGACTTTCTTTTTTTTTTTTTCTTATGACTTTTTTTATTTTATTTTGCCCCATAAAGGGGCAAAGTGAAGAGAGAACCGTGGAACTAAGGGATGATCTCTCTGCAAACTTGAAGATGACTGTGGACAAGGAAACATCACTACTGCCAAAGACACAAAGTAGTGAGAGAACGTGGCTACCAGCAAGCTGAAGCAAAGTGACTCCAAAAAAACTAAGGATTTTCATGCATGCTACTCAAAATCATCCGATCTGCTTTTAAGGAACCTATGTTTTGAACAAATGAACAATTATACCATGTAAGGGCAGTGGGAAAATATAAATTAATGTAACAGTACTGTGTCTCTTCAAATGTTTTTTTTTTTATTATTATTATTTATTTAAGTGTGAATATGGGGTGGGGCGTCATTGCACTTGAAACAAAACAAACTTTGGAAAATGTATCAAGGCAATTTTTTTTAAACAAGAACATCTTTTCTCATTTGATTTTTTTTCTCATATTTCGGTTGAACTCTCACGCAGCCTTAGTCTATTTCTTTATTTCATTTTACTTGCTCTTTGGTTTTACAATGTGTTGCTGTAAATGAGACTATTAAAACAAAGTATAATATCTTTCAAGGTGCCAAAACTGAATGATTCTGAACTTGGATGCATCAAGTCCTGATGACAAATAAAAAAAAAAATTGACCCCTCCCCTGTAGGGAAATGAATGACTGTTTATTGTATTATATTTGGTCAGAAAACACAAGTGGGCTTTTCGCAGAAAGTTACATAAGGTATGTTTATCCTCTCCAAATTCTTGGATCCACAAATATTTTCCCGCCTTTCTTTTTTTTTTTTTCTCTCTAAAGCTCAGTTTATTCTTTCAGGTTGAAGTAAATTTGAAGCCCAACTGTGCCCAACGTATGCATTATGTGTCTGCACTGGTCTTTCATTAACATCCCATTATCCTAGTTGGCAGCAGGGTTTTTGCCACTGTTTCAAACAATTTATGATTTAAAATACAAGTGAAGGAAAAAAAAAAACATGAGTAAGACAATTCTAAGAATGTGTGGGTTATTAGTAAATATTGAACTTAATATTTATTACTGTTATTTTAACCAAACATTCTGCAACAAAGAAAAGAGGGAAGAGACGAATGGAAAAAAATGTGTACGAGTATTGAACCAGGTGAAAACATGAGCCACTTACACAGAGGTCCTGGTGTGAAGATGCAGTGGAGGGGAGATCTCCTCTTCATCCTCCACTCTTCAGCTGTGCATTTACAGTGATCCCTCGATGGTGTAGTAACAACTCACTCCCTGGAGGCTCCTCTAGGTTGCTGACCACACCAACTAGGTTTTGTCAAGTAGCTTTTGCCCCAAGTTGAGGGACAAAGCGTTTGCTGTTGATGTTGTTTGTTTTTGTTGTGGCTGCATCTTTAGTTTCCTTGTCGCTTGGCTCAGTGTTCTGACCACAGGTGATCTGATGGCTCGGTCCTCTCATCCTCTCTGAGTTTTCAGCCACCCTCTCTCACCTCTGTTATTCTTTTCCACAATCCCAATTCACACAGGACAGATGCTGCCCGGATTTCACCTGTGTTACCGTCTCCCACGGAACAAAATGTTCCACCAGCGGGATACAACCCATCCCCGAGTTTGAGATGACATAACAAGGTTTAGGGCACCTTTTTCCATGACACTAATTAAATACTTGTCAAAAACTTGTGGGAGCGCAGGTTATGAAATAATATGGGCTGGAATGAAAAAGGAGTTAAAACTTGGGATACTTTAATACTATTTCGATGTAAAAGTTTGCCTGCAAGTTCCAAGTTTGCATTAACAAATCTAATGAAGTAAATAAAATCCCCTGCCAGGCCACAAAGTTCAGTTATTTCTAGATGCAATTCTGTAAGAAATAGCATAATCATGGTGTATATAATATATATCACCAAGTTATTAAGTCCCCTTGTTCTGAAATCTCTCATTTTGATGCCAACAATAACCAGTATGGTATGGAGTCAATAATAAAGCCTGCAGCAATGGGAATGGCAGGACTTTCAAACTTGAGTCCACAATTACATGGATATGTGCCAATGCCATTCGAATTGTTATTTTTAAAACTGTTCTTGATCTAAAAGCTGGTGAGACATCAGGTCTATTTTTAAAGTTACTGATAAACAGGTTTAAATGATTAGAAGTCTGAAACCATAACGTCTGTGCTCGTTTTGGACGGTGTTCTGTCCTGTGGTCATCGGGATGTTCAGCTGATATTTTATCAGCTGAACATCCCGATGACACCAATGTTCCACAAAATAATAGGGTAAATGTTAAATCTGTGATATCTGGTGTATCCTGGGAGTTAGATCAACCAGTAATGTTTGCAGAACAATGCCAATAATGTGAGCAGGTAATGTTTGTTTGTGATTGGTTGCCTGCACAAGAAATAGAAGATTAAAGACTTATAGTGAGCCTGAGTCATGATGAACAATATGACATAAAATTGTAAAGTGGGGGGAGGGGGACCATTGCAAAATCCCCAAGGTGTAAACAGTTATGTAAAAGAACTGTGTGTGTGTTTTTAATTGAACTAAATCACACCTTTTTCTCTGTCATTCTATCACTTGTGAGATGTCACTGTTGTTTATTCATCATCAGTTCTTCATTCACTCGTTCACCGATGGCACCCCTCACTCTACCTAATCCTAATTTCCACTGTATATAACTATTCCTATCTATTTTCCCATCCTTTCTGCATTTTCTTTCTGATCTGGTGTTCAATCAGCTGTAAGGCAAATGTCAAATTCTTCAACATGGACTTCAGTGTCCTGCGTGAGCTTGTGTCTACAGTATGCACTGTCCCTCTCTCTCTCTCTCTCTCTCTCTCTATACACTTCTGCCTCCCTCTGTCCTCCCCTGGTGTGATGATCAGAGCAGCTGACATGTCTCTCTGCTGCACTGCTGTGATCACTGAAGAGCAGCGAGGGAAGGAGGAAAGAGGAAAGGAAAGTGGAAAATAACAAAACAGTTGTTTGGCCTCCTTGAAACGGTGTCACACTGCCTCCATCTGGCCCGGAGGTTCATGGTGATTTTTCTCATGTTGGTGTTTGAACTTGGTGACCTTGCCAAACTCCAGGCGACATAAATCTTCCTCATAACAATAAAGATTTGAGTGTCCGGCACCAGAATCATTATAGAGTTAAGCGCTATTAAACTACAGCCCGTTAATTCATGGACGTGTCTGGTCCAACTCATGCGGGAGTCCTGCGAGGCTGCTTACGCCTCCGATAAACTGGTAAACGTGAAGTGCATGTTCAGTACCTGAATTTAAAGATGTAATGATTAAAAAAGAGTTCAGGATTATCTTTTTCTTCTTTTCAGCATTTGAGTTTATTAGCTGATAAATCTTTTACATTTTTTTATTAATTTGCACCACAAAAACAAAACATAAATCTATTCAATAAGCTGCTTATGTGTGCAGTCACTGTGAAATCCAGTGCAGTTAATGTGGGCGAAACACAACCTGCCTCGTTATCATAACTACACTTCGTCACTGACTATCACTCCATCCTGCTCTCCCTACACCTCACGTTCTTTGATGTGCGCTGTCATGCAGAAAGCAAATATAAAAACTGGAGAATTTGTAGACTGAAAAAAATAAATGATGCATTTCTTATAAACCCGTTCATATAGGTTTATAACACTGTTTCAATTGTACATCAGCTTCTTGTGGGTAACGGCGACCTGGCAATGTCACCTTGACCTTTTCGTATCACCTGAACTTGCAGGATTACAGTTTTTGAGTCTTGTGTCCATCTGCCGAAAACAAAACCAGTGCTTAAACTCGTCGTCTGATTAGTAAATTAAATACACCAGCTCCACTAGAATAAGAGAGTCTGGCGATGTGAACCAAAGTACAGTCGAAACGTGCAAAAGTTACCTTAGCTGGTGAGTGTGCAGGCCGGCGGCAGAGACAGTCAACTTTATCTACATGCCAACCTAAACTATGAGCTTCATTTTCACTTTACTGCTGCATCTGAAACACACGTCTCTGCCAGCACTCCTGATGTGCGGACCATGCTGCACAGTGACGTCGTTTGCTCATAGTCTACACTGCTGCTTGCTTGAATAATCTCACATGAAGTTTACAGAATTTGATTGAATGTTTTCACAGACATACACAGAAAAAACAAGGTTTTCCATCGTTGCAATAAGAATAAAACCAATCCTTTTTGCTCTTGCTGTGTAACGTATACGAGCTTCTCCTCTTGCTGAACCCTATAAGCAGTCAGGATCGGTTCCTCCAGTCTTCAGTCCTTCTGACCTCATTCTTCGTAAATTATAGATAGCGCTCTGCAGAAAGTAGCAAACAGTTTATTTGAAATACATGGGCTTTTCTGAAAGTGCATATGTAAATGCTGCTATTGTCCATTTTTTCCAAGCGACGGAGGCTTGTATATCAGGAAGAACAGCTGTTGTGTCCTTCCTCACCTGCAATTAGTATGTTTTTTAGGTCATGGATTGTTTGGGGCTATAGAACAAGCTAGGGGTATACACGGCGCACAGAACCAGCACACAGGAAACAACAGAGTGACCTGCGGACCTCTTACTTGAAATGCAATCTACTAACTACAGTTATGTTATTATTATATAATTTCTGGTGTATATGTCTAGTACAGCCTCAGTCTTCTCTAATGAAAGAAGATGTGAAATGCACACAGAAAGTCCTGGTTCTAAATTAAAAACTTGTAACACACAGACAAAGAAGAAGTGAGACAGAAACAACAAAAATGTAAAATATGAGCTTGGAAGTCTTAGTCCTACGCGAATGAATTCTCCTGAATACTAAACTCTGTGTCAGTGTTGTTTAGTAAAGGACCTACGTCTGCAAAATACATCTGAAATGAAGTCCTGAGGTTGCAAAATAGAGTACAGATCTCACACAGATATGATGCTTTTGGGTCAACTGCGGTCATTGTCTTATTACCTGTAATTCTTCAACCAAGTTTAAATAGATATGTTATCCGTGCATTAATTTAATGAATTGCAATTGCAATCAAAAATGTCTTGTCAGTACTTCATTAATGATATCTTGTTATTCAAGGCTCTGCAAAAGTAGTCCTGCAGATGCTTGGAAGCACTGATCAGTTACACAAAATGTAGGCCATGAATGGGGACACCACAGCAATCACATCAAACGATTTAATCATGTTGTCATGTATTTTTGGAACTTTATTAACTGCAGACCAAAAGTCGTTTCCACAATCTAACTGGCGGCTTTAATTTTAATGCAACATGTTTTCTCGTCTGATGCAAGTTTTTTAGATTTCCTACAATTTCAACAACCATCTTAGATTATGAAACAAGCACAGGGGGGCTGTTTTCTTTTTTGTTTGTTTGGTTTTTATTTTCTTTAGAAATTAATATGACTAAAAAGCAAAGTGACCTGTTTTTATGAGGCTGAAATCTGAATATTTTGGTCCTCACTAGATTTTTCTTAATTGGGTAAATACAATCTCGGAAGAACAAGATGTTACACTGGTCGAACATCACACGCTGTTCAAATGTGTTACTTCTGAAAGCAGAAATTACAGCAATCACATTTTCACTGTAGAATTATCATAGAGAGATAACTCCTGATGATATCAAATCACCGGGAAAGGAAAGTCCTTCCAAATTGTTAGTTTAGGCAGTTTTTGCTGAGTGTTAGAAGTTGGGGAGAATCTGTAACTGCAACACCACGGAAACAATTCAAACAATGTGTGCAATGCTTTCTTCTTTTAAAATACACATTTTGTAGAAGACTTTTTCTGACACATGCACTTTCACACAAGTAACTTAATACCTGGATATGTGGAACAGAGGAACTCCAGAGCTGCAGTTGTGTATTATCATCAATACCACATCAACTGGAAAAAGAGAGTATTATATTCTGTATTAATCATCAACCATTTCGGCTCAATCTGTCTAAGCAGAGGGGTCGCCACAGCAGATCATAGTCTGCTCATCAATTTGGCCCAATTTTACGCTGGATGCCCTTCCTGACACAACCCTGCACGCACTGGGGGAAACAAACAACCACACACCCACCTACGGGCAATTTTGGATTGTTAACCAGCCTAGACATGCATGTTTTTGGAGTGTGGGAGAAAACCGGAATACCCGGAGAGAACCCACAGAAGCACGGGGAGAACATGCGAACTCCACACAGAAAGATTCCCGCCACCGTACTATATATTGTATTACTAACATAGTTAATACTTTCTAAACAGTTGTCACAATTATTGTCCGTAATGATATATTGCAACACAACATTCATGAGTTTGTCTTCATTGACCCCTGAAATTATTTGAAGAGGCACCACAGCAGCAACACTGTAAAATGGGAGCACTCACTGAATATTTTCTATGAAATACACACAAATGTAACACATTAATGTGTAAGTGGTGTACGTGTGCTAAGTGCTGAAAAGTTTTCAAGTGAAGCAAGCTACTTTTTTCAGCTCGTCACTTTTTTTAGGGGTCAGCAGAGCAGAGCACTGGTTTCTGCATATTGATTCAGCGGAAGTGTTATGTTGGGTGCTCTTCCTGACTAGCCTGGTATAGTCCTATTTCTTTTCCTCTTTAATAAAAAGAGTTGGTCTTGGTTTGACTTCTGCAAAGTATGCAAAAGAAACAACCTCTGGTAGCTATTGGACAGTCAACCAATCACAGAACGTGTGATGAAGGCAGAGGGGCTTCCAATGCGGGTCAGTATCCCGCCCAGGACCACTTTGGCATGTGAGAGACTGGGGATGCGATGCTAAGGGACAATACATATCTGGTTCCAACATTAACTGAATTTTAAAGGAGCGCTTTTTTTTCTTTCTTTTAAACCGGTGACACAGTTTCCAGAGGTCTTTATGAAATGTCTTTTACTCCTTTTAGACAGACAGTGGACGCCGCTGTGTTGATATATCTCAATGTGTCCCAACCATTAACGCAGCATGACTCAGGACCTGGCAGCTCACCTGGTACGAACGCGGTAATCCTTTAAAGCATGTTGAGTCTGAAACAAAGAAGATAGTTTTGTGCATTGTGCCCAGATGTGACGTCGATGGAGGTGTTACGTAAATGACATTGTCCCGAAATCAAAGAACTGACTGTTTATGGCAAGGATGAAAATGCTCAGCAGGCTGCTGAAACAGTACGGTATAAAATCATTTACTGGTGTATGGGTTTGGATACGGTTTACTTCTAACACCACGTGAATGAAACACCATATGTGGTCTCACATGTTTTTCTACGTCTCACACCGGTTTATGCTCTGAAGCATCGTATTTATTACAAATGAGTCAGAATAATGGCTAGAATTACTCTGATGGAATTTAAAGGTCTATGTGAATGGCCATGTTTTGAAAACTGGCAAATAAATGGGATTAGTGTCATTTTGTGAAAGCAAAATGTGACATTCTTTGGTCAAAATACCACTGAGTAGACAGTTCTCTTGCCAGCTATGTCTTTACAGACAAAGCAGATGATTTAGTGTGTTGTGATATGATGTGGCGTTGATGGTGGTGTTTCATAAATAAATAAATACATTCAAATCAATGACCATTCATAGCAGGTCTGTTAATAGCAGGAGGTTTTAGGGAATAAGATGAGACAAAATTTAACTCCAACCCGCTCTTCTGCAGGGAGTGCTCCTGTAAAGATCAGTGTTGTTAGTCTGAGATACTCGTTTACAGCGTGCAGAAAATGCAGCATGATGTGAAGTTGGATGGATGTAAAATTGGGGAGGATGGATCATTCTGCTCTGAGCTGAGTCTGTGATGCAACAGCGCCTTAGAGAATGGCATTTTTAAAAACGCAGGTGCATCCAGACAAAGAGAAAGGTTCGTGTTCTGCTGGAGTCTTTGAGTATGGATTTCAGACATCCAAATATCTGCTCTCAAGACTTCTCAAGAATTTTACCCTTTAACCAAACTACACCAACATTACTATAACAGCCACTGTGACGACCAGCAGAGGGTTCTTAACCATCCTTCTGTTAAAACGTCCAAAAATGTAAGGTATATAGGAGGATCCCTTTCCAGGAGGGACGTTATCTTAACTAACATCCTCCTTTCTCCCACCACCTGCACCGAGTCCAGGCGGCTTCCCAGGACTGAGCCTTTCTGACCAGCCTGTCCACACTATTCCTGTCAGCATTTGAAATGCTGCTGCTTCCTTACTGCAGACCACCATGTCAGACCTACAGTCCTGTGTCCTCACAGACGGTGGTTAGTTTGTGAAATAATCCTGAATCCAGCCTTAAAGGTGGTGATCCACCCAAGCTCCCAAGCTGCAGGCTTAGGTTGAAGATGAGCGCCACAATCCCACACAGCTGGTCTGCGCAGGACTTGAGGAGCCCTGGAGCTGATGCCATCTGGACCTGCAGCCTCCTTCACCTTCAGGTTCCTGAGCTCATGTCTCATCTGGTTTGATGTGAGGGACTGACAGAGGGAGGGGGGCTGGGTGCTGGTGGGAGTGGGTGGAGGAGTTGGACTTATGGCAGGATTTTAATAATTGTAATGTAGTCTGAAAACTAAAAATACAATAATTAAAAATGATAGCTGATTATTGTAACATGTCGCAGCAGTCCACTGAGCTCCACATTTCTGTCATATCTGACCGCCTGTTTCAATATCTGTAAAAAAAAAAAAAAAGGAATTCTCTCCCAAAGCAATAAGCAACAGCCCACACTCTATCTTGTGATATTATTAAGTTATATTCCCAAGATATGATGCTCTATTTAAATTGAATAGAGGACTGTAGGGATACAGCTGAAGTACCTGTAATGATTTTCTGGGATGGATCACAGATTGTGTTTCACTTTAATGGATGCACGTGTGTGTTTCTTTCTTAGCTTTGCAGGAAATAGTTCTGGTTCAAAAGCGTCTTTGTGAAGACATTATGACGGTCCTCCTCACATTTGTTTAGTTGGCAATGCTGCACATATTACACAACATTTTAGGGCATAAATATGGGGAACATATATATATATACATCTAACAACATAGATAATGGTAATGTGACTATATATATTTATATGTGGCAGAAAGAAAGCAGCCAACACACACATTCAAATTACAGATACAAAACAATAAAAAGAAAAAGAATGAGGAGGATAGGCAGCTTAATTATTATAATTATTATCCATTACTCAGGAAAAACACTGCGCTGCAATAACAAATACAAGTTGGTAAATGCAGATGTCATGAAGAACCTCATTAATAAATCACTATTCTTTTTACAGAAGATGCCGGATTACGGCCTTTATGTGTTGTGTAGCATATGCAGATATGTTCCCTGCATAGTTTTGAGAGTAAAGACTACAATAATCCAGAAAAAAAAACCACATTTAAGAAGATATCTCAAAAGCAAAAGTAGCAAAAAGATGTCAGTACCAGCATTTGAACCCTGATTTTTCTAAAACAGGACGCTGCAGTCACAAAGTGATAAAACCGTTGCGTCTGACGTGCTCTCATTTGAATGGTGGCATCTGGTCTGAGAGGCTGGAAAACAACAAGGACGCGGCGGTGACCTGGTTTGAATGGGGGAGCGCTAATTAGCATGGTGATTACTGGTTGTTAGCACCACGCCTGGGACATGACTGAAATTAAGTGAGAGGACGAGAGTCGGGGATGAAGAACAACAAGAGAGTCAGTGAGACGAACAGCAAGAGGAGGACACTGACAGCATAACGACGGGGAGGCCAACAAGAAAAAAAAGCAAGAAATTAACAAGAGACAGACGAGTCTGGAAACCGGCACCATCAATGTAAAAGGAAACCAAAATCAGAAATAACAACAGGACGCTTTTTATCACAGCATTTTATTCAATTCTTCATCATATTTACATAACATTGTTGAGCAAGATGTTCTTTAACTTCAACCATCACCAGCCAATCAAATTGTGTGGAGAGCACCATTTGGAGAGGACCAGGTCTATCCTGGACTGAGGTTTTGGACGGTTTCGCGGTGCTCTTGGTAGAGAGAGTGGAAGGCCCGAGCTAAACAAAGGAATGGTGCATCGCAGTTGTCCATTTCCTTCTGTAAGACAGCAGCGGGATCAAACAGGGCTTAATGCAGTGAAATGTAGTTAACGTACTTTGACCACTACTACACACCCAGAAAGCAAAAGATGTCAATTCAATGTTGAATTATGGTCAAAAAGGTCGTTTTTTTTGGTTTAGGTCGAGGATTGACGGCGGATCAACCATCAAACAATCATCCAGTTCTAGCCAATAAACCAATGTTGAAAATATGCCATTGAATCAATGTTGTTTTGTGGTTGAATTCTAAGGATTGAAATGCCAACGTCTAATCAAAGTTGAATCGACGTATGCTGTTGGTTGCTGTTTGGTATTGTGGACACACTTGCCTGGTTAACTGGTCATTATTGATAACGGTGGCAGTGTGTTAAGACCCCCACCCTCTTGAAAGAAAGAAATGTAAAGATTGTAGAGATCTCTCAAAGCCAAGGTGATACTTTCAGACCTCCGATATTGAACCTGTGTGTTATCAGTTGCCTTATCTGGTTATTTTAATCTCTGAAAAGGCATAAGGTGTCGACCTGCTATCACAAACGATATTTGTCGCCATATCACCCACAACTTGTGTAGTGTTGCTCAGGGACAAGTTGCTGAACATAAATGGTATGTTACGATGTAGACCTATCAGCAGAAACTCATTGGTGAAAAACTAAACTTTTCTAATGGGCTTCACATAGTATATGGCTTTAGAAAAGTTAAATATTTTAATGACAAATGTACATGTATCAATATTGATTCCTTAACTTTGATTCAATGTAAAATCAACCCAAATGTACATGTAGATTACCATTTAGATGATGGTTGATTCAATATTGATTCCTAACACTGATTCAATATAAAATAAAACTCAAATGTGCATGTAGATCCAGATTTAAATGATGGTTGAATCAACATTCAGCTTCAACAAGGATTCAATATTTCTCCCCCACCATATTCAGCGTTTTTTCCCTCATATTTTGCTCTCTGGGAAATGAACCAGCCTTAATGTATTTTTGGAATTGCCATTTGCAGTTCGCTCTTTAAATGTGGGAAATATCAACATTCACAAATGCACGGTGTATTGCACATTTTCAGCAACACTCACAGCTGATGTCTCATAGTACTCCAGTCCTTGGCTCTGGGCCCATTCGTTAGCTACAGATGCCTGCACTTCCCTTCTACCAGACAGATCTGACTTGTTGCCCACCAGGACTCCTGGAATGCAAACAAATGCATAAATATCAAATAAAAGTCAAATATTTTTTTTTCCATCTCCAGTACACTTCAGGTATTGTCCTGTTTACTTGGAATGTGAATAAAACAAAGGCAAAGATTGTGACTTTTACGAGGACCAAACAATAATGTTCTATCCGTCCATCCATCCATTTATCCAGCCGTCTAGCCATCTCTCCATCCATCCACCCATCCATCCATCCGTCTGTCCGTCCATCCATCCATCCATCCATCCATCCATTTGTCCAGCCGTCTAGCCATCTCTCCATCCATCCATCCATCCATCCATCCATCCATCCATCCATCCATCCATCCATCCATCCATCCATCCATCCATCCATCCATCCAGCCACTTAAAAGGACTGAATTAAAGCAAAAATGTCTCTCACTTTACTTCTGTTCAGTGCTATATAAATATCTAAGGAACTCCAAATGTTATTTAATCAAAGTTTTAATTGACCATCCATATTTATTTTTCAGTCTCTTTAATAAGATATAAACAGAAAATACAATTATTGGCCATTTTTTAATCCCAGTTTTTTCTTTACAGAAGAGCCAATGTCAGTCAACCTTTGAATGAACTGGATGACAAAACTGAATGTGACCTCTGTTACATCCAAAGACATATTTAAACCTTTTTTAGGGATAATGTTTCATAGAAATGTGTTTGATGATATTAATTAGGATTCTACTTTGTTTCGGGAGAGCGAGGTTCCTGTATCTTCAGTCTGGATCTTAAAGAGACTAGAAAATAAAGATGGATCTTATTACAACTTTTAGATAAAAGCAACAAAACCAGGGGTTTCTAAAACTGTTGCACTGTTATGCATATTAGATGAGAACCTGTGTAAAAGTTCTTGATAACCTTTTCTAAGCAAATATGCCATAATTGCCATTTCAAGAACTTAACAAACACCAGCTGCGTACTCCAGAACAAATACCGAAAAATGTCCAGGAATCTGATGGTATGCATGTCACTTTATACTAACAAGCGCCTAATGCCAAGCTCTGCAACTTCATAGAATTTATTTAGCCTACAACCTTTTTTTTTTTCACAAATTACTCCATGAAATAATTGCTCAAAAAGTGAATTTACTTCCGATTATCCAGGATTTTGTAACAGGGACTTTTGCAAAGTACCCGAAATGCCCTCACTTGATACACACCTCTCTTGGTAATCAAAAAAATACTTTAACAATTTGCAAAATTTGCCTTTGTAGGCGAGATGAGGGGATTTGACTGATACCACATTAATGTCGGTTTATCTTATACAAGGCAGCAGTCAGAACCCAGTCAGCTCAGCGCAACAAAAACCAAAACAAAAATGTCTTAGTGACGTCTTTCTGAATGACGTTACAGCGAAGTTGTTGGGCAACATGAAGAGACTTCATAAGGGTCTCAGCCAAGAAACCCGAAACCCTCAGCAGGACGGTAACTAAAATTTCCTAAAAGTCCTTTGCATTCGTATGTATTTGAGAGGTTTATGATCCAACCCTTGCATGTCAATTTAAAAAAAAAAAAATGGTTTAAAAACTTCACACCATCATTTGTGGTCACAGGACTTAAATTTTGACCTGAAAACTGCCAAAACTTGGGAGTCCCTCGACAACCTTTGTCCAGTTTTCAGCTAAGTTGGCATAAACCTGGAAATGAAATGCCATTTTTAGAGGTATTTACCTTTGGAAAATGTTCATCTTAGGATTTTTACCTGGGGTTTGGAGACCCTGGCAGTGCGCACGGACTCTCTCCATCCATCTGCTGCAGTTGGCAAAAGACTGCTCACTGGTCAAGTCAAACACCAGGCAAAGCAACGAAGGTTCACCCCACTATGGAAGGGAAGGTACACATGGCAGTGAGGAGTAGAGAAGGAGGAGACTGGGACAGATAACCTAGGACAGTGCTGGTTTCACAGCATACTTCTTTCTGCTTCTGCGACAAAAGAAATGATAATCAAGAGCCTTCTAGGTGTTTTTACTTTCTGTGGAGATGCTGAGTGCTAGACAGTAAATTTCATTTGTTTCAAGCAAATAGGAGAAACTCCAAATATCCAGTCTGACCATCTTTTCAGAAGCCTCCACAAGTTTTTCCTTCCCTGCAGAGTCGACGATATAGATCTCCTGTAAGAGAAACACAAGCAGAGAAAGGGACGACAGAGGTGTTGTAGATGGAGATTTAGTCATGTTACATGCTTCTAAATGATGTTTCTGTTAGGTCCTATTCACACAGCCTGTACTGCCTTATTCCAGCCCTGCCACGCTGCGTGAAAGGCACAGGAGGTGAACAGTGAAACAAAAACAGCGTTAATGAGTGCTGTGTGACCTAAAGGATGGCGTGACGGGGATTCAAGTTAGGGATGCCTTTCGTTTTAAAACTGTTATTGATACTTATCTCTATAATTTGGAACAAAAGTTAAAGGTAAGATAGGAAAAAAGATGTTCACATTAAGATCAAAAACATCCTTATCACTTTATGCTTCTGAAAAGCTAAGAGATTAGGTTAAAACATCAGAGAGAAAGAGAACAATATATTTTCTATGGTGATGACCACAAACACGTGATTGATGTGATCACAATTCAAATTGGAATTCTGGTGTTTTAATTTTGTCTCTCACATTTTCTTTGGCCTGCCTAAAAAATACCCTAATACTAAGTTTTTATTCACGAATATCAACACGTTATATTGTCATATTGTCGAGATAAAGAACGGGGAAAGTACCAGCTCCAAAAACTGAGTATAAAACAGAGGATAACAAAATATGCTTTGTAAGCAACTGGCTACTGGACGTAAACAAACTAGATTCCACAGATGTGAGGGGCTTCGCATCGTCCAACGTTTATTTGACAGCAGCCCTGTGACATTTTACCGTTTTTTTTTTCTTGCATCGTGTTTCCTCATTTGACAGCGGAGAATGTACTGCTCTTGGGTGTCTGGTAAGCATCTACATCTACTACAGTTGAAGCTCCAGTTGCAGCCAGGACAGCGTTGCCTATGGGGTCATTGATGTTTTTTGTTTTCTTTTTAATGTTAGGAATTAAAAAGTGATGCAGTGTTGTTAGTTTATAACAAAACACTTGTTTTATAGTGAGTTCTATACCTTTACTTGATGAGACCTGGAGGCTGCGATGAAGATGCAGCGGTTTTGCAGCACTGCTTTAGGTTTATACTGTGTCTTATTTGAAGTTGTTTTATTTGTTGTTGGTAATTCCTCTCTTCTTGCAAGCGACTTTGCTTTCGCACTTGTTGCATTTCACGCCAAGCTTGTAAAGTTTAGCAGACAATATTACCAGTTCCATATTACTGTACAGTGGTTATCTAAACTTGATAAGCGCTAAACATTTCAGCATAAATATAACCTCGGCCTGGACTACTTGGGAATATGTCCCCGTATTTTGTAGATGAAGAGGAAACAGTGACTCACCACACTGTCACTGGTCTCTGGGATGTTGACACACTTTGTCAGCAGCTCCACTCCTGCTGTCTGCAGAACAAATGCAACAAAGATGTTCATTAGAAAATAATTCAGTAATGTAAAGCTAAAAGACTTTGATGAAGTCTTTATCGTGGGCCTTTTTTATTCATTCATTTATTGTGTAGTTTGGTATGAACAGTCGTGTCCAAATGCATGTAATGGCTTCAACCATCTTTTGTTTAACAGATATTCAGGAGGGTGCATTTGTCTACGTATGATTTATGGTGTCAGTAAAAACCAAAGCATCACCAATTAGCAGCTTGGCCTGCCTTGAACGCACATTCACTGTTCTTCTGTTGAAATTACTGTCAGACCTTGTGTAAAGCACATTGATTTCATTGTTATACCAGTTGCTAGTTGCAGCAGCATATAACAATAATTTAAGGTAGATGCTTAGAATAACAGAAATCAATAATCTGAACATACCACTTTTTTTTTTATTAACGGGGATAGTATGTTTTGGGATGGACAAAAATACTGCAATTCAGGTAAAGGGGACAAAGAAACTCCAGCCAATAGATATATGTAAATAAGATTGTGTTTTTGAAATGAACACAGGGGTACAGAGATAAAGGATAGGAAATGGAGTGTCAGTTTATGGATATACCTTTGGTCTTGTCACAAATGCACTGCCTACAGCAGCAATGAGATCTAACCAAGCCCTAAATGGAGTGGATAGTAACATGCTGGCATTTCCCTCTGTGTCTTCACTAGCTTTACATCATTCATGATCTTGGAGAAGCAAGTTGAGTTTTGTTTTTTCACATCGGCATCAAACACTAAACTGATGTGATCCCCCCCGATCGCTGTGAAAGTATGTTAAATACAAAAGTCCTAAATACTGGAAATGCACGCGTGCTTTTCAAACTGAACGTCTCGTTGAAATACAAATACAATAGCTTCAGGTTAACATTCACCTGATTATGCACTGACAGTTCATGACAAGCACCTGGGGGCTCACACAGATACAGACCATACTGCGGTTCCACTACACACTGGCCTAATGAACTGATGTGATGCATGGGAAGAGTCTCACTGGAATATCAATGAGGGCTTATTAGCAACAAATAAGCCTGGAATATTGTGAACGGGCCATCTGACATTTTCAAAGAAGGACGTGAGCAGAATGACTGACAGCCTCGATACCTTTCAAAATCAAAAGTTGAAGAGCATGAAGGGTGACTTGATTCTCTCGTGAATAGTAATACTATTCAGCACCGGCCTCATTCTTTACAGGATTTCTATATATTCATTTAATGTGTTTAAATATTTTCATGAAATGTATCAGTTTAGATGTGTAAAGCATTTGTTTAAAGCCACTGGAAGCTAAAATGTGCAACCTCTCTCTACTTTGTAAATAATCTCCTGGTCCAACATGAAGAGTCGCAGACAGCATCACATGTTTAAGTTTAAGCCTGCTGTATGTAATATTGAGCAACTCTGCACTGCTGTTGTACTGTGTGTGTTTGCTTGTTAAGTACCTCTTCTAGCAGCTTTCCAGAATCCTGCTGTATTAATTATCGACGTCCCTGTCACCTCACAACCTTGATAATGCTGATGCGGCAAGAGCTTAACAAACACACACTTGGTTTTGTGCACTAATTCTCACCAGTTTCTTCTGTGCCTAAACAGGCCACAAGGAAAAGTCGTAAAAAAAAAAGCAAATAAGCTGGCATTTGTAAAGATAATAAAATGTACAAGCTGTGCTAATATGAATTCACATGACAACATCAATGCACTGATGTTGGAATAAAATTGCAGTGAACGCTCTTAGACGAAAGCCTTTTGAACAGTGACTGAGCAGCACTGGCATCCATGTATTGAGGAGTCAGGTGACATAACGACATAGTTGACTAAAGGAGTTTGTAAAATAATTCTTCATTTGTCACTGCTATTAACTTGATTAGCTGCAACCAGTGAATACTAATACTAATATCTTGAGTCTGGAGTGTCAACCAACTACGAAATAAATACTACCGCATAACACAACTGGTATGCCCAACAAAGAATGTGACGCTGGTGTTAAGCTACATTTAATTTGTGGTAACGGGGTTTGACTATGTGCTATATTGTAATAATTCCTCTTACCTCAGGCAGCCTTTTATATGCAGGACCCCTACAAACAAGCCTTCAAAATTATGTTTTTACTACATATGGTAAGAGTAATCCTGAAAATTATGTGTCATTCTCTTTCTACCCAAGATAATAAAAAAACAAAACCAAACAAAATATACATTTGTCAACATATTTAATAATTGATAGCACCAGTAGGGTAATACATTATTTGACATAATGTTGTAAAATGAATACGCCACTATATTTAACAGCAGTTATTGGTTTAATTTTTTATTTAGGCCAAAAACAGGGTCAGAATTTGTGAAGAGTGACTGCAAAACTGTTTGTAAACTTTCTTTTAACTGTAACTTTTAAACTCACGTACACTGTGTATCACTCGGAGCAAACATCGAGTTTGCAGTGTGCCAGAATCGGAGTGGAGGTAGTGCCGAGTGGAGGTAATGCAGAGTGGATGTAGTGCCGAGTGGAGGTAGTGCAGAGTGGATGTAGTGCAGAGTGGAGGTAGTGATGAGTGGAGGTAGTGCCGAGTGGAGGTGGTACCGAGTGGATGTAGTGCAGAGTGGATGTAGTGCAGAGTGGAGGTAGTGATGAGTTGAGGTAGTGCCGAGTGGAGGTGGTACCGAGTGGATGTAGTGCAGAGTGGAGGTAATGCAGAGTGGATGTAGTGCCGAGTGGAGGTAGTGCAGAGTGGATGTAGTGCAGAGTGGAGGTAGTGATGAGTGGAGGTAGTGCCGAGTGGAGGTGGTACCGAGTGGAGGTAATGCAGAGTGGAGGTAATGCAGAGTGGATGTAGTGCCGAGTGGAGGTAGTGCAGAGTGGATGTAGTGCAGAGTGGAGGTAGTGATGAGTGGAGGTAGTGCCGAGTGGAGGTGGTACCGAGTGGATGTAGTGCAGAGTGGATGTAGTGCAGAGTGGAGGTAGTGATGAGTTGAGGTAGTGCCGAGTGGAGGTGGTACCGAGTGGATGTAGTGCAGAGTGGAGGTAGTGATGAGTGGAGGTAGTGATGAGTGGATGTAGTGCAGAGTGGATGTAGCGCAGAGTGGATGTAGCGCAGAGTGGATGTAGTGATGAGCGGAGGTAGTAATGAGTAGATGTAGTGCAGAGTGGAGGTAGTGATGAGTGGATGTAGTGCAGAGTGGAGGTAGTGCAGAGTGGAGGTAGTGCAGAGTGGAGGTAGTGATGAGTGGAGGTAGTGATGAGTGGATGTAGTGATGAGTGGAGGTAGTGCAGAGTGGAGGTAGCGCCGAGTGGAGGTAGTGATGAGTGGAGGTAGTGCAGAGTGGAGGTAGTGCAGAGTGGACCTAGTGATGAGTGGACCTAGTGATGAGTGGATGTAGTGCAGAGTGGAGGTAGTGCAGAGTGGATGTAGTGCAGAGTGGACCTAGTGATGAGTGGATGTAGTGCAGAGTGGACCTAGTGATGAGTGGATGTAGTGCAGAGTGGAGGTAGTGATGAGTGGATGTAGTGCAGAGTGGACCTAGTGATGAGTGGATGTAGTGCAGAGTGGAGGTAGTGATGAGTGGATGTAGTGCAGAGTGGAGGTAGTGATGAGTGGATGTAGTGCAGAGTGGAGGTAGTGCAGAGTGGATGTAGTGCAGAGTGGATGTAGTGCAGAGTGGAGGTAGTGCAGAGTGGATGTAGTGCAGAGTGGAGGTAGTGATGAATGGAGGTAGTGATGAGTGGATGTAGTGCAGAGTGGAGGTAGTGCAGAGTGGAGGTAGTGATGAGTGGAGGTAGCGCAGAGTGGAATGGCAGGTATACATAATATAAGCGCTTTCCTTGCAAAATTGAGATTGTGTCCCAAAATGTAACCTGATGTGACACAACTTCACATACTTTGCATTATGCTGTCTATTTTTTGCAAGTTTCCCATCCAAACCCACTTATACTACATGTGTAGTTTTACAACTCGCCCCTCTATTTTCTTAGTGTTATGCACTTATTACGCGACATCTAATGAGACATGTTCCTGTCAGTGCTTTAGATACACAGCAGTATGTTTGGAGCTGCTAGCTCTTGGTGACCATATTACACAATCAGCCCTATACAGATGGTGTATGAACGCACTCACCATGCTGTAGTTCTTCTGCAAGACGCTTCCATCACTGCAGAATATATGAGAGAGGGAACTTTTCCCCACGGCAGCATCCCCTACATACACATCCACGCGGGGACAAAAACACGAGACATTGTTTGTTTACATTGTAGTTCGTGTGGTTTTGCATTAAGCAACAGCAAACGACAGAGCGGATTTTGCTTCGTTAGTTAAATGATGTAGCTGCTTATTGCCGAGTTGAAGTTGACAGCTGATATTATTATTTCGTCTGATCAACTGCGCAGACGCAACAGGGTGCACTGTGATTAATTTGGAGAGTACCAGCCTCATATAGCGCACAACCGCGCGGATAAACACCAATATATACAGTGAGGGTAACAACCACTTTTGGTCTTTTAAGATGACCGATGTGGGTTTTGTAGAAAGGTACACTGGGCTAAAACTAACCTAACATTACCCGGAAGAGGCCACTACATCTACAAAAGCTTACCGACAAGCAGACACCTTGCCCTCAGCTTCACCATGATCAGGATAACGTAAAGTCCTGTCTTTCACTCGTGAAACCGAGCAAAGTGATTTTAGTCTGCACGTTGTGCTTCGAGATGTTATTTTCCTCTCGACTCGGCAACATGGAAACAACTCGTCACCTAGCAACCACTCACAGCGGCGTTTCATTGGTCCACCCAGCTCCTACGCAACCGCGTAGGTTACGACATGACCCCGGGTCTTTTACTCCCACAGTATCGTCTGACAGGCAAAGCTGGTTAAAACTTTGTTAAAAACCGAAGTTTCTCAAAAACGTAACTACAGATACGCGCCACAAATAAGCGGCAGCAGCTCTATAACACGCCGAGGAACAAAGTGTTGAATATTTCAGCCACGTGAACGTGGGTCGAACGCAGGTCTGTGTGACCACTAGAGGACGATATTTATATCATATATAATATAAATCAATCAAGTGCACACGGAGTTACAGTTTTAATGTTTTTCTTTTTTATTTAATAGGAAGTCATTCAGGTTATTTGGAATTAGACAGCTGTGTTGTTTTTTTTTGTTCTTCTTCTTTTCAAATTCATCCATACAAATATCTTCCCTAAGAAGATAGACGCGCCGTTGTTCAGACAAGTTTAAAGCGCGTGACTTCTTACATCTCGTGAGCACATGCGCGTGCCCCGCAACCCTGTTTTCTTTCCTTATCGTCCGTGCGTGTACTGTGTTTTTTTATTTGTTTGTTTGTTTGTTTGTTTTTTTTATCTATGTGGAGGTGCGCTCCACTATGTCGTAGTGAGCGTCGTGCAAGGCGTGACATCGGATCCGCGTTCACGTGTGCGCCACCGGCTGCTGCGCCGACAGTCAGTTGAGGAAGAAAGAGCATCATCGAGCCGCTGGCGCACGGCGTCTTCCGTCCATACATTTAAAAGGCAGCAGAGTATTTGGAGGTTAAATTTAACGCGACATCAGGAGAGAACGGGAGGGGTCGCTCGCCTGGAAGCCTCGGACCGACTCCGATCCATCCGTGCAGAGAAGCAGGAGCTCGGTGCCGGGATTTTCCGTTTCTGTTGCCCGGTGCTTGTGCGCGTCTACACGCCCTTTGCCTTTGAAGGGGCAAGTGGGGGACGGAAGAGGGCATCTAAGAGGCGGCTGTCCAGAGAGGAGGAGGAGGACAATGGAGGGGATGCAGGCATACGGAGCTGGGAAAGCCGGAGGAGCCTTCGACCCTGTCACCTTCCTCCAGCAGCCACAGACCATTTTCCGCATAATATCTTGGGTGAGCTGAAGCTACAGAAAGAATCAGATCTGGCAGTTTATGGTTATCATAAATATGTGGATAGTTTACTTTTATGGGCGCTTGTTAGGTCCCAATTAACGTTCATCTAACGGTTTCAGTCTAAAACGACGTATTCGTATCAGTGAGCGATAATTCCAGGGACAAAAAATAACTTATTTTATTCAATGTGTGATTTTTTTTTAAGTAGCCTTTACATGTTTCTATTAATTTATTATTCCCTCCGTTTCCAGCCTTTCGTTGCTGCAGAATCATGTGAAAAAATGTTATGTAGCTATACAGTAGGGACACAAAGACTCTCTTGAAGGATGTGATTAGTATTTTTCTTGTTTTGTTGTTGTTGTTTTGTGTTTTCCAATCTCTATGCCGTTGATTATTAGTAGGCTACTTAAGAAAAGGGCATCGCAACAGTTGGGAAAACTTTGAGGAATTTTAAACTGATGGGAGCAACTTCACAAAGTCCCTAAAACTCCACGTGATCATTGCTATTCCCTTTTTTTTTCTTTTTTTTTTTTTTTGGATTGTTATCGTTACAAGTGTAAATTTCCTCAATGCTAGAGTAATAAAGGTTTCCCTTATCCTTTCCCGTATCTTCTGCATTAAAGCGTTAAACCTAGAGGCAGTATCTTTACTGGAATTACACCTTCAGAAAGAGAGGTAAAAGATTCAAGAAGAATATCTCTCACTCCTCCCTCTGCCTAAAAATAAATAAACAAAGAATAATAATGTTAACGTTGTATATGTTCAAATGCACAAAACCATTAAAAATAAGGTTTAGCATGAAACTAGTGGCCTGAAAACTGGAATCCAAATTCATTGAGTGCAATATTTGAACGACTGTATATACTCCCAGATTTGCAGCATAAAATATCATTTCATTTCAGAAAAGGATTTCATGGAACCATGGCTGTGTGTTCTTAAAGTATGCTCTTGACAAACTTTACAGGTTTTGCTGGCATGTATGTTGAAAATGTTGGGTCACACAAGAAGACCCATTTTAAAACAGCTTCCACATTTTTATGGATGTGTTGTATTGAGAGATGTGCTGTGGCTGGCCAACACGGTCATCGTTCTCTCTCATCTGTGATGAGAGTTTCAGTTGAAAATAAGTACATTTGTCACATAGAAAATGCATGAAATGTATCTTTCGAATCGGAACTCATTCAGCATTTTGTGAAAGGTTGCTGAGCATGCATTAACCCCCCCATCCCCCACCCCACCCCCCAGCATGTAAGGGTCAGTCATGTGGTTGTTCAGTAATCCATGAAATTATCAGATGTGATTTTCTCCATCATGAAATAAGGCCTTTGGTTGTAGATACGTGGATGGATAAATAGTATTTATTCCAGCTTGAGTTCAAATTCAAAAATACTTTATTAATCCCCAAAGGGAAGTTAATTGTTGCAGTAGTCATGATTGCAATCTCTTCAAAGAGTCAGAGGTTTATTGCTGTAGAAGGAAGGAAGGATCTCCTGCAGCGGTCTGTATTGCACCAGATCTGAAGAAGCCTCTGACTGAAGACACTCGGCTGTTGAATCACTGTGTCGTTAAGAGGATGTTCAGGGCTGTCCGTGATCGTCTTCATCTTACGAAGTATTTTCTTTTGCACAATCAGCTCCAGAGGCTCCAGAACAGAGCCAGTCTGCTTTATCAACTTGTTTTTTTTTTTTTTAAGTCAATGGCTCTGATGCTGCTCCCCCAACAGATGACTGGAGATGTGATTGCACTCTCCACAAAAGACTTAGAAGATATTCAACATCTTGCTGGAAACTCTGAAGGACCTACATTTCCTCAAGATGTAAAGTCTGCTCTGTTCTTTCATCTAATCAGCGTCAGTGCTGTATCTTCAGTCTAATCTGCTGTCCCAGTGAACATGTATTTCATCTCCTCTGTCTTTTTCACATTCAAGATGAGATGATTGTTCCCACACCATGCCACCAAACGATGCACCGGTTCCTGTATTCTTGTACTCTCTAGTCTCTTGTCCATCACTGGTACACAACTCCACAAATGCAGTGATCTGATCTCAGCGTGAGCTGAGAAAGAGCTGCCGACCATCTAGTCAGACACACAACCATTCCGTCTCACAGACTGTGGTCACTTTGTCAGGTAGTCAGTAGTCCAGGTGATTTTGGTGGCATCCACCTGTGTCTTCTGGAGTTAGAACATGATCCGTACAGTACTGCCTGCTTGCTTGGGTTCACTGAAGCAGGTGTATGATGACATCTTTAACTCCAACCCCACAATGATAAATAAACTGCAGTGGCTCTTGGAAAGTGCTTGTCGTGGGCTAATAGAAGTCTCTCCAAGACTTTTATGGTGTGAGATGTTAGGACTACAGTTTATAGTCAGGAGAAGATTTGTTTGCTACTGGAACAGGGAAGGATGTCTTCCACAGCGCTGGAACCTTCTCCTGGATCAGGCTGAGGTGAAGGAAGTGCTGCAGAATCCTACGTAGCTGGTCTGAACAGGTTTTCAGAAAACTCTGCGGCTGATGGCGTCTGGGCCGGCAGTCTTGTTCCTGTTCAGATCCTCCAGCTGCCTGTTCACCTGATTGCTAGAGACAGACAGGTGGGAGTGGGAGGGAGGGGGTTCCCAGCCTATCCAGATGTTGTAGGACGAAACAATGGAGCCGCAGCAAAATCCATGACTCAGGTGGAAGATGAGACAGTTGAGGTGTAAGCAGACTTCCAATAAAAGGAAGCATCTTCTTTATCAGTTTCTATTTTTCCGACACCAACCTAGTTGAGGCAGGAGTTTCATCTTTTTTTAATAATTTGTGTATGAATATAAAACAACATAGTAAAATGTGTTAGAGAGAGAAGTAATTATTAATGCAAATGAAGAAAGAGCATTATCCACTGAAATTAATGTTTTGTTATTAAAAATGTTAGTTGTAGTTGCAGCTGTGGCTCCAATAACTATAAAAATAAGCTGTATTTCAGCTTATGAAAAATTAAGGAGAGTAAACATTTAATTAAGCTGTTTGGAAACAATTTGGCTTTATAGGGATTGAAAAACTAAAATTACTTAACTGTAATCACGTTAAACAATCAATCTTACAATACAGAAGATTAATAATGATTTTTGTTTTTACAATATCTGCAATGTTCTTCTTTATAACAGATTTGGAGTTGGTTCATATGTTCAATAGTGTAAATAAGTAACCAAAAATTCCATTTATTATTGAGCTGCAACAGAGAATTGTTTTCCTCATCCTTTAATTTGACAGTTAATAATGGAGTTTAATTTTTTTTTTTAAGTTACAGGCCTGATAAAAAAGGCAGGTTGATTAAATTCTTTGTGCTGCATCAGTCTTACATGCAGGTATAGTGTCTTTATGGGCCGTCAACAAACGCCCCACCCTGAGGTATCACCAGAGCAACAACTCTGTCTCCATAGTAACAGCCACGGATTGGGTTGTGATGCTTTGTGTGATGATGTGAAGTCTGCAGCAGTGTGTGAGGGATGAAACTATGCATTTGTGGATGTAAAGACCTGAACATTAGGTTAACAGAGAAAGCAGTTTATGAACGGTGATGTAGGCTTCACTATGTCCTACTAGTTGGGACATACGAGGAGTGAATGTGGAAGTGATAATTACTATGTTTGGGTGTATCAGTGTTTGTGATTCAGCATCAAAGAGTCAGTCCTGCATGTATGTGATGATGCATGTGGAGGGCTGGAACAGTGAACACAAGGACAGATGGAGAGAGAGCGCCTTCTGCGTGATCGCTGTCTAAATGAAATAGTAATCATAACTGAATTTCCATCCATCCATTATCTGTAACTGCTTATTCCTATTTAGAGTCGGGGGGATTTGCTAGGGCTTATCCAGACATTTTGGGTAGAAGTGAGGGGTACCTGTAGAAAGCCCACACAAGCACAGGGAGAACATTTAACCTCCACAGGGATTTGAACCATGAAACCTCCAGCTGTGAAGCATCAGTGCCAACCACCAAGCCACCGTGCTGCCTCATAACTGAATTTATTTATTGAATTAGACTAAACAGAGTCAACCTGACTTACAGAACAGAGATGAAATCTTTTGCCTCTGGTTCGACTTTGATCTGTGTTTAGAGCAACACTTTGGAGACTGAGATCACTCCCTTCTTTGCTTTGAGCAAAGTTCCTTAAATTCTACTCCTGCGCAACGATTTGGGATATCGTCGCCAGGGCAACAAGTCATTATACTCATAAATAAGCTCTTTGGTGCAGCTTTGTGCTTAAAGTGTTTTTATTTTCAGAAGCTGACATGCCCAAAGCAGCATTTCTGTCTGCCTGCGGGAGGAAAATGCAGTTTAAAGTTTGCCATTTGACTCTGCCCTAACACGAAAAAGAAACTGATGGTTTGTGTGTATGTGTGTGTTTCTGTGTGTGTATTACTAGAAGACCATTTAGCACATTAAATATAAGTTCCCTATTTGTCCTTAACTGGTTTCCTGAGTAGTTTATACGTGACACAAATCCTGCTGGTACACACCACAACCTCAGACTTTCAGCAGCAGAGGTAAAGACCTGCTGATGTCAGACTCGGTCCAGACCAGTGATGAGCGGGCTGATCCGGACTGAGCGGTCGACCGCGGTTGCACTTTGAAAATTCACAATTTATAGTATATAAAAAAGCAAATGTTATATAAGTCATAAATACTAAGACATCCTTGGCTGATTGACATGAAGATGCAGTAGGTGCTTTCTGCACAGGCAGAGGCGTGCGCGACACGAGGCAGGTGATGGAGACGGTTGGGGATACGTTGGAGACGGGGGAACTGAAACAAAAACATGCACAGATAGAAAAAGTAAAATCTGGGAATAATTTGAGGAAATAGTGAATCAAGATCATGTTTGTTGATCTGATAGATCATCAATGTTTGAACATTTAGGTTAAGACAGACCATGATTATTCATGCAGGGAAATATGATTACTTTTTTTTAACTTTTTGTTTAAAATTAAATACCAGGGCCCCTGCAGCTTTAACGTAGCCAAGCCTCCTAGATGGTCCTTTTTTTTGTATTTATAATAACAATAATTATTATTATTATTAATGTAACTATAATTCATGTTTTATTTGTTGAAATGAATCTGTGTTTGAAAGGTCTGATAAATAAGGAAGGTTCTTAAAAATGGCTGATTTTATTTATGGATAAACGCAACAACATGTTTCAGATATATCCGAGAATTGGTCACAGATTGGAAAGCTGTTTTTATATCTGGGAAATAGATTATAGCTCTATGATAATGCTGGTGCGAGGCATAATGTCTATTGTCGTAAAATCTCAAATGTCTCCGTAAAATCTCATCTGTAGACTATATGCGTAATGGCACATAAACATATCCACACTTGTGTTTGCTGTTCATATAACCTTAAGGCAATGATTAATCCAAAGCTTACCTTTATTTGTTTGTTTGTTTTTTTTAAAACACGGCAGATCGGGTATTTTTTACTGTTTATCCAGTTGCAGTCGAGTTAGCTGAAAATGTCTGGCGATCGCAGGTTTTTTCTAAACCTACCCGCACATCACCGGACCAGACGGAACTCTGCAAAGTTTTGTTTTTGCAGTATTGTTTTGTTAGTATTTGCAGTTTCTCGCTTTCTCAGTCGCATTCTAAGCTTGAGCACGCTTACATGCTCACAGTTTGTCAATGCCTGCATGTCAGAATTCAGAGGCGGTTTGAAAGATGTTTCTGAGCTGTAAGTTTCATCTTTATGTTGGCTTTCAGTAGACTTTGCTAAAGTCTGCAGGTTTTTGCATTAAAAAAAGTAACAAATGAGCAGAGAGCAGCACTCAGCTGATTCTGAGACCTGCATTGTGGAATTTAGCTGGTCAGTGTCAGTCCTGGCTTGATCGCTCCACACACTGGTCTGCATACTGTATTCAAGCTATAGTTTCACTATCTTTAGCGGCGAAACAATCATTTGCTTCAACTATGCTGAGCCAAAAGGCGTGATCATGCCTGGTGGGTTTGTGTTTTTTCTTGAAGCCTAGTGGAACATTTTAGTTCGACTGGCTTTTCTTGCTGGATATTGCATGGTTTGAATACTCGGTGCAGCCTGGCCTATATAGCGGCCCCATTGCAAATTTCTGGGCATGTCAAGTTTTAGGGTGCATCGGATTACTTGAGTAGTAATATAATTTTTAAAACTTATGAACTGTATGACTTCACCAAGTGATTTTCAGATTTTATTTTCCTATTCCTGCTTTTAGCCACAGCTTTAATTTCCCTGCAGCCTCTTTAACCGACTGAAGGGAAATTAAATTGCCTTAGTTTTGTTAAGCCCTCACAGTTCTGCACACCAGTGTCATAATCATTGTGGTCAATGTCAGATGATTCATCACTTTGGTTAATACTCTGTATTACTATTTATGATTCGTTATGGAGGATAGCTGGAGTGGCTCAAAGCGCTGGCATCGTAGCGAATTGCGACCAGAAGGCACCATGGTGAGCAAACAGTGAACTTGTAATTCAGAGATTAGGTTTGCAATCACTCAGTGAACAACAGACAATATACAGCGATAAAAGACTGATGAATTCAAGGGGTTAAACAAGGAAAGAAGAGGATGTCCTTCAGATAATATTGCATTATCACTCCCCGAAGCATTGATCAATAACAAAGGAACACAACGAAGAGTAATGGGGTATTTATTATCAAATGTAGACTGATAAAGATGTATTTTCTTCCTCAGTGAAACATGAGGCGTTGCCGCCCTCATACTTCCGTGCGTCTTGTATGTTGCCCTGTTCATTTAGTCAATTCATCCTCTAGTGGGCAGTGCTGAGTTCACTGAGGAGTTCACTTCCAAATTTTGAGGTCAGTTTCTGATACCGGTTGGTGGCTAAAATGCATCACTACAAAGTTGTTTGCAACCGCCCAAAACACACCAGAAGAAGAAGGAAAAGATGAAGTAGTAGCAGTTTCAGCAAACATGGTGACGGTGGAAGAGATCATGATGAGACACGCTCTTAGAGACATAAGAGGCAGCGCTGTAGACGGCAGTGGTCTGTTTGACCAATAATACATCATGGCATGTGGACTTCTCCTCTGGTCTGTTCCTTTTGCTGGTCATATGTTAGCTCTACTGCTCAACACTGCCCCCCGCGGTTTTCGGTGGTATTGCTCCTTTTGCTGTGTCAAGCAACGGATCCACAAGTTCCGTGAAAACGGACCAAATTACGCACGTGAACGGAGTAGAGGGTCCGTCTGTCTCCACTAAATCCACTAAAGGGTTATCTGCGTAAAAGATGATTAATAGAGCACTCAACCCAGGGTTGAAAAGTGAAAGTATAGTAGACTTATAGTCTAAGCCAAAACATTGTTCAACTTTTAACATGTGTTCACCCACTTAGAAGAATTTTTGCCCACAAGAAGGTGAAAGGTGAATTTCACTTAATGCGTTGCTTAAAATGTTTTGCCTGTACAGCCTGGAGTTAACTTATTGTCGTTTTATAAGTAACTGTAACACATGTGTAATGACGGCTTTGAAACATGCTAAACTGAAATCATAGCAAATGCAAATAGTTTTAAAGCAGACTATTTTTATTTGAATGGCTACAATAGCAAGTTTGTAGCTGAGAATGTGTTTGTTATTTACTTGTATTAATCTGCTTGTTAAAAATGCATTGCATTGAGTTGACAAGTGCGGTATAACTGATTGTTTTGCACATGTTAGTGTGATTCGGGCACATAAACACGTATGAGCGCTGAACTTGTTGGCAAAGGGTCTTCCGGCAATCTTGCGAAAAGCCTGTTAAATATGTCATGATTTTAGAGCTCAAGCACAGATGCAGTGTTGAGATGACTTCTAAATGCATCGCTAGAATATCTGCAAAATACAGCTGTCGACAGGAGTCATATCAGACAAACCTGCAGTAAACACTGGAGTTTGCACATGATCGACGCTGGGATGGCATTTCTGGCACAAGCGCCTTGACATTAATTTGTGACTTAATCAAATCTGGATCAACTTCCAATCGTAAGACAGCCACCCCTGAGCCACAACCTAGAATTCAATTTTTGTCTTACGTGATTCTCTTATACTCAGATTTACAACACGAAGAAGCCATTTGTTTCCTTGCACTCAGACAACCTTGTCTTTGAAACAGATCATGTTCTTATTACCTTCCACCCCAGTTCAGTGGAAATAAAAAAGAAAGGGGCAGCAGGTGTGTTGT
This sequence comes from Xenentodon cancila, assembly GCA_014839995.1. Taxonomy (NCBI): domain Eukaryota; kingdom Metazoa; phylum Chordata; class Actinopteri; order Beloniformes; family Belonidae; genus Xenentodon; species Xenentodon cancila. Next base: position 17,577,569 of record CM026198.1, on the reverse strand, counting down.
CATGAATGTTGTTGTGATTATGACCGTCTGTTTCATTGTGGACCCTTGCACTGCAGTGGCTCGCCCTGATTTGTACTTTTGATACAGTTCTCTCTCTTTTTCACTCTTGCTGTCATTAAGTGAGCTGCTGCTACCATGGTGACAGCAGGTAACCCCAAACTCAGGACGAGGCTCTGCAGTATTCAATAAGCCTGCAAACTCACAGACTCTTGCACACACATGCAGGGAATATAATATCTTTCACCAGCAAATTCCCTGCTGAAATACAGTGAGCAGCACTTCTCACTGTCTTCTGTTGCAGTGTAGCTTTACAGCTTATTCACGCCCCCCCCCCCCCCCCCCCCCCTGCTCATTGGAACTTATCATAGTGTTATAGACAGCAGATGATGATGCTGGTCAGGGCCAATATTTTCTTGTAGTGTAATTTTGAAATGGCAGCGTTGTGTTAACTATAATGTTGATAAAAAGTGTAATCAAATACAGGCATTGCAATATTCTGAAGCATAACCACGAATAGCTATAAGTAATAAGTAATAAGTCTGGTCTTTTCTTCACTTCTGTGTGAATGTGGGTGTCAGTAGACTTATTTATTTAGACTACTGATGAACTGACACGAGTACCTGTAGTTTTGTTTAATTTTACAGACTTTAGATGGATTTTGTTGTGTTTAACCATTTAATGCTTGACAAATTAAAAAAACAAAAATTTTTTTAAAGTTTTTAATTATATATTGCTTCAAAAAACACCAGATTATTATTAATTTTTCTTGGGGATTAGTAAAGTATCTTGGAATTTAGCCTTTTATAGTCTATAAATAATATTTTGTACATCATCATAAATACAGTCGGCAATTTTATGTATTTATTAGTATTTTACCGTTTTTTTGTATTTATTTTTATTGTTTAAAACTATTTCTTTTGAGATCATGGGAGTGGTACAAACGTTTGAGAAATATATGTATCAAACGATCCTTCCTGCATTAAAGGGCTTAAATACATCGATTGGCATGTCACGTTAGAAATGTCCGTTAGCCACAACAACAACGCAAACATTTCTGTGTCTTGTCTTTGAAAAAATTCCTCTTCTGATCAACACTTTTGGGAAGACAGAAACACACAAAAGACTAATCTACACAGGGTGGCTTTATGAAAGGGTAGATTCCAGAGGAGGCACATGCATGCATGCACAGTTTCAAAGATATGTGCACACACACATTGAAACACACTTCTGACGATCAGTACCCTTAATGTGCAGTTTGTGAGTGACCCTCGGGTGGTCACAAGATCGGCGTCCCACGTGGTTTTCTTCACAGTGCCTGCTTTCATCACCTCTGGAAACCTTGTGATCTGTGCACATATCGGAGGGGTGGGAAAACCGTTCCCTAAACACACAGACACTCAATCGGATACTAAGAGGCATGATCCACTTTTCAAGGCATCAGACTGTGCAAAGAATGTTATTGGGAAGCTTGAATTAAGCCACACTTAATGTGCTGCACGTTTTTAGGTTGATGTTTGTGTGCAATTCTGTACTTTTATTTATACGTTAGGCTCATGCAGTCATCTCGGTGGGGCATGCGAAGGAAAGTTCACTGTACACTCTGCAGGTCCGGTGCAAGTGAAGGACGTGGTCCAACCATCACAAATCCAGCTGGATTTCAGCTGGCAGCTGCAGAAAAAAAAAAAAGCTCAGTAATTCAACACCCCCCCCCACATAACCAACCATCATCCACCATGTGATAGCAAATACAATTGTGACCCTGAAGACGATTTCAGCTTCTGCAGCTATCTCATACTGAAACCAATCGTTGATGTAAGTTAGAGTATTTGTGTGTTTAGTGTTTATGTCACTGGAGCAGGGAGAGGAAAAGCGAGGCGCGTATAGGTAAGGGAGTCCTGGCTTGTGAGCTTATTTCCCTCTGGAATTTCTCAGGGGAGCAACAAAAAAACCAAAGTGTGCCACAAAGCTGAACGCTTGCAGCCCTGTAAGTCCTTCTGCCCTTGTAACAGAAACTTTCTTTAGCATCTAAATCAAAAACAGCGAAGGGCATTTATCTTCATGAACCACGATCCGAATGTATTTGCAGACCTAAACTCTTTGGACACCATGATAAATAATCTGAAGCATCGGATGAATATTTTACGGGCATTTGTATTTTTTATGGAAATATGAGACGGATGAGAAAAAAAACACAAGAAAGATGCCTGATCAGAACTGACTGGGTTTTGCAGAAGGACACTTTTATTGCAGAACTTTCAACCAACTTCATTCTCAGAAAATAAAGGGTACCCATTGTCATCATGTGATACTCGCATGTCTCACAACACAGTCATGTGATAACTGGTGTGATTTATGGGAGATGATTAAACTCTGCATCTATTCAGAATGCCTTTGTCTTTCCTGAATGGTCTTCTGGAGTATTCTCCCACCATTTGTTGATTCCCTCTGATGACTTAAGGCTTCTCTGACATCTCGTGATAAAAGTTGAATCAGTTCCTTTCATTGAAGCTGTGAGATAAGCTGTGAAAAGAAGCACACAGTGTAAAACATTTTATCTACTGATGTGATCCCAAAGTTTGGCAAGAATCCTCTCTAAAACGGCGATTTTAGAGAATTACAATCACAATGGGTTTTTTTTTTTTTTTTTTACCAGTAACGGCTAGTCCTGAACAATTAGGGGAATTGATTGCAACTTTTTCAAAAAAAAAATATTTTAATTGCAATTCATTTTGCGATGATCACACTCAAATTCAGTATTCACGAGCGTTAGATTAACATTCTTGAAGTCTATGGCAGCCATTCTTCAACTGTGACAGGGATGTGGTTCAGTCGTTCCTACACGACCACAACAAATCCCTTCATCTTGCATGAACGCCGCATTTTTCAGGAACATACCAACTTTTTTTTGTCAGAAAAAATTAGATGGTTAACTTTACTTACTAAAATATGTCAAGAAGTGGGTGCGAGAGTTGGTTATCTCTCGGTGGCTCTATGAATAGTAGGCATAGGTGAGAGAAGTTAATGGTGTGATAACCTTTAGTAAATATATTTTACTAAAGGTTACAATATTATCTTTACATTGCAACTGCAGATCTTGAATGTGTTATTTATTAGCTGAGAGTAATAATGAACAGAGATTTTATTTTTATTTCTGTGTTCCAGACCATGTAATTGAATATAAGATACACTTTGACACAGTTTGCTGCCATAATGTTTAGTGCCTCTTTCACACAAACATATTCGCTGTTCTTCCCTCCAGAACACCGGCTCACTCTGCGCCGTTCCTCAGGAACATGGAACTCACAAAATGAGGCACAATACAGCAGAATCTCTCTCATTTGTATAATGACAGCCACCAAATGGATAGGCAGATCTTGGAAAGGCTCAAGCTTGCTTGTTTTAGGTACATTTTGGGCACACGTGCATCGACTTTACCGTTTGTAGGCAGTTCTTGGAAAGATCCTGGGTGAGTCAGTGATTCTCCACATCTTTCTTGTGACATTGTGCAAACTGTTTGCAGAGGAACCAAACTAGACAGTCCCCATGTTCATAGAGAAACATTCTCATTTATATAAAAGTATGCATTTAGCATCGCAATAGTTAACAATAGGGGTAATGCATATAATCATGTTCACCTTTACACCCAGGGATTAGTTTATGTTTACGTTAAAATACACAGATCAGTTGTTTTCACAGTGAACTGTTTGTAAATGTTTATCTGAGAGTTATGAGTGTTCGTTCTGACATGCCTCTGAGGCCATGTGACTGGCTGAGCCAAATGGGGGAGGCAGAGAGGGTTAAACCGGGCTTGTGACTTTGTATTTTCTGACCTGAATCTTAAGCCAGCCGTGTGAAGCGGTGGACGGACACACATGTTTCGGTTGTTTGTGGCTCAGAGTGTGTGCGTGTCGGCGCGTGCACATTCTTCTCAAGAATGCTTGTGGGCAGAGGCAAGGCCAGTAACGAGGGGAGACGGGAGAAGATGAGGGGGAGGGAGGGAGGGAGGGAGGGAGCTATGATGCAGCCGGACTAAAAATAACACCGCCTCTATATCCCTTCTGCCCATAACACTTCCCTCTATGATCACTTCTTTCTTTTCCTCCATCTCTCTCATTAATGAAGAAAGACTGCAGGTAGAAGGGGGTGTTTGGGTACTTTTTTATTTGGGTACCACTGTGCTCCTCCATTCATCCCTTCACAGGAGAGAGGAGTCCGTGAGGTGGGAGTGACGAAATTGGATGGAGGAACGGTGAGGGAAGCAGATAGGTATCGCATCCTCGCTGGCGTTCCAGCGTTTCCAGCGTTTCATCAAGACAATGACTCTATACGCAATGTTGCATTTCTCCACATCCTGTAGAAATATCATAACACTCAGTCCCTTTGCATTTAAGGTGGGAATAAGTGACATCATAATAACACAAAATGGCTGGGTATAGTAGATGGTGTCATTTGTTTTGTTTTTTTTATTATTATTTCTGACTGAAACGACATACTTTGCTTCAGTTTTTTTGTTATCCACATTCACTGTTCCGTCCAACGTTCAAGTCAGGAGCGCTACAGACACTCGATTCACCAAAGTTGAATCGATGCTAATTTTGAATCATATGAATTTTCTTATAACATGTAACAAGTTGACAACTAAAAAGTCCTTCACATCTTCGGATGAAAAATACAAACAACACAAAATGAAACATGTTCGTCTAAATTTGATCCTCAGCGAACAAACCAAAAGCACATGACTGACCGATGTTTAATTTCCAATGTTCATATGACACATATTAACAAATAAACTAAGCTTTTACCTCACAAAAGGGTTATTTTCTTTCATCAGTTGACATCACATTAAATAAGTTGATTTAATTTGAAGAATTTCAAGAATTTGTGGGGGGTTTTTTTGTTTGTTTGTTTTTTTTTCCAAGTACAGGACTTAAGGTCCAAAGTTAAAGTAAAGTCCTGTGCTTAAAGTTTAAATCTTAAAGTACCTGCCTCAAAGTCAACAAAGCTCCAACAATATGCAAACACCCATTGTAGAGGCTAAGATCTTGACTTTAAGCCCCTGGAGTTTTGCTTGCTGGAACATTTGATCGACTCGCCGCCGCCCGTCCGCTACTTGCATCCATCAAGAACTCCACAAAGCGGTGTTTGTTGTTGGTTTCTTTTAATGCTCAATATTCTGATTGTTATCTCCATATCCTTGTGGTATTGACATCCTTCGACCATCAACATAGTAATGTGACAACAGACTGGCGAACAATTAGCGGTCGAAAATTGTTTGTGTTCACCCTCTGGCAAGCAGTATCAATCAAGTGCAGGTGAGTTCCCCTTTTATGGTAAACAACCCAAAAGTATCACACTGCCCCCTATCGGACACAAATAAAATACATTCAAAAGTGGCTCCTACACCCATTATTGAAAACAGCAAAAAGTATTTGATTGTTTATTTTTCCCCTGAAAGAATTCAATTCAGTTCAACTCAAAATATTGTATTTATCCCGCAAAAGAAAGTTAGTTAAAATTGAGTTAAAAATGATATATGTTATATGGTTTTGTTTGATTATTTCAGCTGACTTATATTATGCTTCTGAGTCTCTGGTACAAGTGTGGAGCTGGTGTTTCTCTGAGCATGGACCACAGTGTGCACAGATACCGAGAGCTCTGAAACCAAAATGAGTTCAAGACAAAGCTGTGGCGTAATCCTCAGAGTGAGCGGCATTCCCATCCACTCCCAGCCTGGCCGCTGCCCTTCATGACCAGTACAGTCCATTGTGTATTCTCCTTTTGTATTTGGTGCCAGTCATTTGGTGCACAAACACAGACACAACAGCTGAGTAAACTATCCACCGACCCGAGGTTCCCTCCTGGCTCTCTGTCTCTGTTTTACTCTGTCAGCCGCACACACAGACGCACTCTGAATCCATCACTCACCCCGGTGAGATCCTTGCTGAGGGAGCCTGCGAGCACACACTAGTCTAGCTCCGATCTCGCTCGGACAAAAATAGCTCCCCGGAGGTTTGGTCCGGGGGTTTGTCAGCTGGACGCTGCTCTTCTTATCAGCTGAAGCTGTACTTCAGCTGAACTGTAGGGAGCGAGGCGAACACCGCGGGTGTTTGCATGTGTGGTCTCATGTTTGTGGCCTTGAGAAGGGTGTCTCTGCAACGCTGTACTGGAGAAGAGAGCGGGGGCGAGGCGAGCGGGATTAGATGGTATCTTAGTAACCTGCTCCTGTTATTGACTCCATGTTGTTGCCCTTTGTGCTTCCGCTCCGGGAGGAAAAGGGTAGCAGAAGAAGGGAGGACGCTGTCACTAAAAACGCGTCTTTACATTAACTTGCTTTTCGACTCCTTTCCAAATTAAATACTGCAGTTTTTTTTAAGGCTCACGCCCTTAAAACTCTGAATAGATCATCATTAGTCATAACGGGCATTGCATAGACCTAAATGTTTGCCGGTGGTCAATGATGTCACTTTATAGAAAGTCGGTCCTGCAGTTTGAACCTGTGTCACCTGTTTTGAGTTCAGATAGTTCACTCTGGACTCCAACAGTCCAGAGACATGCGTGTTAGGTTATTTGGAAATTCCTAAGTGGCTTTATTTGTGATATTTGTGATCTAGTATGAATGTTGGCCTGTGTCACGCTTTTTAAAAAAATTCTTATTCCTGATCTCATTGTTATTTTTATCCGTATAACACAGTTTCAGGGAGTAAATATGCAATAATGTACTAGTTAACAATATCATTTAAAATATTGTAGTAATAAAACACAATTTAGTTCATAGTAATACACATAAAAACAGTACTTTGTTAGTGAATCTGCTGCCAGAGTTAATGTGAAAGTGTTTACGTTGTAAACTGTTTGTCTTCACGGTTAAATGAAATTATCCATAGCTATTAATAAGGCATTATTCTGATCTCTGTGTTTATTTGACAGCTTTTAACTAAATGGAAGAATTTTAGAAAAAGACAATTTATACTGGAATTAAACTTTTCTTTAAGAGAAAAACAGAGCAGTTCATTTGAAGAGGACACCAGGGACTATTCATAAACGTCTCCTGCAGGGTTGTCTTGACTTGATGGACTGAAGCGTCTTCCTGAAGTGAAAGCTTTCTCACGAGTTACTCTCAGTCTAAATATACTGTATGACCACAGCATGAGGTGCTTCTTTGGGCTGCGAGATGAACTAGAAGAAAATAATCTCAAAACATGTCCAAAGTGTAAATACATTCACGAATAAACAGTTACTACAGATCAGTGAAAAAAGTCAAAGCAGTCACGCTCATTCGCCGTCTTTTACTCATCATGAAACATTAACGTGAAAACAATTTGCAAAGGCAAAACATAAAGACAGGAATGAAAACAGAAGCAAAGACTACAACGTATCCACAAATATTCTTAACCGTAGTTAAAGCAATCCAACCGAAGTAAAATGATTTGATCAATTACAGGTTCCAAGTCAACATTATAAACTGTACACGAAGCAATTGTAATTCCATCTGGTGAAATATTTCAGCAACTTTTCACTTTCCACACCAGCTATATTAGACGTGTGTTACATTCGTTGGTTTTTGCCGATAGCAAAAGAGAGCTAGAGGGCGCTTCCTAAAAATTAATCCGGTGTTCCTTCAAACTTAACTGAAATGGACATTTTCACACAGAAAAGGCAACCCTAGTTATCACTTTAACAAATTGTATATTGAGTTGCATTCTTCAGATGTGTTAAATCTGTTTCTTTTGTGTCACGGAGCTGTGGAAAAGTGCCAGAAGTTCGATACCTAGACTCTGGATGATGTTCTTTCACAAAGTGCCTCCTGTTGACAGCATGGACTCTTTCATTTATGGCTCTGAGAGAATCCTCCGCACATTTTCACCGCCTCTCTTCCTGCGCTGTCCTCTCCAGCTCTTCTCCATCGTCATCTTCGGCTGCATCGCCAATGAGGGTTACATCAACCGCCCCAATGAGGTAGAGGAGTACTGCATCTTCAATCGCAACCAGAACGCCTGTAATTATGGCATCTTTATGGGCTCCATGGCCTTCCTCTGCTGTGTCGCCTTTCTGGCCCTGGATGTCTACTTTCCTCAGATCAGCAGCGTGAAAGATCGCAAAAAGGCTGTGCTGGCTGATATTGGGCTGTCAGGTAAACTCATTTCCGTACATTAAACCTTCTGTTGCACCTTTACAATACAAATAAATGAAGCTGTATCGTTTTAAATGTATTTCTGACTTTTCACACGTTTCTGTTTCTTTATCTGAGGCCTGAGTTTATTTGTCAACCTCAAATAAATACAGAATGGGTTACGTGTGAAAACCAAGTGAACATCAGCTAAATTTAAGCAAAACATTATGTTTCATAACATTAGTCAGAGTATTTCATTTGACTGTAAAATATGAAGACTTAAGAGTACAAAGAAACTCATACAATATAGCATGGATCCATGGATAAATTGATTGACAGGGCAAGACCTCGTGTGCTGAGAAAGTTACTCAAATAAAGACCAGACAAGTCATTTAAATTGACATGTCATACCTTTACAATTTAGTGTAATTGTCTTGGAGGTTCACTTTTATTCTCATAAGAAACGACATGCAGACACTTGAGTCCTTTTTTTTATTTCCTATGAGCCTCAACTAAACCAGCAAACTACATGAACGTCCTCCTCAGTCTCCGACTCTAGGCGTATTCAAGCATCAATCCTCCGATGGAGATTGCCACGATAAAACAAAAATTTAACATTAATTGACCCACCTAACTCACTTATGTTCTGAGGCATCGTCGTGGATTTGGGGATAGCTGGGGTTGCTTAGTGAGCAGCGATCTATCTAGACACGCGTTGGCCTTTTCTTTCATTTATCTTAAAAAAAAAGAAGGAGAAGATAGATTTGTGGTGATGACATCATCCTAGAGAGAAAGGAAGGAACAATAAAGAGACAAGTTCTTCTCTGGTGATAACAAGCCTCAGAGATGCTGTACATTAGGGTGCCTGACAGTGTCTTTCTCTACTTTTCTGCTGCACTGCTTCTACAGCGAACGTAGTGACAAGATAGTCAAGCACGGTCTGTTAATGACATAGTTACTGTCACAGACACGACTCTCCTTTCCTGTTTTCGTCGCTCTCTTTCTCACTCTCCTTCTCTCACTACCTTCACAAAACATTTTCTGCGCTTGTGAAATAAAGGAACAGCTGGTTGTCTGAGGGGAGTTTCTAAAAACCACCACCACTCCTCCACCTTTGCCAGTTCTTTCTTCTTCCAATTTTACTGTTACCCAAGAAAAAAAAAAAAAAAAAGAGACTTGATGATTTGATGATCTACTGCTTCTTGTTTTTTGAAAGCTCATTTTGCTTTCGGTCACTTGTTGATCTTTGTTTATCGTTTCTTCTTCTGCTGATAATATATGATTAAAGACAGCCCAAACGCTTCACGGGATTGTTTTGATTTTTTTTTTTTTTGCTGTCACCAGACAAGGAATTTCTTGCAGTCACTGAGTCACCCAAGAATTCCTCAGTTTACCGAAGTATCCTGGACTCAAATGTGAAGCTATTTGTCTGACACAGATGACGTTTGGCCAAATTAAGGTCACGCAACAAAACGACAATCCCAAGCACATAATCAGTTTGACAACAGAATGCTGTAGAAAAAGTCAAGGTCCAGATCTGAACCGAGCTGAAACGCTGTGGCGGGACCTTGAGAGCCACGTTATAAAGGCGAATGGGCCAAAGGTCTTCCACAGTAAGAGAGAAGCTGCTGACATCATACAAGAATCGTTACTTTATGTTACTGCTGATAAAAGACTTTGAATCGTGGGGTATACTTAGATTCGCACACGCACAGTTTCTGCAATTTGGTTTCATTTTTGTTAAATGTGGCCGTTTCATGTATCGGTGTTATATGAATCATTCTAGGGGTTTTAATGCTGTCTCCCCTTTTCCACACTGGGCTAGCGCTGTCCTGAAATCAAAAAGCGTCCCTGCCAACCAAATAATCGAGCAGGTCATTTGCTTCACCAGGTTCAGATCTGTTGTAACGTGCCGACTTTGCATTGCTGTATTCCAGTGGTGCAGGTCGTAGGAAACTGTCTTTTGCACTTCCTGCAGAGCCGCTACCTAACACCAACATGCCACATTGCTCTGTTGCTCGACAACCTGATGGTCTGGTTCATTTGGTCCAGTTGCAGAGACCTGTTTATGCTTGGTTGGTTGTGTCCATTTAGGCCCGTTTAAGTCACCTCGATCACTGATGTGAGAACAATCTACCCAGAAAAGAAGGGGAGCCGACTCTGCAGGGCTCTGTGAAGGAAGGGACAGACACTACAGGAATGCTGAATTACATTTTTAAGAAGTGCTAATAATAAAGGTGTAACTTAAATTTCAGTGTAAAGGGTCAGCTTTAAAAATGGGAAATGTATTTGCGTGTTTCCTTTCTTCCCAACACATTTGGGCCGAAGAATCTGTGCTTTTACTGCCCCAAGTTTTGTCGAATTGATGCTTCCCATTTTATGGATTATAAGCAGGCGCAAGCATTGCACAGATTGCCTGGCTGAAAAAACTCCCGGGGGTCGTATCATATTCATATAATCTTTAACCCAGCGAGCTAAATTTATAAATACTTCTTTTTTTTTTCCTCATCTTCCGGGCAGTCGCAGTCTACTCTGACATTTTACCCAACTAGTCTGTTGTAGATTCATGAAATGATTTACAGTCGCTATTTTACTAAAATTTACTCAAAAGAGTTCTAAAATTAGAGAATTAAACAGAATGGCTGTTGCAATATCAATGAGTATTTACTGATTTTAAAGTTGTTGTTTTTTCCTTCTTTTTCCAGCATTCTGGTCCTTCATGTGGTTTGTGGGTTTCTGCTTTTTGGCCAACCAGTGGCAGGTCACTAAGGAAGAGGACAACCCGCTGAGGGAGGGAGGGGACGCTGCCCGGGCCGCCATCACCTTCTCCTTCTTCTCCATCTTCACTTGGGTAAGGTTCTTCTTCTCAACTCCTATGAGTCCACTACACAGCGCCGCCGTTTGTTCAGCGATTTAGTAAGATGCTGCTGCCTGTTCGGGGACGAGCATCTACATTCTTGGTCCTGCAATAAAAGTGCAAACCAGTCACCGATCTTTGCTTCTTTTGAGGCTGCACATATGGATGTTCATTTGCGTTCGTGTGGCCGGGAACTGATGAGAGTGTGGCTGTTTTTCCGACAGGGTGCTCAGGCTCTCTTCTCTATGGAGAAATTAAAGAACGTGTCATTTGAAGAGGAATACACCAAGCTGTTCCCCCCTCAGCCTCACCAACCTTTCGTCTGACTCTGTTCTGTTACCTCCCTCTACTGCCTTCACCTTCTGCAGCCGAACATGCACACCGCTGCTCTTTTGCAGTGGCTGAACTTGTTCAAGGGCACCTGATAACATAAGGTGCTGTTGTAAGTGAATGTTATTGTGATCCAGCCGTAAGAACAGTTTTGCTCCAGGCCCGTTGTAATGATAATACGCGTGCACGTGGCTTGACTTATTACTAATGAGAATAAACTACAAAAATTCATCATATCTGTCTTTAAAAACTACCCACTTGTTGGAATCGTTAGTGGCTTCTTTAAAAAAAAAGTGATGCATGTATTTTTTAAAAGAGAAATGTGGCTAAAAAAAGAATAAAGAAAATATGCAAACTGAATGTTTGAATATTGGGATTTTTCATTAGGAATTCAACTATATAAAGTCTTGTTGTTTTGGGGGTTTTTTTCCCATCAGTTTGAACTTTTGCTCGTCGAAGCAGGTGGCTCTGTGTTTCCCACTCAGGTAGAGTAACTGTAGTTGGTATCCAGTAAGTGTGCGACGTTACATGCTCCAGTCTGCAGCACCAAACCTGTAAGCCCTTAAACAAGTGGTGTCACAATTTACAAACCATTAATACCAAGTCATAAATATGGAAATCCTTTTTCTTTCAACACGTCCAGGTTTAGAAGGTTGCACTATTTTTATTGAGTTTTATAGAATATATATTGAGTTTTTAAGAGGTTTTTGAGGTTCAGTTTAAAGTGGTGCTTTTTCTTGAACAGGTATTTATGGCTGTAAGTGTTTCAGCTCTTTAACTGTTTGGTACTGCACGCCGACGCTGTTTGATTGTGTTATGTTTATCCTGCTGTAGAGTGAAGTGGTGCTGAGGTGATGTTTCTCATTATGGAGCTGAACAATGTATAAATAAGTTTTTTTTTTCCCCACTGCTGCCTTTAGAAGTAACCCGCTGTGACTGACTAAATGTCTCATTTTAAACTATCTAATAAGCCTTGCAAGATTTCCAGCCAACTAATCAATGTTTCCGCCTCTCTCTGTTTTTTCTCCTTTCTCTCTGCTCTAACACTACTGCTTCCATATCTCTCTACATTCTTCAATTCCCTGCCTCACCTTTAACCCCCTCCCCCCCAACCCCCTGGCTGTCCGTCCCCTCCTCTGATCACACGTCCTGCACCCCCAAGGCGGGCCAGTCCTTCCTGGCCTTCCAGAGATACAAGCTCGGGGCTGACTCAGCCCTGTTCTCCCAGGACTACACTGACCCCAGCCTGGATGCAGCCGGAGCACCCTACACATCCTTCGGCAGGGATGACTTGGAGAGCCCGAGTGGAGAAGGGGGCCAAGCCAACAGCGATGGGGTGTTCGATGGCACCGGGGGCTACCAACGTCAAGACTACTGAGATATTGAGAGTCAAATATACTAACGGAAGTGATGAAGTTGCCCAAGAAAATCTAACTTGTAATAGCATCTGTATTGTTACTGCTGAAGCTGGTTCATCTTTACCCACTACTGATGTTTCTTTTGGACCCAGTGTTCCGTACGAGAGCGCCACGTTTGCCCTGATACTGTAACAAACGACACAATGCAAAGACTAAACATATTAATTATGATTGATGACAACTAGTTACATGTATGTGTTAAACAGTGAGAACAGATTACAGTACGGCAGTTTGCAAATGTTCATGACAAAGAGAGGGGAAGTTTTGATTTCCATCTGTTTATTGAGCATCACAAGTATTCGTCCCTGAGTCAGCAATCACAGACGTCTCTACAGACTTTAAAGTCTTACGTAGCTTGGAATGGCGGACAATAACAGGAACAGTTTCAGACCATCTGGGGGAAAGAAATGCAGGGTACAAAAACGACAACACGCTTGAGTGGAGGTGTTTAGGGAGTTTAGGAAATGATTTGCAGATCAGGAGTTTTGAAGACATGGTCACCAGATTTGTTATCATCTTCTGGCATCTATTGTCTGTCAATGAAATGACTAAGAAAAGTGTGAGTTTAGACACAAACAGACCAAGGCAAGACTGATAAGACTCCCCAGTGCTCGGTCACAGTACATCAGGAAAGATCGCATTAATATGTCTTTTTTTTTTTTTCCCCATAATGTGTGGATGTGACACTGTGTTCTGTTTGTTTGTTTGTTTGGTTACTCTGAAAGCCTTTCTTATCCTCAATTGTTGCCTTAGTGCAGACTGCCAAGCCAAATCCAACAAACACAGTATGACATACAGAATGCCCAAGATGCACGACCGTCCTCTTTCTGAATCCTTAGTCTAAAAATTTAGCCAGTTAAATCGCTTCCTGTGTTCTCCTTGAGCTCATGTATCTCCTGAACAAAACCAAGCTTTTGTCAGCATTACACAGAATCCAAAACAACACAGACAACAGTTGTTTTTTAATCACTAAGTCAAGAGAAAATACCATGCTCTCAAGGATTTATCTGTTGTCTCTCCTGCTTTATTTATTCTGCAAATGAAGCAGCCGCGAACATCTCAAATATTCATAAACATGCATTACCATTTTCTTAAAGAATAAAGTATACTTATCTCTATAATTATATGTAAAGAATATAGTTGAGTATATCACAGTGTTTGACACAAAGAGTCTGCTTTATTTTAGGGCATTATGCTAGTTCTGTATTTAAAAAAAAAAAAGAAGAAATACAAAAGAAAGACCTATATGATCTGTTGAGTGTTATTGTGATATGTGGTGAGGTCATCCGAGCCTCGTCCTTTACGTTGCTTTCAGGGTAGGGAGATGTTTTGTTTTTTGTTTTTTTGTGATAATGATACCAACAACACAAAGAGAATTAAAAAATGACCAAATAACCAAAGTATATATACACTTATATACTTTTATTTTACATCTGTGTAGTTGTAGAAATGTGTGATGTTACTCTGTGAACTCTGTTCAAATCTGTTTAATAAACAAAGTGTGACACAGTAAAAATAAGGAGTAAAAATGTATGTTTTGGATGTTTTGATTTTAACCAATAAAAAAATAAAGTACTGATACAGATATGGTTGGTTTGTGTTCATTATTATGAGTTGTCTTTTATTTTTGTTTTGTTTTGTTTTTTTCTGGCATCCTTTAGACAAGTGTCACGTTTTATAAGTATTGCAGGTTTTATTAAGCATTACTTAATTAGTTAGTCTTTGAATGATGAGATAGAAATTCCACATCTCCCTCTATTGGCAAAATGTGTATTAGTTTTCAATCTCTATTGTTTAACGTACTTAAACAGTTTTAGAAAGAGTTTAGAGGAAACGGGTGTGTTTGGAAAATACTTGTGGGTGGCTGATGATATTTAAAAATTCAAACTATTAGGGGAACTTAGTGAAGTTTTTAGTAATACATATTACCCATGATCAAAGCAGATTATATGGCGAGATTATTTTTCATTTGTGATAAGGCAAACATTCAAATGAAAACGTTTTAGCTTCCTTGGAAAGTGTAAAATTGCAGTTAATCCTTTTACAAGTGACAATATTTCTTAACTTCAGTTGAACTACATACTATAATATTTACAAAAAAGATGGCACAAGCCATTTCATATTCTCATATAACGCAGAAATTTTAAAATGTAAAGTATTTTAGTGATTCCCAAATAATGTTAAATAATAGTTATAGTTCACAATAGAGCCATAGGGTGGCGGTGTTGAGTAAGGAGGCTGGTGTGGCAACAAAGCGGAAGATGTTTTTATTTATTTATTTTTTTAATTGAATGTTTTTCTATTATGTTAATTAATCCAGCCAAGAAATTTATTCAGACCATGTTACATATCTCAAATACTTGTTATCTATTTATTTTGATAAAAGCAAATCAAGCCCAATGAAATTGCTAACTTCAAATGCTGTAGGAAATTTAGCAAGTAAAAAGAAAAATCAATAAACACTGCAAAGTGGCGGAGGAAATAATATAGGAAAAAGAAAAGACTAGTTTGACAAAAATGTACGTATCAGTATTAACTAATTTCTGACCTTGAGTTTTGTTTGTTTGTTTGCTTTGAATGTAAACAACTAATAAATGACATACATCCAATATATCTTAGCGTCCAACTTAGTCACCATAAAGTGTCCTATTTCAGTCAATACTATTTGGATGTCTCTCACACAACACCTCGTCATTTCGACGCAGGGAGGAGTGTCGTGAACTCAACTCTTCCCGTGCAACATGGCGGCGCAGCGCAGGACGTTGGTGCAGAGCGTAAGTGAAAACAGCTTTTTACGACGCTCGCTGGCAAAAACATTCCTGTTGCACCAGGCTGGGAAGACGTGTCACCCTCGCTTACCTCGCTGGGATGCTGCCGTTGCTATTTCTGTCACGTCCAGTGTTGGTTTTGGTCATTCAGTGACACCCGCGCTAGCCACTATAAGTAGAGCTTAATAAGTGTTTTGCTAGCAGCTAATTACCATCATTTTAAAACAGTTATTCAGTCACAATAATATAATTCACTCGTGGCATCAAAAAGAGGGAGGTGATATCACGAGATTTTTGAGAGGGTTGGGATTCTTAACGAAACCTCGTGTTCATATATGCAAACAGACTTAATATGTGATAACGCTAAATAGCTTCTGCGTCCTGCCTGTTGTGTTTGCGACACCTCGTAAACTGGAAGACTGTAAGTGACCCTTAAAACGCATAAAATCTATCTATCTATCTATCTATCTATCTATCTATCTATCTATCTATCTATCTATCTATCTATCTATCTATCTATCTATCTATCTATCTATCTATCTATCTATCTATCTATCTAAAATAACTTCTTAGGAAAAGTGTCATAGTGAGAAAATAGGACAATAAGTTGTAAATGTCAGACAGTAACGGTCGATGTTCAAATCAGTATGAACTCCTTATTGCTCATCCAATTTTATACTTAACTCACTAATTTATTTCAGCTATTTTTCTCTCATATAAAATGCGTAAATAGAAACCTTCAAACTTAACATCTACAATGAGCACAAAGTTATTAGAGAAATCACACTTTTCTCTTGAAGAAATGTGGTGATCTCGTTAAATTCTAAATGTAATTGAACCTCAAACCTAAATATAAGGCTCCCTTGCACTTAAATTATGTTAAATTACTTGGAAATAAGGTCCTGAAAATGGTGGAGTATTGTTCAGAGATCCCTCTTTAAAGATCATGGCCCTTTGAATATTACACACGTCTTCCAGTACCTTTTTTTATTTTATTTATTTATTTTTTAAAGTATTATAAAAGTCCATACAAGTGCCCCTCCTCCAGCCTACTGGGGCCTGGCTGTGATCCTGCGACCTCACAGAACACCAGCAGTCACTTCCAACCTCAGCGAGCCAGTGTTTGATTAGTGAACAAAGAAGTATAAAAATGCAAAGAAATAACTACATCATATCTCTTGGCATAGATGATTCATATCAAAAACATGCTGCAAGGCCCAACCCAGTGGTGGAAATTATAGTACACACACACACACACACACACACACACAATGGCAGGAAAAAAAAACGGTGAACTCCTTGGAATTGACTGTGTTTCTACCTTAATTTGCCAGAAATATAAACCACAATAACAAACAATCACTGAAAAAAAAATCTTTCTTTTGTGTTTATTAAACCAATATATGAAACATCCATTAGCTGGAGTAAAGAATACGTGAAACCATATACTAATTGTTTGAGTTAATTGGCTAATTGGAGTCGGTAGTTTGCTTAATGAAATGAGTTTTGAGGTGTCACTTGGAGCTATTCTGATTCATAAAAGACACTCAAGCGTTTTCTATTTAGAGCAAAAATACAGTAGTTGATCTGCATAAAGCTGTAAAGAGACACAAAGTAATGTTGCAGTGTTTGGGCATCCATCAGTCCAGTTAGACAACTTGTCTATAACTGCAGGCAGTTTGGTCTTCATGTGAGTTTCCAGTCACACACTACATAATCCTAAATGAGAGAACAAAAAGAAAAGAAAAAGAGACGTTGGGTGGGTTCAAAAAGAGCAGAGCTTACGAAAATCAGAACATGATCCCGGTGGTAAAGTATGGTGACACGGGAGTCATGATTTGCCCGCATTCGCTCCCTCAGGGGCTGGATTTCATGCCATCACGAGAAAATGAGTGTTTTGACCCGGGCTTGGCTGAGACTGCAGATCGCAACATAAAAAAACAAAAAAACAAAACCAAAGCAATCAAAACTGGGAGGTGCACCTCAAATGTGAAATTTACTAAATAAACTATACTAAACTTATCCAAGCTTTTTAGATAATGCTTACTATAAACATATGGGACATTATCTCTACTCAAAAACGGTAATATTTATTGTGGAGAATCTGTTGACACAATGCTTTGAATTTGCACACAAAGCAAATGCATGTAGATGACATATATTTTGTTCATTTGAAAGCGGTTGACTTTTTAGATCTTACCACCTAATTAGTAATTGTGTAAATTATGGGAAATTCCATTATGTGTGGAAATATCTAAAGACATATACTTTCCGTAAAGAAAAAAAACGACTGAAGCAAATTATTTTAAAAACTAGTTCATGTTATTAAGAATTTTCTTTTCTGGATTTATGCAGTAAATGAAACTGTTAGTGTGGTGAAACTTTAGCAGATTTGTAGCTTCTTATTGAACTTGAAGGGGTTTGTGTGTTTAACCTCATTTGGATTTACAGTTTCATATTGACCTTCACTACTTAATACTCTAAAGTGCTGTGAGAATCTGAGTAAGCGCTTTGTCTTTATTCCCTCAGCCGCATCAAAGCTGGACAGATGACCTGCCCTTGTGTCAGATGTGTGGCGTTGGTACAGCCCCCAACTGTGTGTATGGCCCTGATGGGAAAGGAAGTCAGAGCCACCCCATTGAGGATGGACACCTCAGGCTGAGGTAACTAAGACCGGGGGCAGGGGGGCATCAACAGGCGAGAGCAGTTCATGCTCAGTATCTCCACCTCAAATCACAAGATGCTGCATTTTTTTTCATTAATGAACTCATTTTGGGGGAAAGCTTCTTTAAAACAAGTTGCATCCCTAATGTAAAAACAATACAAAACAAATTAATTTTAAGAGTATGTCAATAGGTTATCACACTAATAATATGTCATGCTGAAATAGTAAACAGTGGAAATATTTCTAATTTCATCATACATTATGAAATAATAAGCAAAGTTAGTTTTAGTGCTTTTGATGACGTAATAAACAACAAGGTGGTATCACTTTTCTAATCAGGGAAAAAAACTGGTTTTCCATTTCAGATCATATTCCTTCACAGCTGCAGGCGTTTCTTCTTTCTTTCTAAATATGTGTGACGTGATTTATTTCTTACAACTTATTGTTTCATATTGCATCTTTGGGTTTGATAGAAATCTTATTTACAGGTGCTGATGCGTTAATTAACCAGAGCAGTCTTTGGGTTGATCAGGTTAATTTTGGCTTCTGTGGTACGATATTTATAGTTTTCTTTTCATCCGACAATTGAGGTTTTGGAGGAGATGTTTCATACCTGCCACAGTTTGGCCTGTGAACTCTGAGCACAGCATCTTGCTGAGACCAGCCTTGTTATCAAACGAAAACACAAAAGTGTTTATCAGTGCAAAGTTTCACATTTAAAGTCATTTAAAAACATGCAGCTTGTCTTGTTCTCTTGTTGCCATCTTCTGAGCTATGTAGTTATTCTTAAACATGACACATTACTTGATCTTAATTTATATATCTCTTCATGCTCCATTGTATATCTTTGCTTCCAATTTTAATTGTCTTTGTTTCCTGGTAGTAAAAAGTGGCCATTGTGTTTATTGTGAATTTTTTCTTTTTGTTTCCTACTAATCAGGGGCGAGGATGGCTGCTTCTTGTATGGGGTATTCAATGGTTACGATGGCAGCAAAGTGGCAAGCTTCGCTGCCCAGCGCCTCACCGCCGAACTCCTACTTGGACAGATAAACTCCAGTCACACGGACAATGACGTTCGCAGAATCCTCACACAGGTCCGTGTCTGTACACCTGATTGTGTCACAAGGTTCATATTTATGACTCTTGTTTATATTTAGGGTTGAATGAGAAATGTGCTTGTAATTTGTTTTTTTTTTGTTTTTGAAAGAAGAAAAGATCAAACGTGCTGTTCCACATGCTGAATCATCGTCCGACCTTATCACAAACCCATTTCACACTAGTCATTCAAGGTGGTGCTGTTACTTTTTGGTCACAGCTTGCTGCTCTGTTGAGGAGATGTGGAGGTGGAACAGGCATTCAAAGTTTATGTTCGGAGCTGACGTTGTAAGAGGTCCAGCTTCTAATTAAATCCCAGTTTTTATTTGAGGAAAAACGGTGCCATTAGACAGAAATGGGACACGACTCTTTCATTACTGAATGATTAATCTCAACTAATGATTGTAAACAAAGAGGGAGGGTCTTAGTCTGTCACATGATGCATTGTGTGCAGATTTTGTGTGCCTTAACCACTTTTCAGACATGCCATTAGTAATGTTAATAGCTTGATTTATCTGTTAAAGTGACAGCTTTCTTTCATTCATTTAGAAATTAGATACTTTTACGACATGCAGGTGAAAGCGTCAGAGAGCCACAGTGTGCTCACGGTGTTTGCAGTACACACACATTCAGCTGATCTATACCCGATCTTTAATTGCCAATAATCTGCTGATTGAACATTCAGCCAGAGCAGAACAACCTGAATATGCTGAGGGGTTTTTCAGTCTTTCTTTGTCTCTCTATTAACTTTTTCTTTTGTGTGTAACCCTGACAGTTGTTTTCTTTTTTTTTCTTTTTTTACACTTGTCTTTTAAAAGAAATGTTCAAACAAGTTAATACATAGCAGAATTCTAATTCACAAGTTTTATTTCGTTTGTTAAAAAAAGAAAATCTCCAAACCTTTCAGGAAATGTAGTAATATCGTTTTTACATGTCCTTGGCTTTAATAGAGGGTATAAGATGAGTTACGAAGCCACTGATTTTAATAAGCATGTGCCCACTGTTGCAGGCCTTTGATGTGGTGGAGAAGAGCTACTTTGAAATGATCGATGATGCTCTAGCTGAGAAAGCTCACTTGTCCAACTTCCTCATGCCACACAGCGAGGTACGCACGCACACACACACACACACACACACACACACACACACACACACACGCATATATATAGTGCAAAGCATATTGACATGAAGCAGAACATTTAGAACAGGACTGGGTTTCCATAGCAACTGCAGATTTGGGCATTAGTGTGAGTTCATTTTTAATCGTGGAAGAGCGGGCTTCTTATGTTCTATCTAGTGTCATCGGCGTTATCCAATGAAACACGCCGTTTTAGTTCTCCCTCTCTGGATGCAGTTCCCTCTGCTTTCCAGCTGTCCCGCACTCGCTTACCCAATGACCTTGTGCCGGCCACCAGTTCAACCGATCACATTGTTCCCCTCTACACATGCATGTAAACATATCTCTCCATGCTTCCCAGCTGGTCAGTATGCGTCTTTCCACCAGCTTTCTCCTCAGACTCAGAAGGTGCACGAGCGCCTGAAGGAGCTGGAGCAGGAGGTGTCAGGAGGTGCCACGGCTGTTGTTGTGCTCATCCTCAACAACAAGCTCTACGTCGCCAACGTTGGTATGTCCATGTGTTTACGCACGCTTGAGTGTCCTTGGTGCCTATTTTCTGATGTTTGCAGTCAGAGTTTTCATGCACAAGTCTTTATTTTATTGAAGCACTGAACTGTCATTGGCAACGGAAGCAGTCGACCAAAGTGCCCTTGAACAGCGGATAGTGACGTCACCATCTGCTTCACACCAGCAGATGTCAGACTTGACACACATTTGGTTTTTGAAGGGAGGGGTTTTTTTCTTCTTTTTTGAAGACAATAGGCAGAGATCTCTTAAAGTACTGAAATACAAACCATACTGAGTCAACCACAGCCTATAACTTTTATCATTGGGTTTTTTTTTTTTTTTTTGGCACAAAACACATCAGGACTTTAAATTTCAGCAGCATATTTACTTTAAAAATGAATGTTGCACTTTGTGTGTGTGTTTTTCAGTGGTGGGGATGCTGGTATATTATAATCAAACGCTTTTAGGGGCTGTTATATATTAGCTGCGTTTTTTGACACAAGGGAAATAAAGATGAACAGAATTGATTTTCAGAGTGTGTGAGATATTTTCTTTTTTTTTTTAGAATCTGTCCATCTACTTATCCATCTCCCCATCAATATTTTCAAAGAACTGATTAAAAGAAAAAGAAAACTTTAAAACATCTGTAAAAACTGTTTACTATGTGAAGCAATATCTTCATGCTGGACATGTAATGATGCTCTTATCAGAGAGACCAGACTCTCTCCAAAGTTGGGGAAATAAACTATCCAGACTTTATACTTTCTATTCCACTTTTAGGTTTTTACAAACTTGTTATACGTCTTCTACACACCATCATATTCCAAAATTGCTATGAGAGTTTTGATTTGACAATCTGTTTCAAAGTTGTGTGTCAATTACATTGCGATTTAGATTCATACGTGATCAAAACGTGAGACCGAGGATGAGTTGGACACATCTGAAGTGCCACTTTTTCAAATTTGGCTGCTTAACAGCCAGTCAAATTCCAGAGGTCAGATTTTACAAAACTCTAAAGGCTCGATTATTTGTACAGTCTAACCTAAAGGAGGTAAGGAAATCCTATTGGGTTATGTTGCATAAATTAGTCAAATCTTTGCTAAAATATGCACAAATTTAGGGTCGTAAGATGTCACTGCATGTAAGTGTTACTTACTTATACTTATTGCAGAATCTGTGTAAGTCCTGTTTACGTTCAATATCTCTTGGAAGTTGAGGTCAGAAACTCAAAAATGCAGATTTGCTTCCAACTTGAACGATTAACGGTCATGTATGATATGGATAATACACGTCAGGATGCGAACTGCTGATCCCAGTTAACCAGTAGTCATCTGGAAGCTGTTAGGAACCCACAGCAAGGCGGTAATAATATAATATCTGGAAATTTGCTGGCTACGATTTTCGTCAGGGTTGTTTCACAGAAATGTGAGAGAGAAAAACAAAAAGATTCAAGAGCAGAGGTTTGGCGGGCATGCCAAAGAAGCCTGTGCGTAAGGAGAGGAGCTCAAACTGGAAACCAGTGCAGAACCTGTGTGAGTACGAGTGGACCTGGGTCCAAAACCAAGGATAACCATGCTCAATAAATCATAAAAAAAAAAAATTTATGTTGATGGATATTTTTGATGTGTGGTTGGGATGAGGTGAAGAACATAAACATACACTTTTTTTTTTTTTTTTTTCTCCCCACCACCAGGGCATTTTTTCAGGGCTCAAGTAGCAGTTTTAAACTGATTCAGATTAACACACAGTCATGTGTCTGATTGAATGCCCTCATCTGCTGATTAGATGAGTAGCATGCACAGCTTTGGGCATTTTCAGATGATTAAGCTATGGCAGGGTTGATCTGGAAGCATATCAAGCTCCCGCTCACTGGCCCAGAGGTGTAATTATAAAAGTTAATTAATCATCGATTGGTCCTTGGTCAGCTTTTGTTTGGCTTCATCAACATACAATTGATTTTTATCTTTTTTAAACACACCTCATGATCTAAGTTGATAAAGTTGTGGAGTTAGGCCTGGGCAATGATTCAGTAATGATCTATAATGAAATGGAAACGGTTTCAACAACAATTAAAGGACTGTTTAAAAACATGTCTGACATTTCAATCTACATTATTTACAGTAGTTATCCCTGATGTTCATCAGGATATGCCGCGCTGCTGTACGCACGGCGTGCTCTATTAAGCAAAGGCAAACCAGACAAAACCGTATAACAGGTCACAAAACAGTCATAAAAGACGCAAGACTAAAGTTACGGGTTTCGGTGTGATGTAGAATGTGGCGACAGACAGCGGTAACGCCACTAATCTGTTCCACCACTTGAAACACTTCCACTCTATCAAACGTTTGGAGAGTGTGAAGATGAGGCACATTAAAAGCCCGCCTGTACCTGAAACACCAGCACAGCCACAAGTAAAGAGAAACCCACGCAGCAAACACAGATGGCTGCATTCATGCCGTCCGACAAGCAGTGCAGGCGTCATAAAGACGCCACTAGAGCTGCAGCGATCTTACCTACGGTCTTGATGTTGCTGAATACGGTGGACTTCAGAAAAATGATGTCAGCCATCGAACCCAGATAAGAACCCCCTGGTCAGAAATAAATATATGTATGCACCACTTTTTAGAAACTTTAGAAATTGACATTTAAAGATTTCTGTTTGTTTGATGTTAATTTCAAGTGGTTTGATTTGGGTACCAGTTTAATGCGTTTTTCACATGAGCAACTAATACTAATGTAGGCATCCTTGTAAGCTGTCAGTGAGCCTTTCACCGTACCTGGACCTTCAGATTTATTTAATAGTAATTACCCCTGTGGTGTTTCTGTTCTCTAACCTTATATGAATGCCTTCAATGAAAAAGAAGCTTTTATTTACACCTGTGTTTTGTTTTACTGTAACAGGTGAAAATGTACTGTGTGCTATAAAGATGTTTATATGCATGGAAGAGATTAGACTTTTGCTTTGATAATTCTGTTTTTTGTTGATGTTTACTTTCCTCAAATGCTTGTAATTCCAGGTACCAACCGAGTCCTGCTTTGCAAATCCAGCAGCGATGGCCAGAACCAGGTTCTTCAGATCGGTCGACCGCACGGTACTGACAACGACGACGAGCTGCAGAGATTGGCTGCACTGGGTGAGATGCACACGTATTCACAGCTTTCTTGTTTAATGACTGACATGGAAATTAAAATGCACGCTTTGTCTAAAATCCCATAATTTTGCACAGAATTTTTTTATTTTTATATATATATATATATATATATATATATATATATATATATATATATATATATATATATATATATATATATATATATATGGTTTTGAAAAATGAATTTCAGGCCCCTCCCCTCATATTATTTTCCAAACCAAATGCACTGTAGACATCTAAGTCGATAAAGTCATTGCAAAGTTTACTCCAGAACCTAATAAAGTAGCTGACTACAAATATCAGCTATTTCTTTATTTTAAAGGTATGGCTGTCAAAAATGACAAAATAAAAGCTTTCTGATGTACAATACACTCATCTTAGGAGGCACAAACCTTTCTCTTTAAATGTGCACAAATGACAATCAATCGAACATTTAGTATCCCACATACATAAAGGTAGTACATAGTGGGGGGGGGGGGGGTCCTACTAACCTAAAATCCAGACTTTTCTCTTTTCGGTGCTTGTGGGTGGATGATATGACAAAAATAATAACAATAATGTTTTCTTATGTTGGTATTAGAGCAGCAGCAGATGCACCTCAGCTTACATTTTTTCTGTTTTGTGTGGGTTATGCAGTACCACACACAAGGCTGTCAGTTCAGATTAATGACCACACAAACACATTTGGAGCCATTCATCTGTGGAGGACAGCTAATGGTCCAGTAATGACAACGTTTTGTTTGACACAAAATCTACGTAGATATGCAGAAGTTCCTTTATGTATTTTCAAAGGGACAAAGTGGACATTACGTACTTTCCTCCCCCTTAGATTTTCCCCCCACGCTGTTAAATATGGTACTCTGTCTCTTTGTTTTTGTTCTTTTGCTCATCTTTTGTTTTGGTGGTCACATTATTTTTCTGTTGTCCAGATCCTTCACTGAACGAATCAAAAGGAACATCAGTTATTCCATTAACCAGATCAAAAAGAGCTAAGAGCTGTCCCCACATTTTCATCTACCTTTAACCACTCAAATACATCATTCTCCTCCTTTGTGGCAGCAGGATGAAATAAAGAGAATCGCATGAACCAACATAAATCCTTTAAATGCAAAACTCTTTGGCTGCAGGGTCAGTCAGAAACAGACGTTTATAAGTCTCTGTGTGCAGAGCACTTCTCCAAGCATAATGTTCTCAAAGAATGTTTACTTAGATAAGTATTTCAGTGCGAAAGTTTAACGCGCAGAATAGAAAAGCTTGTCATTACACCGTCCAGTTTCCCGATTTATACATCAGTTTATTGCTCTTTTATTTTCACTTACAAAATCTAAATCAAAACTTACATTTTGATCTCCTTGGAGATCTTCTCCTGGGTGTCCTCATCTTCTGCCCCTCTGAGTCTCCAATGTCTCTTCTGTGCTGTAGGTGTGGATTCAGCTCGAATAAGACAAGCGGGGCAGATAGCTGGACAGAGCAGCACCAGGAGACTTGGAGACTACCCAGTCAAATTTAACTACAATGAAACTGAGCTGCTCAGGTGAAGTCTATGTTCACAATATTTTACAGGACAAGACATCGTACAGCCCCGATAGTCATCATTGTCATGGTTTCTGTAGCTCCTTTTTTTTTTTTTCCCTTCTTATTGGTGTTGGGTTTATGAGTCAAATATTCTGACAAAATGATGTAAAACACCCAGAAAGTTTAAGTTGCCAGGTTGAATCAGTGAACTCAAATGTAAATTTCTTACTTAAAAAAGAAAAAAAAAATCTTTTGTCATGTGTTTGACTAGTGTGAAAGTTGGAAATTATTCAGGTCGAAAATAAATAAAAAAATGATTAAAAGTCAGCAATGACATCCTCTAAAGATATCTTGGCCAAAAGAAAAAACAACACAAAAAAAAGCAAAAGTAATGAATGCTACTTATCATATTTTGTATGTTTGATCCACAAAGAAACATGCAACAGCCATGTTCAGTGATTAAAGGAGTTATATACTGGAATAGTTTCTTTTGCAGGCACAGCGGTTGTCTCGAATCGCCATCAGCTGGTAAACGGGAACGTGGGAAAATAGATGCCAGCCATTTGAGATTTTAAAGTAGTTTTACTTTTTGAATTTGCGTCAATGTGTATTTTTAGTGGTAACAAGACAGAGGTAACTGCCTGCGAATAATTGTCTTCATGCAGTGCATCTCAGTCCGTGACCTCAAACGACGGCTGCAGTGCTGCTTTGAGGCTGCAGGCGAGGTTTTCCGCTGTGAACCACACGGAGGCGGTGTCAGTGGGGTGACTGCATCCGTGACAGACATATTGTTGTTGTGTGGACAACGCCATCCGCAGCATGACAGCGAGGCGCTTTCTCATTTTCAGGGTGGTCAGGGATGAAAAAGACTGATGGAGGCCTGGACAGACCCAAACACCTGAACCTGTTTTTCAGTAGGTTCAGCTCAAGATTAAGCACTGCATCCTCCTCTGCTGCTCCCAGCCACACAGACCTCACACCTTCCATAGACCAGCGCCCTCACTGCTACACCTTTTACAGTCTCATCTCGCACCTCAGCCATGGATCTTAATAGTGCCTCATCACTATTAGGAAACACTGAAACTCCCTCTGCCTTCCCCGCAGGGCCTGCAACAAAAGGTTGCAGGTCCAGGTTGAGACAACCCGAACTTCCACAGCACCTTTCAAGTCTTCAGGACTGAGGACTGCTGTTGAATCACCCACTGCATCTTTGATGTGAACTATTAATGTTCATTCAATAACAGATTATTCATTCCAATAGCTGAAATGATCTTATGTACAGATCTGTAAAGCAGAGAGACCTCGGACTTGTTTAATCACTCTTGGAAAAACTCTTTAAACACTCAAAGATGTCATCCTGGTGAGCTGTGTTTTGTAGATGGTCTCAGTGTTACATTTTTGTTGCAGACGTTTGTTGAGGTAAACCCACAGGCATCTGTACACCTCCAATACTTTAAAAGTGTCCATCTTATTCCCAGTCCTCATAAAATCCACAAAAATCTCCCGTAATTCCAATAAACACTGCACATCCTCTTTCCAGCTGATTAAACATGAGTGTCTTCAGCTTTGCCACACTACAGACAAGTCCAGGCAGCCACTCCTGCTCACACCTAGACATCTGTCTAGTAACTTTATAAGACCGACTGAATTTCTATGGCTACCATGTCATTTCTCTTAATGGATTAATAAAAGTATTATTGAACTGAAGTCTTACCACGTGGACAGTACAATTTTTGCAGGATGGGTTTCCATCTAAGGAAGCGCAGGATATTGGATACGATTCATGGAAAGTGGAAGTTACTCTTTGTACCAGTGTGATCAGCTGCGTTTATTATCTCTCTGTCAGCTGCAGTTTCAGACTTTTTTCACCTCATGTCTTCTGTCTCCTTTTTATATAATCACTCTTCACCTTTTAACTCTTTCCTTTTATTTAATCGTCAACGTGATGTTTTTTTTTTAGGGTCTGGATTTGTTTTTTTTTTTTTATTCCTCTCTTCCTTCGTCCCTTGTTTTCTCTTCTCACCTCTGATAGTTGCCTTGTCCTGTGTTCTTCCACTTAGCGCGGCCAAGACGAAGCCGATCATCGCAGAGCCGGAGATTCATGGCAGCCACTCCCTGGATGGCGTGACAGGCTTCTTGTTGCTGATGTCTGAGGGTCTAATAAATGCCCTCGAGTCTGCCCACGGTCCCGAACAGGTCAATCAGGTTAGCTGATGAATCTTGACGCCATTCTTAATCTTTCTACTGCCTTTTTTTTTATTTCTCAATGCTTTCTTTTGACCTTTGAAGTCGAGATTTCTTGGCCTCTTCAGACGGACACTCATCTTATTATTCTGTTTTGTGATTGACATCTTATTCTCCTCCTGTCCTTTAACATTTCATTATTTTTAATCATCTTAACATCTTTCATTTCTTCACACGTGGCTTTGATCGTTCTTTCTCTGACCCCCCCCCCCCCCCGTGCTGTCCTACACAGGAAATCGTTGCCATGGTAGCAGCAGAGCTGGCCCAGCAAACCAGTCTGGAGACGGTTGCTCAGTCTGTGGTGGAGCGGGTCAAGAGGCTTCACCACGACGTCTACGTGTCCGGCCGTCAGAGGTCGGCCTACTGTTCTCGGCACGAAGACATGACCCTTCTCATCCGCACACTAAATTACCCGCTGGCTGACGCAGCACTGACACCAACACAGGGTAGGAAATCGTAATCTGGGAAGGCATGTCTGGAGCAAAGACTCATGTTATGGCTCCATCACTACAGTGTTCCTAATTTAAACTTTTATACATAAGAGTCAGAATTTTGTTATGGATGATATGAGAAACAGAAAAGCTCCAACGCCACTAGTTAAAGGTTTTAAGCTTGTGGTTCCCAGTCTTTTTTGATTTGTACCTCATAATCTCTCATCAGAGGTTACATATTTGCATGCAAATGTTCTTCTTACTTTTAATGACACTTGAATTTATGTCAGCATATAAAGCAAGTCCCTAACGAAAACTAGAATTCTTAATATTTTATATCAAAACGTCACACACATTCGCTCAAAATGAATGAAATGTTTGTTCAATTTAAAAGTGCAGTGTTTTTAGTTGTCTAAAAACACATCAAAACATGCCTATCTGTGCTGGAAGGTAGACGTTTGAAACTGAACTGGCGAACCGTCATCAACAAGGTCTTCAGTTTTTTTTAATTTAATAACATGCGTTGACTGCCGCCCTCCTCTGTGTCAGAGTTGTCCTGTACAGATGTAGATCGTATGTCCTATTTGGCAGCAGGATAAAGTCTCTCTCTTTTTTTTTCTTTTTCTTTTTTTTGCCCGGTCCCAGATAGCATGAGGGGACACAGCAGGGGGCTCTTTCATCGCGGCTTTGTTCTGTCATCGGTTTAGTGTGTGAGCCCCTTTAGAAAAAGAAAACACAGACTTTCAGAAGTTGAGCCAAGAATGCCAGTCGGAGCTAAAAAAAGCAGTGTTCCTGAAGATCGTGTTTTATAATAAACGTGCACAATGCCAGAGCGAATTAGAGCAGCCTTTAACTTGGTGAAAATATGTTTATTTTGGTTGAAAGGTGGTCGAATCTACCCCGTGTCAGTGCCGTACTCCAACAGCCAGAGCACCAGTAAAACCAGTGTCACGCTGTCACTGGTGATGCCTTCCCAAAGCACCCTCACAAACGGAACGAACACTGCATCCACCCTGGAGGAAGGCACCCCCACACCTGGGTAAGCTCCGGTTTCCTTTGGTCCTCGCTGGCTCAGGGGTTATCCTCTTACTGTTTATTGGTTTGTTTATTTTATTTGCATTCGTCTGTTTCAACGCTGTGGACTGGTTTATGGGAGCTTTATTCTGGTTCCACACTCCTCTCCTCTGCAGTTTTCGTTGGGTATATTTGAAATAAACAAGATTAGACGTCCTTGTTCTTCCCTCGATATATTTGCTTTCTGTGTGCTTGATTTTCGCTCCCCTGTGTCCCTCCGCTGCTATGTTTATTTATGTGCAAGTGTGGTTTTCGGTTCCCTTCTTGCCGTTCTGGTCTGTGCTACATGGCGCAGTCATTTTTAAAAACGAAAAAGACGAAGCTTATCAGGTTCAGCCGCCAAAGCAGTTCAGCCGTGAACTCTTCCGTACACATAAATGTATATACAGCAGTGTATGTAATTAAATCAAAAGTGGCCTTCTGTGGGGAGAATGGGTTAATTACTCTTGCTGGTAAGTGATTATTCTGAAAATTGCTGTTTCAATGTGAGCGTTGAGATGTGACAGATGTGTTTGTCTGTCCCCGTTTACGTTCTTATTCAGGTTAACATCTTAGTATTGTTGTTGTCCATGTAAACATACTAGTACAGGGGACGTAAAATACACGCCAGCTGCAGTCACGGTTCATCAGACGTGACACGGATTGAGACCAAAGCCTGCATCATGTAGTTTTTGGGTTCTTTTATCAAGACTAGAAACATTTTAGTATTTCTTTGAAACCATGAATGATGAATAGCTGCTTTCAGAATACTTAATGTATCTTTACCTGGCGTTACCTCACTGTAGTTCACTGTAGTTCAGTGTAACTGATTAACACTTTGTGGAGAACATTTGAAATGTAGTTTGTGCCTTGAGGCTGCAGCATGATGTACACCTGCCTTCTTTTTCTTCCCTTTACTCAGTCATTATTGAGGGTTTCTACTCCAGATTTTCTTCCTTCATGAGTTCCTCTCTGTACCTGTCACTCACTGTCTGCCTCACATCTATATTTCTCTTCTTTGTGAGCCCTGGCTTTCTGTTATCCATCCTGCATCTTACAACTCTTTCCTTTCCTTTCCTTTCCTTTCCTTTCCTTTCACCACTCCTGCAGCATGATTTATCCGACTACCTGCCAAACCTCAGTTGATGTAGTGCAGCCCATGACCGAACTCCCTCTTTCCCCTCTTCCTCCTCTCTGTCTCTCCACCTCTGCCTTTTCCCTTTCCACAACACCCCCTCCTTACCGTCCCCTTCCTCTCTCCATGTCTCTCTTATGTCTCTCCACCTCTGACATGGACCCCTTCCCCTCCTGTGGCGCCCCCACTTCCTCCTCGTCCATTCCGACCCTTATACCCATCTCCTCCTCTTGCTCCTCCGCTCTCCCCAGCAGTCAGAGCCCCACAGCCACCCTCCAGTCCACCAACACCCAGACACAGAGCTCCAGTTCCAGCTCAGGGGATGGAAGCCTGTTTCGACAGAGAGGAAGTCAAGCAGCACAGCCTGATGAGACGGGCAGAGTGCCGCCCTACGTGGACTTCAGCCAGTTTTACCGATTGTGGGGAAGCGACCACAGCGACAGCCAGAGCACCCAAGGAGGCCTCGGACCCCAGTGATTTTGGACTGCCTGCATGAAGGCACTTGGACTGATGAGGCAGATTTGAATAAGTTGGAGTGATGGATAATGCTATTAATGTTTCACAAAAGAAAATAAATGCCCCCAAGTTGCATGTGGATTTTTGCAGTGGGGTGCAGCCAGAGAAACTGTGATGAAAATAGTGTCACCACACACTCTAATAGTGACTCCATATGTATTACGCATTTTAGAAACTTTGGTTGAATGTAAAAAAAGACTGAAATGGTTTTGAATTTGAGAATGAACACACTGCAAGGCCTTAAGATTAAATGAATGAATGAGTTTGCAGGTCTTTTTTTTTTTCTTTAGGACTCAAAAATATAGTCATTCTCCTCACAACTCCCATTGTTTTTAGCATCCTTGACAACAATCCCTAAAATAAATGAACTAAATGTTCCCTTTGATGTCCTCATCAAGCACGTTGAATTTCCTGTTGAGCACAGATTATTCTGCAGAGTTGGAAATGCGAGCCAGTATATGTATATGAATGCACCACTCAGTGGCATTTAAATTTAATCAAATAATGTAACAATTTAAATACTTATTGTGTTAAAGGTGATTACATCATCACCCCAACACACACACACACACACATGCAAAAAAAAAACCCATATCCTAAATTGTTTTATTTCAGAAGTGAATGGGGTGATTTTTGTTAAGATTTCTCAGAATAAAGAGAGCAATGATTCTGTAGATCATTACTTTCTACAAAATTGGGATTTCTTAGGCTTTAGTACCTATTTTCAGTGGCAGGTGTTTATTTTTTTTTTTTTAAGTTTCATAAACCATAGGTCAAATAAGAATACAACTGGATGTGAAAACTGATGCTAACGACCAAAATTTCATAAATAATGAGGCGACAAAATGTTTTTCTTTTTTGCAAGTCTCAAGTGTTTTGGTTTTTTTTCTTATTTCCATAATGTTGACTTTTGAGTTCCAAACAAGTCATAATTTACTCTTCGCAGATGTAATTTCATTTTAACAACATTTTTTTAAATAAATTTAAACAAATCTTGGATGCTTTGTAAAATTTGTGTTTTATGTCCTGAAACGTGATCTGATGCTAGATTTGTGGATAAAGGTCAGAATGTGCACAATAAATTAGATTTTTCTCTCTCTGTCTCTACCTCTCTCTCTCTCTCTCTCTCTCTCTCTCTCTCTCTCTCTCTCTCTCCAATATTGGTTGTCGCATAACCCGGTGGTTTAGAATTCAGAATGGATTCTACCTCCAGCTGCACTGTGAGAAGAACTTCTGCAGGGACCGGCTCTTCAATGAAACAGGCTTCCCAGCTGTGAGGAGTTGGTAATCCTCTGGAAATGACTGATGCTGGGCTTGCCGAAGAATGTTGATCTCTGCTTGAAGGTATTCTTTAGCACTGGGCGGAGAATTGGAGGAGGTCTGTTGATGAAGTTCTTGTGTAGCACAATCCAATAGGTCCTTCCAAGAGTTGTAGAATTTATTATCCAAACAGCTTTGAATGGGTGAGGTGATTGTTGCCCCACAGAAAGCCTTTCAGAACATGGATGCATCTTCACATGGCTCAAAGCTGGGCCTTTCTGGCCAGGATTCCAGGCTTTAGAGGGGAAAGGATGGCACATGAGACCACCTGCTATGTCTTTTAAGATCTCCAAGGGTCTTCTCCAAGTCAAATCGTCTGCTGAATCCAGATAGTGCCTGGTGCACCTTTCAGTCAGGTCTCGTATCTCTGCTACCCTGCTATGATGACCCTATATAGGCACGATTGGGAATTGAGCTATGTGACAATGGTAGTGGAGTCTGACCATAGAACAGTGCATGCAATGGTCAAGCGGGGCTCCTTCTCCAGGATACTTGCTAATTGGGCCGTCACAAGGGCTGCACAGATCTCTAAGCCTCTGGGCTCTTCAGTCCTCATGTAGGCCACAGATCCATAAGCCTGCTCAGGCGTGTCCATAAAGATGTGTATTTCTCAAGTACCACCAGCCAGGGTGGTTTGGTAGAACCTTAAGTTCAGCCTCCCAGTTTGCCCAAGCCTGCAGCAGGTGAGTAGTCAAATTAGAGTCATCCCAACCACTGAGCTTATCCCAAAGTTATAAGAGTATAAGCTTGGCTTGAGTGGAGAAAGCCAACAGGTCACCAAGAGGATCATGTTATGACACTAGTACTAACAATCAGTAAGGAATGAAGGAGGAAGACTGGAGTTGGGTTTTGAAGAAATGTAGAGCTGGGTATCAGCCGCATAGCTATGAAAGTAAATGTTATATTTGCAGAAAAAATGAAACTGAGAGGAAGCATGTATATAATGAATAGCAGGGGCCCTAGGACAGAACCTTGGGGCACACCTGAGGTGAATGGGAGTGGGTGTGATTTTAATGATTTCAATTAAATGAACTGAGTGCAGCCAGAAATATATGATTTAAACCAGGCAAGAGGTGTGTGTGTGTGATACCAACAGAGAGAAGTATGTCAAAAAGGATGGAGTGTGAGATGGTATCAAAAGCCGGACTCAGATCGAGCAGGATGAGAATGGATAGAAGACCAGAGTCAGCTGCTAGGAGGAGATCGTTAGTAATTATATGTAAGGCTGTTTCAGTGGAGTGAAGAGGGCGGAAACCAGACTGGAATTGTTCATAGATAACAAGCAACATCATAAAAATGTCCCGGAAAACTGTTCTTATCACACCTAGGTAGGCAAACTAGCATTCAGGCCTCACTGCACACGCAAGCTGGCCTGTCATTATGGAGATGGAGTGACTTTCATTCCCCTGCTTCAGTCACGACACTCTCATCAGGAAAAGAGAAAGTAGCACTGAGGATCATCTTCTTTGATCTCTGTAGTGCATTTAACACGATTCAGCCTGCATTAAGTGTAAGAAAATCCAGGAAATCCAGGTGGATGTCAGAACAAACACCTGGATTATTTATTACCTGGGAGAAAAAAAAGACTACAGGCTGTGAAAGCGAAGGGACGTGCTTGTGAAGGGTTGTGTTTTTAACTCGGCAGAGTTTGGAGTCCTGTCACCTCCAGAAATGCTCAGATGACTCTTCCGCTGCTGGGTGTGTCATTGGTTGAAAGGATGGTCCACTTTGTGCATGATCTGGGAACAATCACAACATTTTAAATGTAAGCAACCAAGGCTTTTTGGAGGCCCATAAATAAGCCTGTCACAGTTTCAGTTTTGAGACACGAAGTGGAGATGATGGAGGACTGTAGATACAGTCATAGTGCTGTACTGGAAAGGTAACACTGAGACGGTCCGCGAGAAAGGTGTGAACAGATTCTTGAAGAAACGTAGGTCAATGTTTGCAGAAAGTTGTTGTATATCTACTGTAAATATGTGCTAGTGAAAGATGTTTAACCTGCAGTCATGTGTTAGGGTGCAGCATAAGGAAGAACCTCGCACATTCTGCTTAACATAATGGACCCAACACTACACAAGGCACTAATGAAATAATGGAAAATGTTCATTAGGAGGCTTTTAGAGATGCACTTCAATGACTGGTAGGAGATCGTTCCTTCACACGACTCCCTGTTTCAGGAGAAAGGATGAACGTATAGGATGTTATGCATCCACCTATATACTTGTTCTCTAAATAATTATCTATGCTTTTTTTTTCTCCTTGTTGGACAATAATTCAGTACACAGCAAGAGTTTAAGTTTACTTTGTGGTGAGTGTAAGGTGACAGTATTTGAGTATAAAGAAATGTTTTAGATGAAACCTGTAACTTTAACTGGGATCCTCTCTTCTGTTGTCATCAAAGCTGTTACACATAACCCTTCATCTACATTTTATACTGCCCCACTGTAATAAAGTATAGTGAGCCCAGTTTTGTTTCCTGGTTGGGGTTTAAGATTAACCAGCTCTATAAAGAGTGCACATATCTGTGTGTGTTTTTAGAGTATGACCACAACCGATGAAGCGCAGTATTTGCTATACTCCTACAGTTTATGGATGCCAGTGTTTGTTCAGACCAGAGATACGTTCTTACAGATGTTGTTGCCGGAGCTGCTCAAAGTCACTTGAGTCCAGGAGGCGACCAGGACGCAACAGACGGCAAGTGGAAACCAGTAGAAGGAAACCAAAGCCAAGGCAGCGAAAAACCTGAGAGGTACTTACACAAAACTGTCTCCTCAGAGACAAAGGAAAAGATGTTTATTAACTGTTAAAGGGGGAAAAAAGTTTGTTGTCATATTTATTCTCTTGACAGATACATGTTACGTATCTCAAACCTCGATGTTTGAAGATTTTAGAGGTGTGAAGAAACTAGTTGGAACTAATTGGAAAGTGTCAACTCGATTAAACTGTTTTCTTTTTCTTTGTATGAATTTTAGATTACAGTTAAACACTGAAACTTTTAGCAACAAAATTACATTCAAAATTTTACAATGTTAATTTTTGAGAATTAAAATACAGATTAAAAAAACAATGTTGGAGGTTAATATATAAGCTGTAATTTTGGTGACTGTGTCTCTACATCCTGCACATTACGTAGTGTTTCTGATTAACATTCAGGATTTATTAACACAGATAACTGTGCAGGACAAGCTTTCAAAAGCAAGGACACTGCAAGGAGTCGAACCTCGTTCCAGTGAAATGGAAGCACCACTGCCAGTGCCATGTTGTAAAATTTAAAAAATTTAAAAAAATGTAATAGGGTTGATAATGATGTGCAGAGTTATTAAAAATGCCCAAATGTAAGATGACCAAAATTATTCCTGTTATTTTACATGCTTAGGAAATTACGTGTATCTAGTAAACTGACCGAGTCGGGATTGGCTCTGGCAGAAAGGATAAAACGGGTGTAGAAAACGGGTGGATGGAGAGTAAATTGACCTGCAATATAAAAGAATGCCCAAAGCCAATTGTTAAATGTGCAAAATAATTAACTCCACTCTATCAAATGTCTTGTTCATGAAAATGGACAATATATCTGTGATTCTACTAAATCATGTTTAAAACGTCAGCATATGTTAGGTCTACATTTTTTTGGTAAAAAAAAAAAAAAGTTGGAAAAACAGGGAATACCCAGAGAAACCCGACACAACGCAGAGGACACATTCAGCAGCAGTCACGTCCAAACCTTTGACATAGGTGCGTCTGAGTTTGGTTTCATCTCAGAGGTCTCAGCTCAGAGGTCCCGTCGGGTTCTGAATTCTCTGTTTTTGAGCCTGTTTCCAGTTTCTCATTGCTTTTATGATCTATAAGCGTATTCTTCCATCCTGTTTTTCATAAGCAGCGTAAGCTGTTTTCCTATGTAGAACATGTCCTGATTAGTTTCTGATGAGGGAAAGTTGTCCTGGGATTCGTCCCTATTTCCAAAACTAGTTGATGAGGTTTGCGGTACCTCATTTCTGTCTCGTGTCCAGTCGTTGTTCTGTTCCATTTCATCTTTAGAATCATAATCTCCCACCATGTCACCCCAAAGAAGTTTAGGTGAAGATGTTTCAGTTGAATTCATTGTATTGTTTAGTTTTTCAGGGCCTGAAAGAAACATTTTTGTTGGTTTTAACTGTGTTGTTGTGAGTTTAGTTAGTTTCAGTTTAGTTTTAAAGTAAGCGCCGTGCTACAGTAGATCAGCTAGAAAGTGTCAAACTGAAGAAGGAAGTAGGTCAGTAACAGCTATATAACCTCAGAACACAGGATGTCATCACGTTCTCTGATGCCATCATGTTCCGCGATGTGTGTGTGTGTGTGTGTGTTAGTGTGTGTGTGTGTGTGTGTGTGTGAGAGAGAGAGAGAGAGAGAGAGAGAGAGAGAGAGAGAGAGAGAGAGAGAGAGAGAGAGAGAGAGAGAGAGAGAGAGAGAGAGAGAGAGAGAGAGAGAGAGAGAGAGAGAGAGAGAGAGAGAGAGAGAGTATGTTTATGTGAACAGGCTTCACTAAATACCTGTAAGGGGTGTTTGGGACTATTGATCTCAATAAAATGTGACATGGCAGCAGCCATGACGTTATACAAGAACACTGCTCGGTGCTTCAAGAACAGTCACATCCGCTCGGGTATTCAGTGAAGCGTTCTGATATTACTTACTGCTGTCTCTCTGTTAAAAGGCAGTATATGCATTAGTATTTGTTATTGTATTTAAGACCCTTTCTGGAAACTGATATCCACAAAAACCGGTCAGCATCAGTCTCCAGTCTTTGAACGGGCTCTAAAGTCTGATATTCATTGAACCAGTTTTACTGTATCTGTTCAAAAATCAGAAAATGCAACACACACCTGTAATTCTGGCATTTATAAAGCGTTCACCAAAAAATGAAAACTGAACTCGTAATTTGACATAGACCGTTTGACAATGATACCATTTCTGACTGTACTCTACATTCGCCTCTAATCTCAGATATGTCAAGGGCCTTTTGTTTTAGAACACACTGTTTGTTGCACACACACACACACACACACACACACACACACACACACACACACACACACACACACACACACACACACACACACACAACCTAACCTAACCTCGCCTCCAAACCTGTCTGTCATTGTGGAATTTTATCCACATTTATTAAGCTCTGTGGTGACAATAGTGAAATCGCTGGGACAGTAGTGATGTTGCAATATGTCTGGACTTGGATCAAAGTCACCGAGGCTCTTCTACTGAATATTTTACAGCTCTTTGAGCAGTTGGGGGTCTCCTGTGGTGGGAAATGAACATTTGCAGCCAGATAAGGGACCTCTTTGTAGTTTCTGGCTTGGCGTCAATTATTATTTTACAGTTTGTGTAGTTCAAAATGAAACTGTCTCCTCAATTTCTTACTACATTAGAGATTTGGTTTGGCTCCTTGTGCTACCAAAACTACCTTCACGACTGCGCCGTATGAGGCAGCTTCCTGTTGTCTGAGACAAACGGTGTCAGGCCACGGCGAGTTGTACTGACAGGTTCACATCAATATTTGATAAAGAGAAGAATCAGCATGAGTTTCTGGATCCCTAAACCGCAACCACCCCAGCCACCACTGGCTACTCGGAGGGAGAACAGATGCAGGCTTTGAGGTTGCAGATCCCCAGCTGACATGCGGGATGTTAAACTCCAGGAGGCCGAGCATCCAGCTGGATTTACTGGATAACTAACGAACGGCGGCCTTACCAATTTGACTGACTGGGTAATACTGACACTCGTTAAAAAGTAATGGGTTCATGGGCCACTGCGAGTGTGAAAAGTATCACAGCTCCCAAACAACGAATGAGAAAAGATGAGAAATGAACAAAGAAAGAAAAAAAGACATGTAATTGTTCACTTTTGGTAAAATATTATACAGCCTGCCGAGAAAGTCAGCAGCACCAGGTAATGTTTAGATACTTTATTATTACTTCACTCCGCTTTTAACCCATCACTAGTTACACTAGGAGCAGCGGGCTGACATTTCTCCAGCGCCCGTGGAGCAGTTATGGCCTCGCTCTGGAGCTTGAACCCTGAATCTGGGTTCTCCAGGATCAAGTACACCTCCGTCCACCAGGCTGCCACTCCCTACTATAATTAAACATTATGTATATATGTATGCATGTATGCATGTATGTATGTATGTATGCATGGATGTATGTGTGTGTGTATGTGTGTATGTATGCATGCATGTATGCATGCATGCATGTGTGTGTGTGTGATGTAAAATGTGTTTATTTAAACGAAAAACGAAGTATTTGGAATTTACAGAACGACTACAGTAACACTTTTGGCTTTTCACACATCCCACACGAGCGAACCTGCACTTTATCAGCTCCAGTCCGTCATATTGAGCCGAAAACGGGGACGATGTCATCACACGGAGCTACAGTGATCATGCGTGTTCGCTCTCTGGCGCCCCCTTCAGGCCGTGGCGTTGCTCTGTAAATAGAGCAGCTGCGTCTTCATATGTGATCCATGCAGCGTTTTTTGCGCTGAATGCAGCGACCGATTCGGCCTCACGGGCCTTTAATACTGACTCGTCAGTTCCGCAAAGTAGTAGGTGAATGCATTTGAGTGCCAGAGGCTTCTTGAAGCATCACGAAAGAATCTATAGTCTTTTCAGCGCAACTGAACCCCCCCCCCCCCCCCGCTCACATTTTTCAGATGTAATATTTAACACTGTCCAGCTGATAAGCAGCATAACGGGGGAGGAGCTCTCTTCTTGAGGGGCTCCTCCTTCCGCTCCCTTAGTTTTCTTCCACTTGCCTCCCCCTCACGCTCACACACACGCTCGTCTCCACCCCCTCCTGCTTCTTGCAGCCTGCTGTACCGAAAAGGAGAGAGGTAAGATGAAAAGGACGTAAACGAGAGGAGCGTGGGGAGGTTTCTTATTTTTGTGCTGAGCGAAAAGGGCCTCACGGGGGCTGCAAATCGCGCAGGATCGCACGGCGCATCGCGGACAGAGATAGAAAACACGGAGGGAGGAGGCGGCAGTGGGTCGTAAACACGCCAGAAAACGTTGACCAGGACGGCAGACAGCGGTGATCACTCACCCCCCCCTCCCCTCCTCCTCCACCGTAAATCCCCGCGTCCCTTCTCATCTCACCATCTCCATCCTCTTTTACGCCGTTGGACTATCTCCTGCGCATCAGGGAGGTTTGCTTCCGAGTCGTTTCTGTCTGCTTTTGTTTTTTAATATCCGATCGGCGCGGGGGTTTTCTTCACGGGATAAAACACAAGAGGCTAGAGAGGAGGCTGATCCATCATCGCGACCCACGGGATCCCTGCGCGTGTCTCGGTCGGGACGTTGAAAACGGCGCCGCGGATCCGCTGAACACGAGCCGGGGAGAGGACGGCGGCGGCGGCGGCGGCGGTGGTCACGAAAGGCGAGATGACTGTAGAGTAGCCCGGCTGAAGCGGAGAGACCACCGGCCCCGGTTAGCACCGACTCTCCAGCATCACCAATGCGATGGCATAGTGCTTTCTGCAGCAAGACGAAGAGGCTTGACTCGGATCAGCAGGGCTCTCATCCACCATGAACTCCTGAAAGGCATCAGACACAGGCACAGATGGGTAAGAAGATGCTCTGCTTTTCTGCCTTTTTGTTTTGTTATAGTAGAGAGGTTGGGCGTTGGATGTGGAGGGGAGCCGGTCTGACGTGAAGACCCCTGTTAGATCGCTAGTTAAGACGGTCTTTGCTTGTGATGCTGATGAAGTTCTGCATTTCAAATTTGGTGGCAGATGGCTCGATGCAAACATATGCTTTTACTACAGTTTTGGTTTGAGAATGCATGCCATCTTACGATGAATTCTCCTTGAATCTGTCTGTTTTTTTTTTGTTTTTTTTGTCCTCAATGTGAGACTTGGTCCTCCTGTAGGGACCTGAGAACTACAGACCTCCAGGTTAAGGGGTTAAGAGGACCCCGTAAGGTAACCTGCAAAATATCAAACTTGAAATAACACAAAGCACATCGGAAAGATAAGAGATCAAATAAACGAAGGGGTAAAAAAACACAAACATATTTAGAAAGCATCAGCAGATGCAAGCTGAACACAGGCCAGTATTAGTACCAAACCCAGAAAAAGAAAAGAAAAAATAGGAATTGACGTTTTCTAATCACAGCCAGGTCTGAGTGGCACCGTGGACTGATGTTGCACTCATGCTTCTGGTGTAGATTTTATCATGTTTGCCCATCCATGTTATTAAAGATGACTTGCCCACCAATGTCACCATGTTCTACAGGATACTTTTTTTTTTTTCAAATCCTTATAGTCACACATCTCGTTTTCCAACGGAAATGTCTGAACTGATGGCTGTGCTCAGCGCTGTCTCTGCTTCACCCCCACATCTTCTCATCATATCTGGATCATGCCATTCTAAGCAGTTTCTTCTGCAAAGGCTGCATGCCAGCCTGACAGGATCTATTTTCATCTTGCAGATAGTCAGACTGAAACTAAAACCCCGCCACCGCTCCGTGCTGAATCCATTCCTAATTCCCCACTAGAGCCAGCTCCAAATCCCCAGCCGCTGCTAGGGCTTGGGGAATTGATTTGTAACTGGGGTGCGTTGCATATGGGAGGTTGACTAAGCTGGTCTCAGATAGAAAATTGATAGCAATTTCTGCGCGAATGATTGGAGAGACGGTGGTAGGTTGTAGTGAAGCAGGTGAAGGTTTTCACTGTGAAGAAGGAATCTTGACTGTGGACCATGCCCGAGAACAGGGCCATTATTCTACCGGAAAGTCATTTTATATTGATGCTGAGGGGCAGCGCGGGGGAATGGTGTGAAAAAGGGAAGGAAGGAAGGAAGAAAAAGTACATGGGGAGTTTATTTTACGTCACTATCAGAGCTGAGGTGGAGCTACTGTGGATAGAAGACTGGATGGGTTCATAGGATGACTGGAGAATGAAAGAGGAACAAAATAGACTGATTGGGTGAGCCCAAGGGAGGGATGGTGTGATATTATTCAGTCAAACAATGTGTGGAGTCGGGAGAGCCACCTGAGCCCCAGGGCTGAATCCCACCTCCTTTGCCAGATTTGATTAAGAGCAGGCTTACTTGATCTATTCCTCTGGTTTCCGCCTTCTTCTTTCAATTTTCTTCGCTGGGGTGACATGTCCCATGTCCATACATCATCTGAAGTCTCTCTGTGTGAAGGTTGCGTGCTCTCTCTTGTGCCTACGTGGGTTTTCTGCGTGCATGTCGGGTTAATTGGAGGCTGTAAATTGTCTGACAAAAGTCATTTTTCCATTGATGGACTTCTTCCCAACGGTAGTCTATATAGCTATTACTCTCCGTCTAACGGACATTTACGTGTCATTCTTTGCCACGGTTGCTAAATTCTTGCATTCTCCTTCCAACGACTGGTCCCCAGAATGTCAAACCACCACTGCTCTGAGACAGCTCACTTGTGCTTTATCTGTCTTTCCTCGCCTCACCAGATAACAAACGTGGGGCTAGAAGATCTTAAGCGCAGTCCCGAGCTACATCCAGGGCACCGGGTGAGGTCACCATGAGAGAGGAAATCCACTGGAGGAAATACGGAAAGCAAGGGGGGGGGGTTGACACTGTCAACAACCAGTGAAACGCAACACAGCATGCTGCAGGGAGCCACCTTTTAATTACAAAAGATTGTTTTTTTTACACACTTTCACACTCTCAACTCTCCAAATTACGACGCGTTCGTGTTCTTTGTTGTTTCTTTTCACGTTTGCGTGCTGCGGAAATTATTTTACGACCGATTTTCTAGCGTTTGTTCCCTCCCTCAGGAGATTTCCAAATCACCCATTGTCTTTTGCGTGCGGCTAGGCCTCATCTTGCTCTTGTGTTTGGTTGATAAGGTGCGGTTTCAGAGACTGGCTGGATTGTGCGGCCTGTCACCCCCAGCTGGCGCTCAAACGGCTCAACCTGGACAGAGAAATTACTTTGTGACGTCCGATTTGAAAACATGGAGTCGAGTATTCCGAACAGCCCTCTCTGACAGTCCCGTGGTCTGTAACCAGTCTCGGTTGTTGGTCCTGCAGCGTTTCCGAGGGAGAAGCGTCATCAGTTGGCAACGTTACATCTGCAGTGTTGAAGACCGTCCTCATATTTAGCTAGGCCGTGTTTTCTACATGAGCTGAAACTGTTTTTATCTCCAACGGCGACGGCGGTTCGCCATTGTAAGATCAGAAAGAGCGAATAGGTTTCTCACCAAAAATAACATCCATGCATGTAGCGAGAAGACTCAGTGCGTTCACAAATAGTCGGTAAAATGGTTCGTTGCCGTTTCAGCGGCGTGCATGATTATTCCTCTCTTTTTTTCCTTCCGTGACTCCTCGCTCTCAGTCGCACTACAACCTCTTTTCAGTGCCAGTGACTCAAGTTGCAAGGCCAAAACAAATGGCTTCGCTGGCACACACAGACTGTCAGTTGATATTGCACGAATTGAACTGGGTGCACAAAGATCAGCATCCTGACATGTCAAAAAAAAAAAAAAAAAAGAAAAGAAAATGTAAATCACATATTAGCAGTGACTCAGCAGAGGTAAACACTATTTGACTCTGATTTTTTTTTAATCTCCTTTGACCAAGGATGTGTGTCTAAATCTTTGCAATGTCTTTTTTTTTTTTTTTTTTTTCAGATTTACATAGTAAGAAATAAGAACATTTGCAGGAAATGAGCACAAACCGTGCTTGTTGTCATAGGCAGTTGGAGGCAGACATCTGATCTCCAGCAGTGTGCGAACCCCCAGTCCACAACGGCCAATGAAAGAAAGCAGTTTTCCCACTGCCAAAGGAAATTTCTGGTATCACATCAAGTGAGGATCCTGGGAACCAACTGGCTTTTGTTCACATCTCGGTTTGCTGTAACATAGCAGAGGATGTGCACAAGCCAAGTGGAAAATACCACGGAGTAATCTTTCGTTGCTTACACCCTGAAAGATGCACTTTTAAGTCCTGCAGCCGTAGCTGAAATATTTGTAGAAAGGTACACAAATGTAAAGTCAAGGTTTTCTCAAAGAGTCCTTTCAGTCAAACGTGCACTGTGGAGAAACTCACATTGGACGGACTGATTCATGTGCAGTGTTTTGATACTAGTGGGCTGTTTTTAGATGGATATGCTGAAAGAAGCAGGATTTTGCAACATTGCGAAGAGTCTTGGCTCAGTGTGAACCCACCTCGGTGTAATGTGAAAGCTTTAAACTCTCACACAGACGCTCTATAACGCAAACCCAAACATTTCCACACACCTTATGGATAAAATAAAGCCTTTTCCACATTTCACGTGTATGCAGAGATTGCATATCAAATTCCACATTAAAATGCCAGAACTGTTGTGGAAGATTGGTTGTTTTGGGACTG
The DNA here is from genome assembly GCA_014839995.1 of Xenentodon cancila. NCBI lineage: Eukaryota > Metazoa > Chordata > Actinopteri > Beloniformes > Belonidae > Xenentodon > Xenentodon cancila. The sequence continues at coordinate 17,533,957 of CM026198.1, read as the reverse complement.
CAGGGTCATTTTCTGCTCTATCTTTAACGTGCCTGTAACGTCTTGTCTGAAATTGATACACGTGTGCTTTAATGGCGCAAATTTTACTCATATCATGTTTGCTGCAGACTCCTGTACTAGGCTGCGGCGTCGAGCAGCCGCCGTTGATGGGTTCAGTATTTAAACAGAAGCCGCCGAGCGTCTTTGAAATGGAAAAGGAGCAGAATAGTCTTAAAATTCATTCAAAGGACAGTTTACTGATACAGTAATTCAAGATAACCTGTGAGCGCCTCTGAGGGTGGTCAAACTAAAGCTGAGGTTTACTTAGGCGGAGTGGATTACATGATTATTTTAGCCCCAGCAGTTCCTTTTAATTCCTGCCCATGGAGGAAAAAAAAAAATCCCACACATTTAGATATTCCCTAGACGTTCACTGAGATGTTTTCTGCGCCGGGACACAAAGACAAGAACACTGGTACATGATAAAGTGATTGCGGGACACAGTTTGGTGGAAAGTGAACGCAAACGCAGTCGTGCAGCAGCACGGGGGAAATGATGATAATTTTCAGCAGCTTCTGTAAAGACTGGTGCACCTCACCTCTTGTTGTTTTGCCAGTGACCTGGATGTTACAGTGGGCCAACAGCTAATACATCAATGTGCAACCATTACCGCATGCGTGTTGTCCCTGCTGTGCAGGATTGCCATCGCCGGCTGCAGGATGTCAACCGAACACAGCCTGCTGCTGAATTGAGTTGCGTTTCACCTCTGAACAGACATGCACACTCATGAACGTACACACCGTGAGTCTCCTGGTCCACGCTATTCTTAGAGAGGAAGAGCGACAGGGAGAGAGAGCGGGTCTCAAAGCTGCATATCCTTCCTTGTTGACGTATTTTATGCTTCGCTTTCCCTTTAGTTACTGCTTTTTTTCCTATGAAGCTCTCCTATTCTTTTCCCCTGCCCACATCTTGTGAACACACATTGAATCTCCTACACATATATGCCTTTTTATGATCACCTCCAGCCCGCACAAACTGCAAACCCCGTGTTGTGTTGGAAGACGGCACACAGGAGTGCGTGGGAAAGGGAGGCTGGAAGGAGGACTGGTTTCCAGCCGCCGTGTATTGCCACGCCTCGGTCTCCAGGCCACGTTAATCTGTTGGATGGGGCGTTGGGTGGCTGCACGCATGAACAGCTCAGACTTTTACTGTTACTCACTTGCTGTCACTCAAGAGGCTCTGCAGATAAAAACAATATCTCACAGCAGTCGAAATGTAGCACGGTCACATTCTGCTTTGACTCTGAAAACTCACATCCTGCACCAGACTGTGAGGATCTTTCCATGCGAGGTCCACCACCAAGCATGGTGCATTTCATACAGAGATAATGCAGTCAAAAGTGCTTTCCCGTTGGACATATTGTTAGTATTTGCAGCTCCTTCAGTCGTTTGCCAGTAACTTTCAGGAAAATATTTGGAAAGTTAAAACTTGAGGCATCGTCTTCACTAAAAGAGAAAAGTGGCCCAATGAGAGTTTCCGATGCTTTATGACACCCGGAGTCTCTGCAGGGTGAGCAGTTGCATCCCAAAAGCAAATAAATTAAAACAATATCTAATGTGGAAAAACATTTAAGATGGGCTGAGATATAGTGGGAAAATTGGTCTGACAAAGTCAACGTTGATAGTTTTTTACAAATAATATGCTGGGTTTACATTAGTCGGGGTCCAAAGTGGTCTTTCAGCGCCTCGACTGTTTGCGCGAGTCTCCGTTATCAAGAACGAGCCCACGATGAGAATTTTTCGGGGAACTTTTACCGGGCTGAAGGAAGTCCCTGTTGAGCGTGTCACTAAAAAAATTGCTGAGTGGGGTGGTGGTGGTGGTGGTGGTGGTGTTGACTTGGTGCTGATTGCTGTAGGCAGGAGATGATGTGGTTACATGGCCTACAAGCCTCCTTTAAGTTTGAGTCATGTCTTCTCAGCCGTCACCGCCATTGCAGTGCATGCAAACAGCAAACCGAAGAGCAGGAACCATTTCAGTTAGTGGATCCAGTCTGGTCGGGCTCCACTGAAACGCCCCCGTTGCAGCTGCGGCCTCCTAGACTTCCCCCCTAGAATGAAAACCACTGTTAATTCTCACTTCTATCTGTTTTTATTTACATTTCACAAAGAGTCAGATTCTTTTATTATTTTTTTTTTTTTAAAGAAAAGAAGTATGTGTAAATTAATAATAAAAATCGTTTGGGCAAAAACAGAAAAGAAGTCCAGTCTATGTTTTTATTGTGTGCATGAGAGATACATGGAAACTGGTACCGAGAAACCGGCGTTTAAGAGCTGATATTTGATCCAGGCACGTCAGCGCTCCTATCTGATGTCACCAGCACCAGTTCTGAGATTGTTGCATGCTTAATCAGTGAATTGTAGAGACGTCTGTGTCTCCTGGATGACTCCTGGAATGTTTGTGGGTGAAATACCCAGAAACGACATTCCTAGAACCATTTTATTCCCCACTTTGTTTTGTTTGCCCGTACCTTTGCAGTTAAAAGTAATGTAAAAGTAGCTGAACGTACCCATCGACGACTAGATTGACAATTGCCAGGATGTGCGTACATCTCCTCTAGTTCCTTTGGGTTTTTGTGCGACCTTGCCTCACTGCCAACTGCATGCCAATAAAAATGACTGTCAGAGCCGTTTTATAAACAGTTCAACAGGAATCTCATAATAACCCTGCAGGCAGCACGCAGGCTCCTCCTCTCTGCAGGCCACCATAAAAACGCTGTCCTTTGTTTATGCATTACATTGTTTTGCAACGACTCTGACTGTGTCATGCTCAGAGGATTTGAGTCCCATTGTTGACTGCGTGAAGCACGGACGTGCAATGCAGCGGTAAACTTGCTGGCCGTCTGTAAACAACGCACACACACCCTGTCTGGGCGGCAGGGTCTTGAGACACCGTGTCATTGTTGTGATGATTAAGTATGGATTTCTGCTCTGGCAGGTCAGACCGAATGTGGCTGTGCTTTTAATAGACGAAGAGCACTCCACACAGGGTTGATGTTTCTCAAGGACGGGACCAACCACACACGTACCAGCTCTGCATCCTTTTCCCATCCTCACTTGCTTTGTATTTCCTTTCTCTTTGTATCCCCCCCCCCCCCCCTTACTGTTTTAAAAGGTGCCTGCTTCCCTTTTGTAACCAAAGTAGTCTCTCCTTCGTGTCCTTTCCCCCTCTCAAAACCCACCCACATGACAGACACACAGCGCCACTATGTTGTGCTTTTGTCAGACAGCCAAACTCCGTTTACTAGCCAGCCAAAATAGAAGTTGTCTGTCCTTGAGGACACATCTCTCCCTTTCTTTCACTGCTACCAGTCTTCATTCCCCTACCCCCACTTCTTCTACCCACCCCCGTCGCTTCTTGGTCACATCAGTATTACATTTCGATCATGGAGACACCTTAGCTGACCCAGCTCTCAGAGGAAATGCGCCTGACCTGTGCTCAACCCAGCCAGCGTGTATACCGAGGCGGCGATGCTGGAATGCACCACTGTGCAATTTATGGAGGGGGGGGGGTTTATCAGCTAGAAACGTGGTGCAAGTCATGATGGGGGTCACAGATGAATATGCAGATCGGTGTTGGCGGTGAACCAGATGGTTTGCATTTAAAACAAAATGTGTACGAAGCGAATAAATGTCCTTGCAAATGAACGTTGCGTCAGTGACGTCATTTAGACACTTCAACAGCAGATCAGCAGATCTACATACCTGTACATACATCTACTGAGTCACACCCCCCAACCCCCCTTTTTTTTCTGCAGGGAAGACATGACTTTTGCGATTTCATGCTTTTTGCAGTACTTGACGTAATCCTTACCAAATAACTGCCCTTTTGTGCTGCAGGATCTGATTTTGTCATATCTGTCAGCATCACTTTTCTTTCCTTGAATTCCTCACAATATAGAAAAAAAAAAATCAAACATCCGGATTTAGATGACGGATCTTAGGCTGTAAACTCACCTTCGGTGGAGTGCAACAGATGCTCTCGCGGGGACTGCGTGTGTCTTCGGCTCAGCTTTTGATGGACTGAACGGGAACACATTTCCCTGTCACCATAACTGCTATTTGGACAGTAAATAGCACAGCTGATAAGATAACAGAATAGTGAGCGGACCCACCTTAAAGAACTTTGAGCATTCGTTTTATGTGCTATTGGGACAAAGGAGACCTGTCCAGGGTGTACCCCTGCCTCTCGCCTGTAATGAGTCAGGATAGGCTCCGGCAGACCCCCGTGACCCCGCAAAAGGATAAAGCGGGTGTAGAAAATGGATGGATGGGTTCAGACAAAGGAATTTAAATGTGACACAATAAATCCCAGTATTTTCTGAATAAATAAAACAAGCAGCTTCAAACCACCCAAAGCGGGATAACAATAAATAAAAGTAACCTGCAAACCTGTTGTTTATTCTGGTTACATGTTGGATAAAATTAGTGGCACACTGAGTGGACATTCCTTTTGTAAACAATAACGCAAATGAACAATCGAAGTCCAACGTTACAGAAGTCAGCAAAGATATTATCATGTACTTAGGTCTGGAATGGTTTACCCTTTGTCTTTGTACATTTTATTGAGTCGTTCTATCAAACTCCCTAGATAAGTTGCCTCAGTTAAAACACTGACACATACCTATAATTGCGTCTCTGTAAAGTACCTTTTACAGTAACAATCCCATAATTGTCTTAAGTAAATAAAGTAAGACTTTTAAAATGGAGGTTCTTAAAGATTATTGTGTAGTGCGGTCCTGCTTCACACTGACGTGTCTAAGTGGCTGTGAAAAAAACGTAAGTGTAGAGAGCTTTTAAAGATGTACAAGACTGCATCAGATGACAAATGTAGTTGTGAATTGGTGCTATATGGATAAGCTGAATTTCATTGGCTAGTGGCAAAGTAACAAAGCAGTCCAAGACTGTTTGTAAATGCTGGTCAAGCATTAATAAGTTACGATGCTTTCGTGAGAGAGAGTATTAAATTGTTAGATATGATGTGGTTAATATAATACCAGTCATTTATGGGTCTTTATGACCTGATGGAGAATTGGGCATTATCAGTTTGGAGGCTACAGCCTGTGAGGAGTTGAAATCGTCCCAAGGCCATGTTTTTTTTGCCAGATATCGCTGCATCCTTGAAATCTTTTCCAAAAAACATGTAACATCAAACTGTTAAGGCTTTAAGAGCACGCATGTCAGTTGGACGCAAGTAGCCAGAAATCTAGACGTATTGATCCTAGACTGAAATCTAGGTTCGTCCAGCAACCATCAGTTGGTGCTCATTAACTATTCCCAAAACTCTTGGGGGTGGGGGTGCAGTGGAGTCAGTCTATCCCTGTAGAGAGGGTCTACAAGGATGTAAACAGTATAGACGGCTGCAGCGGAGGATTAGAGGCCGCTTGACTCGGCTTTGGCATCGACGGTTAAAGATTCTGACTTTTTCTTCAAAAACTGAACAGAAGACGGAGCTCCAATCATTCCTTTGAAAGGTAGACGTATTTACTGTTTTGCTGACAGGCTGTGGCGAAAGTTTAATATACTCTTCCACACAGCTCTCTCCCCCGTTGACTCGTTCCCGTTGCTCTGAATGCGTCACCTTGTTCGTTGCTCCGATTGGTCGTGGCGCTGACCAACTGCACGCATAGGCAGTTTGATAATCAGCCACTGTTGGATGGGGAGGCCCTATGGATCATTTCAAGGCCAAACATCCTTCTAGATGTGGGTCTGACCTGTTAGATGAGGACACGCGGTCTTTTTCCTGCAATTCTGCCCCAGGCTGTGCATTCTGCTGTATGAATTCCCTTGCGATGCCTTAGACGGAGAAGAAACCTGATTGAACACAATCCTGACTCAAGTCCTTATTTCAGTCTTGCCTAGTTAGTCTTGAGGACATTTTCTTTCCACAGCAGCTTTTATGAAATTTCGTAGTCTAAATTCGAAGTGCTTGGACAGAGGTTGATGTGATGTTGCAGACTACCCTAACCACCAATGCATCGCTCCGCTTAAAAACATGTCTGCATCGTGTCTCAAACTGACCTTGGGTACACTGGCTTACAGTAACAAGTTGTGCTTGTACAAAAGGAAAAACTAGCTTTTTACCTTGTTAAATCCAAGCAGACTCCGAGAAAAAGCCTGAGCATTGCAATATGACGTCAGTGTTGGACAAAGGGGAGGTTTGTCAGAAAGGTTTTCTTTTATTCAGCAGGAATTTTTCTTTCTCCCATGACCTGCACTCAAGAAGAGCGCACGGAAGAAAAAAAAAAAAAAAGAAAAGAAAAAGGCCGAGGTAAAAACAGCAGACAGGAGATGGAGGAGGGAGGTCGGTAGGCAAGATTATGATTCATTCTGAACAATAAATCAGCACCCTGGCAGTTTTTAGCCTGTTTGGTAAGAATGACACATTACTTTTCTCTTTACCGTTGAAGAGATGCATGCATCATTGAGGAATCTGTCACTGCAGTGCGAGGGAGGTGTGATGTGAACAAAGGTGGGAGAGGAAGAGCAGCTGTTTGTGGATGGATTCACTGATTGAGAAATTGAGGGTGGGAGTGAGAGGAAGAGGAAAGACATATTCATCAGGATTATTCTGCCGAAGAGGATCTCATCTGGGAAAGTGGCCCAGTCCCCGTTGAACACACAAACGCATGCACACTGCCTCAGGAGGAAGAAAAAAAAAAAAACAAAAAACAAAAAAAAAAAAACTGGAAAAGCTTGGTGTTTGCCCAGGAAAGCCCCTCTTAGAGGCAGCCTGCTACAGTGCGGTCTTTCCGAATAGAGTCTGCTTTTTGATCTCAATTTATCAATGCTTTGAAATTGTCTGTGTTGTGAATCTCCCTGGAATTCCTCCCACTTGATTACTCTGTTTGTTGTTTATACATCCACAAACCGCTGCCCACCTGCCAGTGGGCTGCAGCCAAGATCAACCATCTACCCCCCCCCCCCCCCCCCAAAAAAAAAATGGTCCACATTCAGCCCTGACCCGGATTGATGTCATGCTTTCCACACAACTTTCCATCTGTGTCCCTGGTTTGTTCTGTTTGGGGAAGTGGCTGAGAGGAAAAGTGAGCTATAATATCATTTCTCTATTTTCTGACTAGCCTTTTTTAAGGGTCTCTCAACTTTCCTTGACCTTAAAACCGGTGCGTAGTCAATGTGATGTCCCTGGCTTGACTTTATCTTGTCCGCACTCTTGGAAATCTCGAGTAAAGTCCCCCTCTGCTGCGATCCATTTGATGTTAGTGGGTTTTTTTCTCTCTCTCTCTCTCTTTCTCTGTCTGCTCCATCTACTTTTAAACTGGAGCATTTTGAAAGTCCTCCCCACCGGCCAGCTTTATCTTTCTCACAGGCTCTGCTGTTGTTACTTTTACCAACCACCGACTGTTTTTTTCTACAAGATTACCAGGCGGCATCCTGGTTCTACCCTCTACAGCTCTGAGAAGTGCTGGTCCTGCTTTTGTTTCGTTTGTCCGGGTTAAAGTCACTCTTTCCTTTCTGTCCTCTTGCAGTGCTCTTCCTCTCTTGTCTCTTCTCGTGGTTTCAGATCCATTAAAGTATTGAATTTGAAGGCTTCCGCATCCTAACCATTTCAAACGCCAAGTGCACCGGACATCGTTCTCTCCTGTGGTTGCTGTGTGGGAATTGCCAACAAGTTCATCACAGAGTAAATATTTAGCAGAACATTTGGCAGATCTAAGCTTTCATGTCTTTATTTTTGGGCTTTGATTCTTATCAGATGATGAGGTTGAAAACGTGCAACATTTTTGGTGTGGTTTGTTTTCTTCCCGGTTCATTGGTCAAGTGTTACTGCAGCGAAAGAGGAAGACGACCATGTGCCGTTGAACACGGGTGTCCTGCTTGTTTTATGAAACAACAAATATATATGGACTAGTTCTCATCCCGGTTGCCTTTTGCTTAATTGTCCTTGTGTTTATCAGTTTATCAAATACATTTGTTTGAAAATGAAGCGCCGTTACGGTTGGAGAAGAACGCTTGGATTCGCTCAAGTAAAACATAACAGGCGGTCGCATTCATCAATCATTACATAAGATATGTGCTCGTCAGCTGAGAGGAGTGATCATAATGTCATGTGATTGCGGCCTTTTGGTCCTGTTTCAGTTCAATGTGCTTTTTTTTCCCCGACGAGGACTATTTCAGACTTCCTCCTGAGTGTGATTACTGTAGTCACACCAGACAAAGCCAATTACACCAAGCAGGAAAACAAACTAAAAGCTCTAGGTGAGAAAACGGCCTCCAGCTTTAGCCTCGTTATACTTGCAAATTGGTCAAGTCAAAATTCTCTCTGTTCCATGTGTGTTTCCAGTGCAAACAATGCTCCTTCTCAGAACAGCTTCCTGCTTTCCCCCCCGAATCGTATTCAAATGCAGATCATATCGCGTGTATGTTTACGCTTCGACCCACTTGCCGTGCATTACTGCGTGAAGGGTGTGTAAGCAGACACCACTCCCACCAGCGCTGCGTCCCAGTTTTGGGAACCTGGAAGCGGAGCGGAGGGTTGAATGGGTGCGACTGGGCCGCCGGTGTTCTGCTACACAATCGATGACAGACTGCGAGGAAAGGTCGCGTGATAAATCAGCGTCGGGGTGTTTGTGTGTCACGCAGCGCAAACAAAGGGCAGCTCACCTTAAACAACTGCATTAAATAACTCACTCGTCCCCATCGTGTTTACATGCCGCTGACCTGAAATTCACCTTCAATTTGCGTCAAACCGTGTAAACAAGCTCAAAACAAGAATTTGCTAGTTTTTCCACAAGGGCGAATAGTCGAGGCAGCGAAACAAAATGCAGATTAGGTCCACAGATTCTGGTGAATTTCACTTGATTCTTCATGAATGTAAAAAAAAAAAAAAAAAAAAGAGTCAGGAGTTGTTTTCTAATGTTTTGCTTTTACTGTATTTAAATCATGTGTGTAGTCTTTTTTTTATTTTGCATTAACAACATTTCACCTGAATTAAATTTATCCACCGCTTCAAAAGTGCATTACAGCCATTTTCAAGGTAATTTGTTTCTGAGTGAGTTACGACTGAAAGTCAAGCACAGAGATAATCAAAAATAAACATCACACTCCCCGATTGCTGAATATGACTTCATGCTATACTTTATATTAATTGCTAGGGGATTTATGTGTATAGGAATTTTAACCAGCCACCGCCTCCTACAAATACCCGGCCTCCGGTTTTCAGCTCCACAAGTCTGAGCAGGCCCGTCAAACCAGTCCAAGTCGGTTCTTCTGAAACAGTTTTTCAACAAAGTAACTGTGAGCTAAATTAGTATCGGTGTGTTGTAATTCTCTTTAAACAACAAAACATCAATTACTATAGATTCACGAGAGCTTTACTGTTCCAGTTTTTTATTTTTTTTATTTTGTAAAATAAAAAGAGCTGTTTAGATTTTATAGATAAGAAAATATCAAATTCAGAGAAGCAGCCAAATGAGCTTTCATTTGAATATATTAAAATAGAAACGGAAGCAAACAACTGTAATTTTCCACTCTGTGGTTTACTAAGGTTATATCCAGGTACAGCATGCTGCCGTGTTCGCACAGACTTGATTGATATGTTGATTTTTTTTTTTTTCTTCTCCACCAGGCTACAGCGTTTACAGCAGTCACTCTCGTTAAACTGCTAATCAGGTCTAAACAAGAGGCGCAGCTGGGGATGGCAGGACTTTCATTGGTGTTGAGGGTAATTTGATCTCAAGCCAAACAATTAAACTAAGTAAAATCAGTTAAGTTTTATTTAGTTGAATTCAGCCTCGAGGGACCGTTAATGACGGAACTGTGGCTTGAAACAATTCATCCGATAGTTGGTGAGAAACGGCAGGTCAAGCTTAAAATAGACTTGCTGACTTTTGGTTTGCAACCTTTGATAAATGCTTGTTCGCTCATGAATCCTGCCAAAGTTCCCGGCAGCGTTTATACTTAAACTTTCCCTTCACAGAAGTCTTTTTTTGTAGGTGTACCTTAATCTGCAGACCCTACAACATGTACTGCTGTTTGGCAGAGGGCTTGTCTCATTTTAAAGCATGCGACATGTGCACCTATAGCTTTATTAGTCTTTATTTCAAATTACCAGTGACTCGGTGAGGGATCAACATTTTGAGGGTTAACTTGTGTGTGCTTGATTAATTGGTAAATAGTGCTTTCTTCTCTGTGCTTCCAACTCAGTCTGACGCAGTTCCCCTGGTCTAGTCGCTGCAAGTAAATTGCTACCTAGCCTAAGTGGTGAAGTAAGCTTTATAATAAACCCAAACTATGTTTATTTACAAGTTGTGACTTGTGCATCTACCTTATGTGGATATAACTGGGTACAAATGGGGAGAGGTGAGAATCAAAGACCGGTTCTGGCCAGTTACATGCAAGTGAAGCGTTTGTTAACTATGGCCAACTTTGTGAGTGGGTTGTTTATCCGATGATGATGATGATGATGATGATGATGATGATGATGATGACCTCTGGTCAAATGACCCAGAGGCTTATCTTTTCAACCCAGAACGCATGGAGGAAGAACTGCAGTCGTTCCATCAGACTTTCTGGCATCTCAAACAATTTGATCGCGTGTTACCTGGCAACAGTGCTGCTGCAGGAACTCACTGTACCCAGGGAGTCATGCATCATCAAAGTTCCTCATATTTACTGATGTTTATGAGATAACTGCATCTCGTTGTATGTACAGTAGTTGTTCCTACACAAGGTGAATGTGTAAGTCAAAATATGTTACAACATTTTGGAGTAATTACAAAGCATAATAGTTGGAGAAACCCGTACGCGCCCTCTTATAAAACTCTGGGGCCGACGGCGTTTGTCTCTTTAAGGCCTGTAAGTTGCATTATGGATTTATCCTGCCCCAATCTTGCAAGCTCGATGTCTGTAGCTGTTGTAGATCAATAGGCAGCTTTGTCATCCCAGCAGCCTCACATTTTCTCTTGATGGTGTGTCTTTAACATAATGACAACTCAGTGTGTGTCTGGGTTGTGGACACACCTTATCAGAAGCTGAAGGTAGGCACTGAGTTGAATAAGCCTCATTGTCTGCCAGTGGCACTGTCTTGGAGATGAGCCTAAGGGCAAAGCACACACACACACACACACACACACACACACACACACACACACACACACACACACACACACACACACACACACACACACACACACACACACACACACACACACAAAACACAAATGCATAATGAGAGGCACTGTCCTGAAATTGAAAGCAGTCTTGTTTTCCAGTAAGTGCTGCATATTAACACTGTTTGTGGACATTAGTTTTTGCATCTCGCTCTTTTTTATTTATTTATTTATTTTATTCATGCATTTGACATTTATGAGCAGTGAATGGAAGCCAGCTCTTTCAGCAGCCCTGTTGGGAATCCCGCTGTCTTCACACTGCTTCACATCGCTGCATGGAGATCAAAAAGGCAAAAAGGAAACATTTTTTACATATTTTCTGTCAAACATCCCAGTATAGAGGGGAACAATATGCTTTTGTTATGCAATGTTTGTTAGTTGTAGATCATTTCTGGTTCTTTGGTGTTGAGCTTTTCTGAGGTAAAACTTAAATAGTTAAATATCTTGTTTATCCACTTACAGAAAACTAGAGAACTAATTATATTTTTATAAGAGATTGTCTCAATGTAAATCTCTCACGCAATGCTCATCTTTGACACATAGATACACACACCCACCCACGCACATATGCATACACAGAACAACACTTATTAAAATTCACAAATTAGAACCAGGATAAGTTAGTAAACTTTTTCAGCCTCATGGATGAACGAACGTTTCCCATTTCGAGCCGTTTCAGTTTATGCATAAAATGGTCTGTTTCAGCTCGCAGTTAAGGAAAACTGGGGGCATATTTCTCCTTGCATTGCAGTTCTGGTACAGCTATGAAATAGTACCTTTTATTACTGGTTCAAACATTCCTAGTTGCCATTAGCATGACTCAGCATAAAAAATCTCCACCGATTTACCCCTGCTAACAGCCACTTTTTGGTTTCAACAAGTGGCTGCACCAGTTCCACATTTTGATATATTTGCGTACACAATAACACATCCACAGGCTGGCAACGCTGTGTGAGATTCTAGAGTTTGTTCCTAAAAAGAAATAAATAAAAAATGCAAAGTAGAAGCACGATATCTACAGGCTGGGCTCATGACGAGACAGGTAAGCTTGATGGGGAAGTGCGCTGATGGCAGACTAAAATAAAAGTCCACATAGATCAGCCGGAATGACATAAAACCCTGCAAACAGTTGTTCATGTTGACTGTTAAACACAAATAAACTACACTGCAAGCAGCTGCATACAGCCAGTGTGAGAAATGTCTGGTTGGTGTGACGCAGCAGAACATACATGTAACCCATCCGAGGCTGCCGAACTGACCTTTGTTATGACATGTTATCAGCTCTCGCTCACTTTTATACCATCAAATACTTCGATTCAGTTTCTGACAATCAGACTGGAGAAAACGGTTCCCAGTAGAGCTCAAACACAGACTCACTGGCACAAGGAGCTCCTCACGTCAAAGATGTCTCGCCAAAAGCTGAGACTGAGACTTCTTACACCGTGAAGGTCTCCCTCATATGAGCTAACATGATGAACTATAACAAGCTGTTTTTTTTTTCTGGGTCTCCTCAAAAATCATAGGCTTCTTCAGTTATTAACCTGTTACATATAAATCAGTCACCAGAGCATCACAGCGCTGCAGAGTCTTCTACCAAGACCTGCTTTCGGACCCCGGCTACAGCTGTTTCTGTAAAGTTAGAGTTGCGTCGGGTTAAAGGTCTCCAACAGCTGGCAAAATCTAAAGTTCTCCACAACCCAGCATGTTCATGCATTGTTAACTTTGAAAGTTTCTATAGATTTGTGCATTTTCTTTTCAATCTTCTGGAGTTGGAAGACAAAGTTTGCAGGACCTTGTCAGTTCTCAACCGACCACATGGGCTGTCGGTGTTCTTATCGGTTGCCGGGGTGAAAATGGTCAAGGTTTTTCTTTATATTAATCTTATCCCAAATATTCCATCCAAATATGAGCTTTGAAAACTGCAGGAGGGTTTTCAACACACTTTTCTGAGCTCTGTCCTCGCGCGCCACATATCAATAACATCGGAGCTACACACCTCAGCGTTTTCTTCTGTTCCTTTTTCTTCTCCTCTTCTTTAATCAAACTCTTAATTGTCGCATGTCACTACGTCACTGTAGAATGTCCAAATCATAATGCCGTAAACCTGACTCAAGCCAGCCCTACATCATCAGACAAAGGTCTATTTGGCTGTTTACTACTCTTCAAACATTTGATTCTCAATTTTGATTGAGTAGATTTGGCTGTAGAATAAATAGTCTGATAAATTTGCTTTGGGAAAACCTGTCGACGTTCAAGCAGACATGTGTTGATAAGACATTAATCCTCTAGTTGTCAGGGTGCTTTTCATCACAAGGTCACGCCTATAACCAGTAGTCTGCTCCTCACTTATCGTAACTCTTCCACACACACTTTTATGCCAACCCGAACCTCTATACCTGCTTTTGTTCCTCGCTACCTGAGCGGTGAGTCGCTGCAGTGCCTCTCTGCACGCCGACTGCAATTACTGCCAATCTGCCATTAGTTCTCTGCATCATTGTTGGATCGGGATGGAAAGGCGCTGGCAGGAAGTTTCATTGAGTTGCAACAGCCTTCTTTTGTCATAGTTGTCCTCATCAGATTTTCAGGTTCTTTTTTCTTCTTTTTTACTGCTCGATTTAAGCCTCAACCCCTGCTGTATGAACGCATATTTTCAACTCTTGGGCCTAATTTGTTTGTAGAGATGTTCAATGATAGAACAGTCCATCGTGCCAACCAATAAAAAGTAGTTCAGCTGTCAACATTATAAAAGTTTGCGTGTTTCTTTTTGATAAGTCTCGGGGAAGACAGTGGCAGTAACGCCTTGTCAGCTGAAGGAGTGTGTCGCAGACACAGACATGTCAGCTGTCTGTGGGAATTTCTATAAAATACTGCATATTAATGAGTTAAATTATTGTTTTTCTGTCATGGCGCATGACTTGAAAACATGGCGAGCTTGCTTTTCAGTGGCTTTGGTGCTTTTCTGGCTGTAAAAGGAGCATTTGACCCGAGCGTGTTGAAAAATGTTCTCTAAAACACTTCTGGTGAAGCAAGATTAGTGTGAAACAGGAACTGTGTGTTGGCATTCATTTGAATATGCGTGCACATGAGAACGGCGATAATTCCCTCTTTAAAACTAAGTGAGGAGGCATGACATTAGAGAAAAGACCCCCGACTGTTCGGTTCCCTTCACCGCTTCAGAGGCATAATGCAGCATTTTAGCAGTGAAGAGGGGCGCTGTCTGTGCACCTAAATGATCCCATTTATCAATTTTAGCATACAAGTGTGCGTTTGTGTCCACATTGTACCATTTTTTTAACCAGAAACTGTTGCGGTATTGTCAGTCCTCATCCAGTAATTTGCTGTTGTGTTTCAGGTCAACAGTCTCTTTGTCTCTCCGACAGCGAACGTCAGTGGCATGAAGTCAAGCAATCAAATACACACTCAGCGACACGTGGACGAAAAACACTGAAATGAACCAAACCGATGGCACGTCTGCCCCACCCTTCAGCCGCACGTATCTGGTCGAGACCAACATCGCCTCGCTCCCCTGAAACGCATCACGACATGTCTGCTAAACAGTCCTCAACGTTCACACCTAATACCCGCGATGAAATAAACCCAATTTCTTTCTTTGTCCTCACTTGCCTTTGCGTTTTCAGTCACGTCAGCCATGCTCTTTTAAAGGTCACAGATCTTTCGGTTCCCTTTCAACTGACGTGGAGGGTAGCTTTTCATAAAGTTGGCTGATCGGAACGGCAGCAATCCTGGAAATGGAGCTCATTGTCATCCCGATGCGCGGTGCAGTGGAGGTTTGCTGAAGTGTGCTGTAGGTCTGCTTCAGTGTGTTCAGGATTCCGGTTCATGGCCTTCTTTGGTGTGTGAACCCTCCGAGGCTTTAGTCCAGCAGGGGCTCATCAGCAGATAAAAGCGTTTTCCGCTCCTCAAAGTTGGTTGATTTTAAAAATGAATGAAGTGAGTTGCAGTTTATTCATTTATTTTCTTCCAAACAATTTTCAGGTTGCCAAATAGTTAACAGTACAGGTTCTTTTTAGGATATTTTTTAGTACGCCTGTGTGGCTCAGGGCTTAATTAGACACGGATGTTAATCTTTATTATCATAAGTGTTATTACCATTATTAGAAATGTTTGTAGCATACATAAAAAGTACTGAAATATGGGTGGGTATGATACATCGTCCCTGAACAGGCGTAACTTTAAAAGCACTCCTAGGTATGTTACTGTGATAGGTTTGCTTCGAAGCAGTATTTAGAACACCATGGAAACGTACCGGTGGTATCGTGACTGTTCCAGCATTTAATGCTTATAAATGTGTATTTGGTTGAGTTACGGCAGAAGAACTGCAGGCCCAACGTTACTGCGTTTAAATGAAGTGTTCGACAAAAGCCATTGGACTGAGCTTTGTGCTCGAGGCTTCATGTTTGTCGACGTAGACATAATATGCGACACTCAGAGGTGTTTCAGCACATCTACAAGCAGCGACTCTCGCATCCTGCCACCATGAGAAGCATGACTTAACATCTTTGTTGTGAGTGTGTTTTAGCTCCTGTGAAAGGATGACTCATTGCTTACAGGGGCACAGATGTTGCTGAACTACTGTAAACCAAGCCCACCAAAACGGAAGAACCAAAAAATAAAATAGAATAAAAAATAAATAAATGATAAATAATGATAATTGATGTGTATATATATCAACTCTCAGAGTTGATATATATATCACAATCCGGCTCAGAGGTTTTCTCTGAGCCGGATTGTGATCAGGACTGAATGCAGCTGATGTGTTACATGCAAAATCCAGCTGCAATGCACAGCTGGAGAAACCAGTTCCTGGAAGTCCTCGGTTATTCAAAGCAGCGATGAGCTTGTTTGATCTGCTCTCCTCATCACTGTTCCACCAGAAATCGTACCACCGAAGCAAGAACGCTTCAATGATCCTCAGATTATTTGCAATTTACATGGTTCTGTTTTTCTTCAATAATTCAATTCAGTAATTTCAGGCAGAGATCAATTTTTACCGGCTCATTTAACCACTGCGACCCACCTGCTCCACAGTGATTTTTGGAGGATCGCCCAAAAAGAAAAAAGAAAGAACCTGTTGAGCACTTCATGACATTTATGAGCAGTAGGATTATCTCCAGTTGTCATGGAAAAACAGAAGAAGTACTTTAAGGACTGGTGGACATTGTCTACCATTTATTGGTAGTTTCTGTTTAAGTGTACACTATAAAATTCATTCTTTTCCACGTTCCTTTACTGATGGTGTGGAATTGGACTTGAACAGCAACAAATTTGACACAACGATATAACCTTCACTTTCAGGCCGAGCTTTATTGATGATATGTCCAAGTCAGTTTTCTTTTTCTTTCACTTGATAATAGTTTTAACGATAATATGTCATGATATTTTGATGATGTGCTACTTTGGCATCAGGTGATTTGTTACTTTCAGCACCACCGCACAGGTAAGTGACAGGGATACTTGTATGTCATTTGGCCACCAGGGAGAAAGATGGGGGGATGTGTGGAGAAAGCAAACTGAAATAATGCAGCTGCTGAAGTTAGAAAATGTTCTACCAGTTATTTGTCGAACCAAGATGACAAGGAAGAAGGGAAAAAAAAGCCAAAAAAAGTATTTTCTGCGTTTTTGGTTTTTCAAAGCGCTTAGCAGAAGGTAGAGACGACATCTTGGAGAAAATTACAGACAGGAGTGAGAGTAGGCAAGAATGGAAATGACCACTGAAGGTTGGTGCTGGTTTGCATGCGTGCACCTCTGTGAAGATGATCTTGAACAATAGCAGGGGAAGCAGGATCGCAAACACCCTAGGGTTATTTACCAACCTCCCAAGGGGATCAGGCATGCGAGCGCACCAACTCCTCTCTCTAACACACATCCCGCAGACAAGTATCTCAGAGTGTCTGACATTTTCCTTTCCATGCCTGACCTTTCGGGTTTGTGCTGCAAATGTTGATGGGCTTTCACTGCGAAAAGAAAGGAAGAGTCAACTGAGATAAGAGCACTTGAGATCCCACTCTGTTTGCTGAGCTGCCCAAATGGTTGAGGCGGACACCGCTGTCAGGAAAACGTGACGTAGATATAGCGCTTACATTTCCAGATATTTCCTGGTGTACTTGGCTTAATCCAAGAACTCTGATCGTTACAGGTGTTTGACTAGGACAGGTGCTTACAAAAGATCTCTCATCACTTTTAGTTGCATGAAGTCATGTACTGACCAGACATTGTGAAAACTGTTCACCTCCAGGATAGTAGGTTATCTAGTCAAGAGGGATGGATGGATGGATGGATGGATGGATGGATGGATGGATGGATGGATGGATGGATGGATGGATGGATGGATGGATGGACGGATGCACAATAAACAGTGAGAGTCTTCTAGATGCTCTAACTTAGACCCTTCCAGCCTCTCTGAGCTGAAAACCTTAGTTCATCAGTTTGGCCTCCCTGAATGGTGACAAAAAGACCTTTCACACACTATTCTAATTGGCGGCATCCACGGACCATTGCTGATCCGCCACAGCCAGTCACACAGAAAGTATTTCTAGTTTAACCTTCTAAATATCACAGCTAGTGTGCTTTGCAGCACGGTGTCAACATTCCAGGCAGCTTCCCAGAATCTCTAAATCCCTGCATCTCTAGTGGCTTGTTTTGCAATCCTCCATGCATGTCTCTGTGCACACAGGCACAGGTGCAGAGCTGCTGTTCGTCAGAGTGTATGTCCATGTGCGCAAAGCTGTTGTGCACACGAACAACTTGTCAAGCCTCTTTTTGGCTGCAGCGCTACGAAGAAATGTGTCTGCGCAATGCATTTGTGACACAGTGTAAAGCTGCTCAAACTGTTTTCACAACTTCCTTCCTTCTGTGACGAGTGAGTCGGAGAAGGAACAAGTCTCATTTCCTGCAGTAACTAGATTACAATTCTTACTACAGTATTTCCTCCACAAGAAATTCCCCGTTTTAGGTGAGCACATTCCGGTTCAAAGCTGGAACCGCCGGGCAGCTGTTATTACTCCCCCCTGTCTGCAGAGAACAAGGACTGATTAGTATCATCCAGAGCATTTGTTTACTTCAAAATGGGTCAGCTCTCAGCCCATTTCAAGAACCTTCCCAAACCCTTTAAGGTTTGGTGTTGACTCTAACATTAGGAACAGAACAGAGCATGGTATTGTTGGAGGAATCACGAAATTATATGGCCAGGATTTATTTCTCAGGCAGTAGCCAAAGAAGTCTTTTTTATTTTTTTTTAAATGTTCACGGGGGGGGGGGGGGTTAAAGGAGGAGTTTAATCCTCAAGGCTGTCTTCATTTATGGAAAAGGGAGTGAAACTCAGTTCACAAGTTATGCATACTGTATGGTTCTTGTAGCGGCTATAAAACTATCCATTTGTTCGACTTTCCTTTCCGTCATGAGAGGGTGAGAGTGGTGAGAAACAGTGTTAGTGTTTTAAACTAACAAGCTCTAGCATGTATTCACACGTGCTGCTAAAAGGTTGTTTTTTTTTTTTTTTTCTTTCCCAGTTGCACATACACACCCAGCTGGGATTTGCAGAGCCGAAGTCCCAGCATGCGTGACTTCTTGAACCCCGTCGCTAACAGATACGTGAGCCACGGCATGCAGAGATGCCCCTCGTGATCACAGTTGGCATCGGACTTGCAATAAATACGCACAACTCCGTGGAGGCAACAAAATCTTCAAGACTCGAATGAGTGCCGTCGCTCTCACACATGAAGCGGCAACTGTGGAGAAATCTGTCACACGGTTTGAAAACTCGCGTCCGTGCAGACAGGAGAGCTGCAGGCAGCGTGAGGGGCAGGAAACAGAGGAGGTTTTTGTCAGGATGTGTGCGTATCAGTGTGTGCCAGCGAGGCAGGTCTGAAAACGCTTTTTGAGTCTTGAAGTCAGCTGGACAGCTGCAGGCCTGTGTGAATTCAGACCTGCAGCTAGATTTGTTTGCGCCGTATTTCAGTCCGAAGTTACTCACATGTCATGCATGAGCGTAGAGCTCAACAGCAGCACAAAGGGACGGCAATTTAAAGCAATTAACTTACAATTACAAAGACAAGAACACAAGGAGGGGGCGAGATTGTATAGACAAAATGCCATCTAAAAGCTGTCGGCTCGCTGTGCTTCTGTTTATTATTCTTTTGATGTAGATTTTCGGGGCGCCATAGAACCAGTTAAAAATTTCAAAGAAATCAGCGGCTTAATTGCAGGTGGCGAGCTGAACCAAAAGGCAAAATGAGTTTAGAATCACAGCAAAAAAAAGTGTCTGACAGGATAAGTGCTTTCGTTTCAGAACTCCAGCTGAGATAAAAAGAGATTATTGAACATGAACAAAACGTGGGGGTGGGGGGGGGGGTGTTTAATCTCTGCAGCTAAAGTGGTTTGTGCAGTAATCTGTCAGACATCGTGAGTGTGATTATTGCTCTGCATGGCCAACACTGCCAGTACAGATCCCCTGCATTTCATTTGCTTCGCTGGTGATTTTGTTTATACACTTTCAGCCTTCATCACCCAGCCACCAGGTACTGCATACGTTTGGTGGTTTTATATTCCACAGTCATTTCCTTTTTGTTTGTGCACAATGAACTGTGGCTTCAGTATGTTGAGAGTAACATTTCCAACTTTCCTTTTCGTGGGATGCTCATACAGTAACCTGGATTCCGGAGTATTTTGCCATCTTTTGTAATCGCTGCGTTTACCTTTTTGTTACTGTGTCTAATTGTCTTTTATTTTTAAATTTGCTTCATTTTTTTTACGTGTGTGTCCAGAAATTGAATTTCGCCAAGGCAGATCAGAAACTAGAAGTTAATTATTACCTTTACCCTGAAGGTTACTTAGGCTTTTCTTCTGCGGATGATACAGATGGAGCTTTGCATTCACCTCATATGCACACACAGCTTAGCCAGGTAGCACACAAGTGATTTTGGTGCATCGTACGTTAAACGTTTGGTAAGGAATGGAAAAATAAAAATTAGCCCTCACTTCCTCATTAGGCCAGCAGCATGTTTCAAACTTCCTCTTACTGAAATGAGAAGCCAGACTTGCGCTGCTGTACATGTTCATACTGTACGTTTACCCCCAGAAGGGTTTATTGCACACGCTGCAACACTTTTTTGTCTTTGGTGGTTTTTTTCTAAGGAACCAAAAAAAATGTCACTGCAGGAAGCCGTGGCAAATGAAAACAGTTGTTTTTTTGTTTTTTTTAGTAGTGTGGCAGCAGAACTGTGTGTAAATTGGCTTGTGTCAACAATTATCTGGTAAATACGTTAATTGAATTCATGTGAAATGTTTTTCAGAACATGGATGACCTTCATGTTGCTCTCAAATTACAGACACAGTAACAGCGTGGGCCAGTTAAAAAAAAAAAAAAAAAAAAAAGTCACACCATAGCAAAGATTTATTTATTTATTTGTTGGCATGACAATTTCTCTAATTGTTAGCAATATGGCCATACTCCTGACAGTCAGGCCGCTATTGTAGCAGTGTGCCTTTTCTCCCAGAGGGCTTCAGCTGTAAACTCCTGAAGGGTCAGTGATCTCTTTCAGACAGATGGGTTGTCTTCCAGATGCCCTCCATCCTCCCCAGGCTTGGGTAACTACCTTAGTTGACTTTGGCAGCTAATGATATGCAGTCACGTCCTCCTCACCATCATCTTAAGTATTTGCATGAGATTTTTATTTAATTATTACATTTTCTCATTTGTCAACTTTACCTTTTGCTGGTACTTAAATTGTGCTTCTAATGGCCAGTATGTCATAGCTGGAAAAGCAGTGTTATATTTAATTAAATATCTGTCTTGCAAACAACTATGAATACAAAGAAAATGTGATGCAGTGGTCATTATTTTGTTTCTTTGTCACTTTTTAAAAATGAATTCACTTCTGTGCATTTTTAAACAAAAACTTGCAAAAGCTGCACACTCATTGCCCTCTCCGGCAACAACAAACCAGTTCTGAAGAAGAGGGAACGATACCAGAGTTGATCATAATAAAGTATCGATCCTGGCAGGGCAGCTATAAGTTGTACAGGACTTTCAGCCTCATGCCCCTGAATGGACACTGCACTAGTCTTCTGACCTAAATTAAATTTCTCTCTTACTCCCTAGTGAGCAGGTAACAGCACTAACTACACACTCAGAGAAATGTGCCAATATTTCTGTTAAATTTATTGCTGTACATTGCTCTCCCTCCCTTTATGATCTCAATCACACACAGCCCCTGGCTCTCTCTTTGTTCAGCTCTTCATCGCCCACATCTTTCCCTCTCTGTAGTCTTTTCCTGTCTCCTTCCCTTCCTCGGATCTGTTGCTTCCCTACTTGCACCAATTTTGTTTTTTTTTACAATAATGCTTTTACTCAAATCAAGACCTCTTTCTCCTATTGTTTTTTTTTTCTATCTATTTTTTGCTATGTATCTTTCAGTTCACCCCTTTCGTCTCTGACCAAGAGTTTTATTTCAATCCCCCGACTGAACTGTAATTAAAAGACTTTGACCCAGGTGTGACACAGTCCAGGGCTGCAGTCGCTGAGGCTTTTCTAAGAGCAGAGCTCGGTTCGCTCCTTAGCTGCTGCTGCAGAACGGATTATCGGCACCAAAAATGTCTCCCTGCCTTTGCTGCATGACACAGGGAGGAGTTAAATATAGAAACCACTGGAAAAAGAAAAACGACATAGTGTGGTTATCAATACATGACTACGGATAGCAGGTTTTTAAAAACCAATGTCACCGCTTGTCGGCATTAAGTTTCCTGTTATGCGTAACTCAGCACAATATTGGACACAATGATGCTTTTCTTCTCCGGATCTATCACTCCCGATCTTGTTCCTTCAGCAATTATCGCTTGAACTGGAGACAAATGCAAACATCATGAGGTTTAACAGGAGCCATAATGGTACCTTTTCTAAAGTCTTCAGCCTTCCTGTTTCCATAATAACAATGGCAGCAAGGCAGACAATAGGAGCGTGTCGGCGAATTCTCCAGCATAGTGTTTTGTTTGGATGTTGACCTACTTTGGTTAATCCGAGTCCTGTGTCTGCGCCTGAATGTTATGTATGGCGAAATTTACAAGTAAGCAATTATGACTGGTGCCTCAGTGACGTGGAAGGGACTGGTGTCTCGACTTTGTGCTCCGACTAGATTGTGAATCATTTTCATTGCACAAAAAAAAAAAAAAAAAAAAGTGTCGCGAGCAGGTGCACATTTCACAAAGACAGTCTGGTATTAAGATGTGTATTACACGAGTAAATGAGCAGAATCAGCTAAAAGAAAAAGCCCACTCGTTTCTGCTACTATTTCATTTTCTCCCACACAGACATAATAAAGCCTGTATATTCAGCAGGGAGAGCTCAGACCCGCTGCAGAGTCACCAATCTAACTGCCTCTTATTCTCTTACGCAAACAAACACGGCTAATGACTTGAGTATTTCAGGCGAAAATAGAAGCTGTGCTCTTTACGGCAAACACTTCTCAGTTAACTAGGCTTCTGAGAAAACGAGAAAGGAGGTGGAAGAGAAGTTTAAAAAAAAAAAAAAAAAAAAGATCTGAATCGGTGTGTGTTTTTATCCTAACTTGAAAATAGGAGACATACTTGAGGGAAAAGACTGCCACTAGGAATGAAATGATCCTGGCTGTCAAGATGATCAGCAGAGTTCTGTCATTACTGCAGATGTTCTGTGAAAACATGAGCGTGAGTCAGCTCAGTCCACTATAGGAACTCAAAGCAGAGCATCAACAAGCCGTTTGTGACCAAGGATGTGAAAAACTGCAAGGAAAATGGCATTTTGGGAAAGGAGTGTTTATTAGTGGAGCTTGCTCAGTGATATGCTTTGCTGAAGGAGTTTGTGGGAGATTTGAATGCCAGAAATTGAAGCGTTTCTGGTGGACATTTTCCAGGGGACATGTGACTGATTTGCCTGTTTTACTGATGCGCAGTCGATGTGACTGGATTCTACTGCAGCTGAACTGGGATGAATGTGTCTCAGTGGCTCGTAAAAGCTTTTCTGGACAAGTCGTATTCAAAAGACTGATGGACGGAAACTTAATCTTGGCCAGGGCTGAGGGGAAGAGAGTAGAAAAGAGAACTGAAACTGAACTGATGTAATGCAACTGTCTCTGTACTAGCCATCTTCGATACAAAGGACTAGTCCGGTTCCTCCAGATCCAGTTTGGGATTGGGATGGTGGAAACATCTGCGAGTGGGAGGGATACCAGACTCATCAAATACACCGATACAACTGGCCAGGCTAACTTTCTCACTGTCCAAGTCAAAACTACAATGTACGCTGATGACGAGTCCTGTAAGAAACCTTTTAATCCTGAAATACCTCACCTTTTTGTATTTCTTTTAAATTATGAAAAACTCTTGAAGAGAACAGGAAAACATGACTCTTGCAAGCAACCTTGCACAGGAAGTCTTGTTAAGTATTATACTGTCTAAGACTGGAAAGTCAAATTAGTGTCAAAGTAAGATGAGTTTTCAAGTACAATAAGCAATAATCAGGATTATTTAGTTTGGGGTAATAAATGCCTAAATCGTTACAATTCCACGTTAAGGCTTTCAACTACAACTGCACGAGGCTTTAAAAAGCACATTTACCATTCAGAGTGCATTTTATAGATGTTAGTCTATGACCCTGGGATGATTTATACTGTCAAATAATGGTACACTGCCTTTTTTTTTTTTTTTTTTTTTTTTCAAAGTTGCATATGTGTTTTTTCATTGTCGTAATTAACTTCAGTTTTCTAATTGTAAGACTAATTACCTGTGTAATCTGACTACGAACTAACAAAGACATACGAGATGTTGCTATCCAGCAGACATAAGTGCACAGATCTGAGTTACATTTAACGTCACAAAATCCCATTACCCAGAGTAATCTGGGGCTAAAATCTGAATCTGCTTTGCATCTGTCACCGCTTCTAAAAGTAACAAGTCAATGAGGATTCAAATCACTGAGACCATCATGAAATCAGAGCGACGTGATGGAGAAGAACGAGGAGGACGGTTGTGCCGTCACAGCGAGCGCCGCCTCCTCCACTGGAACGAGGCACTGCAGAGGCAGAGCAAGAGAAACTGATAAATCTAATAGTCAGTGCAGCTGAGAGGAAGAGCAGGTTGTGATTGTGTTTTGACCGTCTCTGTGAGCTGCTGGAGTGTGGATGCATTAGCTGAACGGAAGATGAAGTGAAAGAAAGGAAAGAGCTGAACAGGAAGAACAGCTGAATCAGCCTCAAAGGAGGAAAATGCGAGTTCAGCTGAGTCAGGCTTTACTGTCCACATGGGACACTTACTGTGCAAATTTTAGGAAAATAAACTTAGCTCAAATTGTGCGTACATATCCAGTTTTAATACCATTAAAGCTACTTTTCATCTTTCTGCCTTCAGAGCTTCTGTAGCTGTTTTTTTTTTTTTTTTTATCTGCGAATGTCATAACTCAAAGTTTTGGAGAGGACGACTCCGCTAGTCTGTGAAAACCTGATTGCCATTGTTGTTCCGGGGAAGCATGATAAGATAAGTCATGTGAGATCCTCAAGCGAACCTGCTTAACTTGGTTTAACACCTTACAGATTTTTGATGATGGGGTTTCCAAACATGAACTATTTCCTTCATTTCAGAAAGCACAAAAGCCTCGAGAGCTTAACACATATGAAGGAACTAAAAGAATTTGAACTGCTATTATTAGCTTTGACTATTAAAAGTCGCTTTGGTTCCTGGACTGACCCTAAAGTCCTGTATTATTCACAGCGTGAGGGGTCGGCTGCCGCATGTAAAGAAGTGGCTTGCATGAATACGCATGACAGTCACAGGTGCTTTTACCTAATCTGAACGGCCGGTTCAGATTCCGAAGTAATCACTAAACCACAAGCAGCTACGCAGTGTTTGTTTTTGCGTGAGTCCTTATTTCCCTGAATTCAAAGCACGCGGGAAGTTAGTGCCGAGTTGTCAAAACAGACGGAGCTGCGGTGACCACTTCCCTGAAAATACCCCGCGTTGACATGCACTTTATCTCTTTATTCGTTGATAATACCTGAGAGCATATTTTTTCTTCAGAACCTGTTTTTAAAAATAAGGCTTCAGCACATTCCACCGTGTCGGCCCAATGTGATTCATTCACAGATATGAACCGAGCTGCTGCTCATGTGTGTGCAGCCGCTGGAGAGGTAGTAGTTCCTGGGGATGGATAGATGGGTAGAGACGGAGAGATGAAGCGTGACCACTTGTCTCCACCTTTAATACCGAGAGCGGGGAGGATGGGGTGTTGATGGAAAGACCTTGTGGACTACTGCCACAGCACTGAATTATAGATGAGGGTTGGAGGAACGGAGGCACTCCCCCGGCTTTTCCCATCCTCTCACCTCATTCCATTCACTTTTCCCGTATACACACATGCCCACGATCATGCCTACTAGGACAGAACTGCGTTCCTTATAGGCAGCAAATCCGTCAGATGCTGCTAATATTCACCCTGAAGCTCCACCTCCCGTGACCCACCAAAACCCTGGTTGTATCAAATGTGCACGTTTTTACACAATCACACAGACTTTCTTAGGCCATGGCTGCATTATTGAAACTCACTTAGCACGCTGGCTTTCTCTTGACATCTGACTCACAAAGGCAGCGACCCAAAAGCTCGGATAGGGAATGAACTCCTTGATTTGCTGCTGAGAGACTGGGGTTTTCGCTTCTGCAAGAACTGGCTTGATTGAGGGGGGAAAAAAAAGGGACAAAGTACTGTTGAAGTGACAGGAGTCTAGAAATGTACCTTCAAAATCCCACTACCAGGAGAATTGGGAGGTCTTGCAAACTGCAAGAAAAACCTACGTTAGATTTAAGCGCAGACCTAAAAGTATTGTATTTTTAGATTCCAACACGAAACGGTGCCGAACAGAGCTGAAGATGCGTGTCACATACAAAAGCAGGAGCTGCGTTTACTGAGGCACCGCACATCAGGAAGCTGCAACAATTTTAAACATCAGATTCAAAAGAAACTAAATAAAATCCTATATCTGTGTGTTTAGTCTTGCCAGCCACACACACACTCACTTTGTGAAAATGTTGGCACCCGTCTAAAAAGGCCGCCATCTCCACCGGTGCAAAGTGCAAAAAAAAATCAATTTTGGTGGGGTGGGGTGGGGTGGGGGGCGGGCTTTGCACTATGACTCACACATAAGCATCTAAGAGACACTCTTTAAAAACAACCGCTGTGGCTGCAAAACTGCAAATAACACAGTGGACCAATACGTTTTTTACTGCTGAACCAACAACAGTTTTTCAGCAGCTTTCCTTCTTTCCACTGTTTTCTGTTTTCACAATGTTTTCTGTTGATCGCAGTCTGATTGTAACTGCGTCATTCCTACGTCATTTGTGTCTCTGATTGGTCGCATGCCTATGCAGTAGCATCCAGAGGCACTTCCTTCCCCATCTGTGGTCACTTACCCCTGGAAGTCGAATCCAACGGAGCGAGATTAATTTTTGGTATCGTGGAGAAAAAGAATTCGTCATTACATCTTTACAGCAAGCAGCCGTTTATTTACTGGAAGTCCACGTGGTCCCAGAATCAGCACAATGGCGAATAGGGCAGAAAATATCACGTCAACACTACTGACATTGTGGCTTTTTTTTTTGTTCGTTTGTGTCTCTGGTCAAATCAACCCTCTCATATCTCATATTTTTTATGGAATTCACCACAATGTCCTTAAATAATTGTCACAAGGATCTGTCATATTTACACAGAACGGAGCATTTGCACCATCCAAACAAAGTAAACTTTTGGGGGCCGGTTGTGCCAGGGCATGGTGTGAGTGCACTTTCCGACCACTACGTTTCCAGCCTGAAGGATATAGAATGCATCTGTGATCATGACCCTGGTGACCTTCAAACTGGCTTATCTTAAAATATATTCCCACAGGAAAACATCATAAAAGAACGTACTCTAGCACCCAGGCTCGTCAAACACACAATTTCAGATTTTTCTCATACCATGCATTCTGTACCACAGACCATAAAACAAAAAAAAGGTAAAAAGACTGTTGCAAACATCACAGCTGACATGAAGTATGTGCCCTCGAAGTGCAGAAAACAATGTGGTCATTCATTTTGTATGAAAGCAAATACAACAGGTTCCCATAAGGATCCAAGAAAAAGCCTTATTATACACTATGATTATCAGCGTGAATGTAGTTTTTTTCCTGATATTTATGGAGGTTGATATCTAGCTATATCTATAACAAAAAAGAAACTGTGAAGATCACTCGCTGAAATAGAAGACAAGGCTTGAGCAGCGTGTCGGCAGCACAGCATGTTCCCATGTGTGAGTGTCTGCGCGGATGCTGTTTAGGCAGAGAATGGACGTACAGGTCATCCTGTAACGCCCACAAACTCATGCATGATTATTGCTAAAAGCAGGAAATACAGAAAAATGCACAAGGTTGCGTTTATTCAGTTCAATT
The DNA here is from genome assembly GCA_014839995.1 of Xenentodon cancila. NCBI lineage: Eukaryota > Metazoa > Chordata > Actinopteri > Beloniformes > Belonidae > Xenentodon > Xenentodon cancila. The sequence continues at coordinate 17,506,327 of CM026198.1, read as the reverse complement.
CAATTTTATTTATATAGCATCTATTACAATACAAGTTGCCTCTAGGCGATTTCCTGAGACCAGAACATGACCCCCGAGCAATTATTAGATAATCAGCAGCAGGTAAAAACTCCCCTAGTGGGAGAAAAACCTTAAGCCGAACTAAAGCAAGAAAAAACTCCCCTTTTAAGAGGGAAGAAACCTTGAGCAGGACCTGGATCATGAGGGGGGACCCTCCTGTCGAAGGCCAGCCGGGTAGAACAGGAAAAGGGAGGTCAGAAAGTTTATTATGAAAGAATAAATCATGAAAGTTAAAGCCAGGCAGCAGTTCCATGGACAGTTCAGGCAACAAAACTACGTGGTGTCCGTCCAAAAGTGAAATTTATGCTGACCATCTTAATACACTTAACGAGTAACTACTTGTTAGCTGTCTGCAAACGCCGAATGTTTTATTTATTTATTTTTTCCATTACCATTCTTGTCAGTATGCACACGATGTATGTACGATACACACCTGCTTTTAACCCATCAACTAGTTTCACTAGTGAGCAGTGGGCTGCCAGCATCAGCTCCCGGGGAGCAATTGGGAGTTAAGGGCCCGAGCCCACCACTGTAACCACTAGGCCACCACTCCCGTTGCGTAACTGGGAGGTTTTCTTAGTTTTGGTGGGGCAAATATAGTTTAAAGATGCAGTTGAGACATTCTGACATTCTGAGTCAGAAACTACCACACATACGAAAAGTCAGCTGAGCAGTCTCAAAAACCAGGAACAACACAGAAAACTGGTCATCTAAGCATGATTTAAAAATCCCCCATATAGTGAAAGTGGAAGAACCATCCATCGGTCCATCCGCTATAGCTGCTCATTCCTATTCAGGATCATTATATCCCTGCTGTCGTCAAGGGAAACGCAGGGGTTCACCCTGGACAGGTCTCCACTTCATCTCAGTGACACATGTAGACAAACTACCACTCACACTCACTCCTGAGGGCAATACAGAATCACTATGTAATTCGATGTACGTGGGATTTTTTTTTTGTTGTTGTTGTTGTTGTTTTTTTTTTTTTTTTGGACTGTAAGAGGAAGCCAGAGTACCCGGAGAAAACCCACGATAGCATTATAAACAGGAACCTTCTTGCTGTGAGGGAACAGTGCTTAGCACTGAGCCCCCATGTGAAAGAATCAGTTAACACAAGAATCACGGGGCTGAAGCAATTTATTTTAGACTTCAGATTCTGTTCCTAACATGTGTATGTAAAGTTAACAATGTTTATGTATTCATTTACCAGACTGGCGTGCAGTGCATGCTATTTGTGCTGTATCACCTTATGTATGATAGGAGAAATACAAAAACAGATACTGATACTAATTAAAGCAAAACATCTTATTTCAGATATTGCACTCTCTGTGCTTTAGGATTAGTCCTGTATGGTATGAGTCTAGAATCGACTACATGGTTCTGGTCATTTTACATTTGAGAATTTAATTTCAAAGCGAGCAAGAGTTTTCTTTTGTTTGTAAAACACACTCTCCTCCGAGGACAGTTTGATGGGTTTTGTTTGGTTTGTATATCCCGTCTGGGTGCTTGTTATAGGTGAGGTCCTGTATCTGGTCAGAGGCTGGATGTGGTGCTGAATAAGCAGGGAGACACTCAGGAGTCCAGCACCAAAGCATTTGCTCTGCTGAAAGTCGTCCCTGGTGGCTGTTTGTGTGTGTGTGTGTGTGTTTGTATGTGTGTGTGTGTGTGTGATGACTCAAAGCGAATGTAAAAGGGGTTGAACGTGAGGTGGCTGCCTCCCTGTAGAGCAGCGTGCGCGTGCACACGCCAACTGAGCTCAGCTTAGGCTCTGATACAACAAAGGCCTGAAAGCATTTTGGTGAGGCTGTACATCGTTTATCATTCCATTCATGAGACGAGCAAGCGGACGTGTTGAACGTTTAAAAGCCAGAAAGCAAGTGTGAGACTGTAAAGCGTGTAAGTGGTTGCACTGCATAGAACTGGTTGCATAATAAAATGATAATGAAAAGAAAAGACACGTGTATGTGGGTGTCCCTGGAATTTGTGCAATGCGTCTTAATGATTATTCTAGACTTCTGTACCACATTCGCATACGTATTGTTATTAATTATACGAATTAATAATATTATACTAATTAATAATTAGTATTAAAAAACAATTGTTTTGTGCATTTAAGCGCACTTTTTTGTCAATTTAAAAGATGCCTGAGAAGATTCAGGTTCAGTTGCAGGTCTGTTGTGGTTTCCTGTGACACTGTTAGATGTTTTTGATGCTTGAAATCTGTTCTGCAGATGGATGCACAGTTTATGAAAAGATTGACATTCTGGATCTGTTTCTGCTTAAGCTTTCTCAAACAGACTGATGGCTCTCGTCCTGTGGCGTTATGTCAGCTCAGATTGTGCATACATGTGAGACAGATTTAATTTCTGCTCCTTTTATAACACTTCAACAAACCTTTTTCTTTTCTTTTCTTTGTAGGTGTTGTCAAAGGATTTCTCAATTAATTGAGGAGTAAAAGTTTCTTTCTTTTCTTTTGGAAGTACAATATAATCCCTTAGACGCTGCCTTCTCATTTCAAATTCCTGCAGAGACCTTTCTGTGTTGTCGCAAGATTTTTTAATCATAATTTTTAAGGGTGCTAATAATATTTTTTCTTACAAAAAGTGTAGTAGTGCAAAGGCAGTTCTGTTTCAAATGAATCCAAAGTAGTGATGTGACTGTACATTTTAACAAGCACTTCAACAGGTCAGCCATAGCAGACACACACACACACACACACACACACACACACACACACACACACACACACACACACACACACACACACACTAAATTAGAAGCAGTTTACTGGCAGAATTTACTCCCTGGGTTTGTTTTTTATCACTTGGATTGTTCTCCAACGTCTCCAAAGCAAATGTTTGGACTGCATTCATAAGCCAGTGGTCGGGGCTTTTTTCTAAACTCTTCAGGGTGTATGTGCAGTATGTGTATGTGCAGTTTTTTTTTTTTTTTTTTTAAATTCCCACAAAGGCAGACTCTAGGTGGAAAGAGGAAATTCTGAAAGCAGGAAGGGGTGGAGGGTGATGCTTTTTCAAGAGCTGTGGATGGATTTGAAATTTAATATAAACACTTTTGCAGGGCAGAGCAGCCATCAGATATCAGTCTGATATCAGACAGCGCTTAAATAAAAGCTTTCAGTTGTGTAAACACAGGAACTTAAGCCGGCCTGGATGAAAGCACCAAAAAAGTTTTCTTTCTTCATTTCAAGGCATTTCAGTTCTGAACTCGTGCACGCAGTTACAACACAGGCACGTGTGGCCCTGCCCTTCAACTGACCCGATTTTAACATAAACTTTACTACAAGTGTAAATTCGGAATCAAATAGACTTTATAATAAATAAACTTGTGTTTATTCAATCTTAAGATTTGAGCCTTCAGTGAACTTAGCTAACACACACATACTTTTTAAAAAATAAAAAGACTTCCTGCTACTCACAAATTTACTGAGAGCATAAAAAATAGATGAGGATAGACTCAGCTGTGACCTTTAAACCAACAACTAAAAAGTCTTAATAGCAGCAGGGTGTGCCAGTTAACTCCGGTAGCACAGTCTGTGACCCAGCGAGGCAGTTTTGATTCATTGTCATTAATAAACAAATGCAGCAATATTAAAAAAAACAAAACAAAAAGGGTTTCTTGCACTCAAAGAAGCTGAAGTTAATTTTCAAAGCAGTTCTTGCTTCTGTGGTACAATAATCCCATTAAACATTAGATAATTAGCCCCTTTTTCCTGCCCTTCGTGTCACTAAATCACTGCATTACAAACGTCTGTCACAGGTAAGTTTTCTGCTATGAAGTATCAACAGGTTACGTCGGTTGTTTGTCCTGATGCCTCATCCTTGACAGTTACAGGGAAAAAAGAAAAGAAAAGAAGGCTTTGTTGTGCACATCCTTAAAAAGCCTTAAAAGAAAAGCCTTTAAACCCTCAGTTATGTGCACAAAGTCAAGGTGATATTCTTGCTTGTTCACATTATTGAATTTCTACCACACGTAGCGATACAGACTTGTTCATGTCCAACTTGTTTTTTCCTGATTGCCAGCACTGCAGGGGAGAGGAAGGGTTCAACAATAACCACGCAGCGTCAGCTATCATGAGCACAATAGCGCCATTTCGGCAGTCATGTCATGGTTTAGAGGCGTGGAGGTATCCCTGTGTCTTCGGAAAACGTCCAGAAGATGCTGCCGTTTACTTTGGTTGTAAGTTTTTTTTTTTTTTTGCATATGATTTGTATGATTTGGTTATGGGCTGTATCAACTTGGTGCATTTTCCTTCTGCTTCTATGTCTCTTTCTTTAATTATCCAAACTCTTTCTGCAGTAAATATACATGCTAAGGAGTTTAGATGTGATGCATCACAGATAGTTAGTTAATGTATTTTGTGATTTTTATTTTTTTATTTTCTTTGTCAGAAAAGAAAACCCACAGCTGAACTTCCCCAGTCATGTTTGGGAACTCAAAACACTGGTCCAAATGTGAGGGAAAGCATCAGTGTTGCCAGATGTAATACAATACAAAATCTTAGAAAAACTATTTATTTGCAGATTGGACAAAGTTATTGATAAGCACAAACTGCTTTCTGAAAGCCAGTATGGATTCATATGTCAAAGATCTACATCATTGACAGTCCCGGAATTAAAATAAGAAATCACCAGCTCCATAAATAAAATAAAAAACAATTGCAGTTGGGCTGTTTATTAATCTTAAAAATAGCATTTGACACAACAAATCATGACATATTAATTAAAAAACTGGAGTGTTATGGTATCAGGGGAGTTGTTTTACACTGGATGAAAAGTTATTTAAGCAACAGGCAGCAGTTTGTGAAAATAGTTCACTTTCAGTCATCATGCTAGGACATTGTTTGTGGTGTCCCCCAGGGGTCAGTATTGGGACTTAAACTCTTTATTCTGTACATAAATGACATATAAAAAGTCTCAAAAGTACTGCAGTTTATTCTGTTTGTTGATGATACAAATATCTTTTTGTGCAGGGGAGAATTTACAGCAGCTTATGGAGGAAATCACCTCAGAACCTTTTTTTTTAATTGTAAGGGGAACAGTGATTTAAAATTTGGGATAGAGGATGCACATATAGACAGAGTCAATGAAATTAAGTTTCTGGGTGTGATGATCGACCATAAGATCTGTTGGAAACCTCACATTCGACATGTTCAAGCTAAAGTCCTCAGTAAAGCTACATATTTATTGAAAAACAAAGCATTACATATTGTATGTTGCTCACTTATTTTGCCATATTTGAATTATTGTGTGGACGTTTAGGGCACAACCTACAAATCCTCACTCTGACCGTTGTGCACACTCCAGAAAAGGGCCATCAGAATGGTTCATAAGGCAGGTTTCTAGGACCACAGTAATGCATTATTTATAAACTCCTGCCTTCTAAAACTCCCAGCTCTGGTTGATATTTTCAAACAGCTCAGCTGTTGTATAAAGCCAGAAACAAACAACTACTGATAGAGAGGGGGGTTATGATTAAAGGGGAAACCTTAACTTTAGAACCAGGAGTGTTGGAAAAACCGTGATAAGAACATGCACTTCAGTCAGTGGTGTGAAGGTTTGGAATAAACTCAGCTAAGAACTGGAGCAACATCCAAGCATGAGTTTGTTTAGGAAAAGGCTCAGAGTGATGTACAGGGATGATGATCTGAGGTGAACCCTAATGGGTGTCTCGAACAGACTGTATATGTAATGGCTGTATATTTGTGTGTAGGTGTTTGTGGTCTGGCTCGGTGGTTGTTTGGTTTTGAATTCCCTCAGTGGTCCACATTTGGTGCCCCTTGGTAGTGGGGCTTTTGGGGGTTAGTGTGGGGTGCCGCGCTGTCATGGGTGTCTGGGCCCTTGGTAGCGATTCTCTGGGTTTGGCTCAGGTGCCTCCCGTCACTCTACGTTGCTACCGGGATGTCTCCACTGCCTGGCGGAGGTCTGCCTGTGCTGGAGCAGGTTAGACGGGCGCCCCCCTAACCAGCCCCAGCGGGGGGTGCTTCCGTTGTGGGGTGGGGGGAGGTGGGTGGTGCTTGGGTTGCTGTCAGGGGTCTGGGTGTTTGTGTTGGTGTGGTGTCTTGTGCAGGTCAACCTGGTCAGGGGAACTTTGTCATTGTGGGGTGCTGGGTGCTCTCAGGGTGCACTGTGTATGTGGGTGTCAATATGTAGTGTAAAGTATATGTAGTATATGGTGTAGTATATAGTTGTAGTATATGGTGTAGTATATGTGGTATATGGTGTAGTATATGTGGTATATGGTGTAGTATATGTGGTATATGGTGTAGTATATGTGGTATATGGTGTAGTATATGTAGTGTATAGTGTAGTGTATAGTGTAGTATATGTAGTGTATAGTTGTAGTATATGGTGTAGTATATGTGGTATATGGTGTAGTATATGTAGTGTATAGTTTAGTGTATAGTGTAGTGTATGTAGTGTATGGTGTAGTGTATAGTGTAGTATATGTAGTGTATAGTTGTAGTATATGGTGTAGTGTATGTAGTGTATGGTGTAGTATATGTAGTATGTAGTGTATAGTGTAGTATATGTGGTATATGGTGTAGTATATGTAGTGTATAGTGTAGTGTATAATGTAGTATATGTAGTGTATAGTTGTAGTATATAGTGTAGTATATAGTGTAGTATATAGTGTAGATATGTAGTATATAGTTTAGTATATGTAGTATATAGTTTAGTATATGTAGTATATACTTGCAGTATATGTAGTATATAGTTTAGTATATGTAGTATATACTTGCAGTATATGTAGTATATAGTTTAGTATATGTAGTATATACTTGCAGTATATGTAGTATATAGTTTAGTATATGTAGTATATACTTGCAGTATATGTAATATATACTTGTACTATATGTACTATATAGTGTAGTATATACTTGCAGTATATGTAGTATATACTTGTACTATATGTGTACTATACAGTGTAGTATATAGTGTAGTATATGTAGTATATACTTGTACTATATGTAGTGTATAGTGTAGTATATAATGTAGTATATAGTGTAGTATATAGTGTAGTATAAGTAGTATATAGTGTAGTATAAGTAGTATATAGTGTAGTATAAGTAGTATATAGTGTAGTATATGTAGTATATAGTGTAGTATATGTAGTATATAGTGTAGTATATGTAGTATATACTTGTACTATATGTAGTGTATAGTGTAGTATATAATGTAGTATATGGTGTAGTATAAGTAGTATATGGTGTAGTATAAGTAGTATATGGTGTAGTATAAGTAGTATATGTAGTATATAGTGTAGTATATGTAGTATATAGTGTAGTATATGTAGTATATAGTGTAGTATATGTAGTGTGAATGTGTATGTGTGTAGTTGGATGTTGAATTTACAACTCTAAAACTTAGCGGCAAAATAATATTAGATTACTTTCTTTCATAAATTCATAAGGTCCTAAAAACTGGATAAATGTAAAGCGTAATTATGAAATATTGGAGAAGGGGAAGGATTAAATAAGTTTTACTTCTTCCTGCCCCTTTTCAGACATGGTAAACAGGATATTTGTGTTATGTGTATTTTATACCCCTCTCAAAAAGAAAAGTGTTTCTTCACAAATCTAATTTACTATTAGTTGGATTTGGAGTCGGATTCAGCAGTCATTTCTTTGTTATTGATCTGGGGTTTATGTCAAGTTTCATTTATTTTATCCTCACTTTCTCTGTGAGGAGTAGTATTGCCTGACAACTATTCTACAGCTATTCTTCACAAATAGTGCTCCTCATGTGGACGTGTATATTGAGTGGTATATTATTTTTTTTTCTCATTAAAGTAGTAAAATATTAGAGTGAAGTGGTTTGAACTAAAAAAACAACTGTAGCTAGGCTTAAATTCATAGTTGATTGTAACATAACTTGCAAGCTCTTTTCCTCAACATTCCCCAAGCTGGTGCATCTTACTCACCGTTTATGGGTGGGGTCAATTTACATGTTTTAAAAACCTTGAGTAGCAAAAAGTGCATTTATGCAAACATACCCAGACTGATTTGCATGCCATTTACAAAATAAACACGAGCTTATCCTGCCTTGTTGTCCTGTCCTAAAGAAAGGCTCCAGGTGTCTTTGTTAAGCCACAGACAGCATACATGCAATACATACATTAACACAGTTGTTTCCTTGGTTGATTTACTCAATTGTGACTCATTTTTTGCTGCTAAATAATTTAAGTCAAACTTTTCACAGTCTCTAAAGCAATCTTTGCTGGTCTTAGAAGACCCCATTATGTCGGAGAACTGCTGTCTTTGCTTTGGTGCATTACATTTCTTTAAAAAAATAAAAACCGTTTGGCGTTCTAATCCAAATTTTTACGCATTCATCCCCGAAAATGGACAAGTAGTATCTGTGAATATGGTTGATTTTTAAACTAGCGTTGGTTCTCTTCCTGTTTCATTTCATTTTTCAGTGAAATGGGGAAAAGGGAGAAACGAGTCTTCGCTGCTCGCTTCCTGCTCATTGTATTTGGTGGGAACTTTATGAGAAACAAGCACAGTGAGGAAAAGGAAGGGGGTGAATATGGAGGAGAATTAGATATGACAAATGAAATTGGAAAATTAGAGAGAAGAGGATGAGTTGTGACAGTGGGAGATGAGGTGGTGCATTGCTTTAGTTATCACACCGCAGAACACCGGCTTCCACCTCATCTCCTCTTTTGCTGCTTTGTCCATCTGGTCCCACCATCTCTTTTGTCTTGCTTTGATTTCTTCTTAATTTCACATGCCCTCTAAACTACTCTTGATTTAAAAAAAAAAAAAAATTTACAGCTTACCATATCTCTAAATAAATACATGGTAACTTCATAAATCTGGCTGCAGTCTTCAGTGTAGGGGCTGCTGGGTAAATATAAGAGGCATGAGAAAGATCTCACTCAGGAGTGTTTTCATTTGTTCAGACTGCTCAAGATTGTGTGTTTCATTGCTGACTGACATATATATGAAAGATTTTGTCCATTTTTGCCTTTGTATTTTAAGCTTATGCCTTTAAAAATAACAGTTAACACCACATTGATGTAAAGAGGTCATTCGGGTGGCGGAACAGCGAACACAGGGAATTTACTGACACTTGGAAAAACACGCGGGTGTGTTTTGAAAAAGCTGATGGTGTATTACACGCCTGAGAGACAAGAGAGTCAGAAATCCATCGATACTCCTGACGGCTGGATGTCAGTTGGATGGAAAACAGCTTTTAACTGAGACTCTGCAAAGTTCTGACACTTGTTGTCTTTAGTTGGCTATCAAAGCTTTTATTTTCGTTTTTCGTTTTGATGCACGCTTATTCAAGTTTGTGTAAAGTCAATTGTCTATGCAGTGAAATACTGTAGTTGCAGCATCTTTATGTCTCTTCATTGCTGGACTGAGGATTAGCTTCTCTCATGCCAGGATTAAGTAAAGTTTTGGTGAAGTATAGTGTGTATAAATCAGATTTATAAAAATAGATTTGCATGTCTCGTCCCCCTCCCTCTCTGCTGTGCTTCAGCTGTGACTCCCTCTAAAAGGAGCTGTCATATGAAGGCTAGGCATTCAACATTAAGTTGATTCAAAGTGCTTCACAGAGACATTAAAACATCACATAGATAAAAAGCATGGTTTAATATGTAAACGAAAGAAAGAGAAAAAAGAACAATAGATAAAATCAGTGGTTAAAATGTAATCAAGTTTTGAAAATTAAACTTAAAAGTAAAACAGTTTGGATTTGGAGCTTTAATCAAATGCAGCTGAGGAAAGGTGAGTCTTCAACCTGGATTTAAACAGCTGGGATCAGCTGATTCCAGACATGTGGAGCATAGAAGCTGAAGGAAGCTTCTCCATGTCTGGTTCTGACTCTGGGAACTGATAGAAAACCAGATCCAGATGACCTGAGGGGTCTGAAAGGTTCATACTGGGTCAGGAGGTCCTGATGTACTTTGGTCCTAAACCATTCAGAGCTTTATAGACCAGCATCAGAACTTTAAAGTCTATCCTCGGACAGACAGGCAGCGAGTGAAAAGACCTCAGAGGTGGACTGATGTGGTCCACTTTTTTGGTCTTAGTGAGGAGCAGCAGAGTTCTGAATCAGCTGCAGTTGTCTAACTGATGTTTTAGGTCGACCTGTAAAGATGCTGTTACAATAATCAAGCCTACTAAAGATGAGTTCATGGACTAGTTTTTCCAGGTCCTGCTGAGACATCAGATCTTTTAACCTTGATATATTATTGAGGTGATAGTAGGCTGACTTCGTTATTGCCTTTTATGTGTTTTTCCAAATTTAGGTCTGAGTCCGTCACTACACCCAGATTTCTGGCCTGGTTTTTAGGTGTATAGTAATAACCACAGCATACACAAGACCGGCTCCAATACGAGTCTCCTCTCGGTTCTGTTGTAATTCTGTCGCATTTAAAGCCATAGGAGACATTGTTTCAGGGGATTTTCTAATGCAGTATTGACCACTGACAGTTTCAGCAAATCTGATAAAACATCAATATTACTCTTGTTACCATGTTTTATTTTACTAGGGAGTACATTTGATACTTTTCCCAGATTGTTCACCAGTGACTTACCTGTACAAATAGTGACGCTCTTATGATCTTTTTTCTTGTCTTTAAGGCTGTCTTTTTATATATCCTTCGCTTTTCTTGTCTTTTGTGCCAACCAATTTCACTACGTGTATTTAGACACTTGTTAAATATGCATTTTACCCTAAAATAATAAATTATTCAGAGACCAACATGCATTGCACAACATTTAATGTATATTGGTGACTTTTTAATTGTTTTCAGCTTTCATGATGGTCATGTTTCAGGAAAAATTTTATGCCCACATTTAATTGGTTAAAATCTTATATTAAATCACTCACATTTGACCTCTTTTCCATTCTCTACAGTATCTTTAAAAATACACAGAAATTCCTTGCTAAATATTGTGTGGTGTATGTTTTGATGCCAATGAGATTCAAAATATTCCCAAACATAAACTGCTATTTACATTGGTTTGACAGGCTTTTTTTTATTTCTCGCCTTTCCATTCAGGATGAAAATGCGGCGGCACAGAGTGTTCTTGCTGTGCACGGTGGGTCTGTGCGTCATCTCCTTTCTCCACTACTACAAGGCCCTCCATTACGTTTCCCTGCTGCGAGAGCTCTCCGCTCCATACCCCAACATCAAGTCCTTCATAATGGTAACTGGTTTCTTTTGGAGGGACAAGGGTGTGGCTTCCACCCCACTCAGCCCCGCCTCTCCAGAAGAGGCCCCTCCTTTCCCTGCACTGCGCCAGTCGGATATCAAAGCTAAAGGAGGTGTGGGTTTGATTGGAGGTGCAGGAGGGGAGGGAATACCCCCGCGGCATGAGGATGGCATGAATGGAGGTCTGGGTGTTATTGACCACGCAGGGTATAAAAAGGGGCCTAGAGAGGAGCCAGCCCCTCCTCATCCGTGGGAAAATCCAAGGGAAAACCAGCTGGGAAACCCAAGAGAGGTGAGACAGGTGCACTTTGCTGTTATGCTGCTTGACCTTAGAGAGTGACAAACATCTTTAAAATATGATGTAATAAACTATAACAGCACTGCACCCAAACAAGAGCCATTCACTATGTGATGGAATACAGGAGTAATGCTGTCACTACCAGATAATAAGATCTTTAAGTGAAATTTAAGTGAAATTTGGACACTTAAAGTGTCCAAATTTTATTTGGACAGATAATATTTAAGCAGGGTTGTCTGCAGGGTGGCTGTGGATCTTTAAAAAGTCTTAAAATGTTTTCGACAAAAATGTCCTAATGAAAGGCCTAAAAAGTATTAAAATGTCTTAAATTCCGAGATTCCAATGGCCTTTTTAAAATGAAATAAAATTTTAAAAGAATCTGCTCTAACAGACACAATGACTAGGTCTACGATCATTGGACTGATATAAATGTGTTACCTATGCAGTCATTCCATCATCAAAGAGGAGGCAGACTAGTGGTGGGCGGGGCAAATCTTTACTATCACTAAGAGTCCAGGTTTGTTCAGTAAAAAAAAAGGTTTAATATAAAATAGTATTAATATAAAATAGTATTAAATGAGTGGTACATCAACCACTCTGTATTTGAGATTATTCTAGAGGCAAATATGAGGCTCCGGTGGGATTCCGAGGAGTTCCCAGGCCAGCCAAAAGACAGAGCCTCTCCAGCGTATCCTGGGTCTTCCCTGTGGTCTCCTCCCAGTGGGACATGCCTGGAACACCTCTCTAGGGAGGCGTCCAGGGGGCATCCGATGCAAAAGCCCCTTCTCATTCTATCTCTAAGGGATCACCCAGCCACCCTGTGGAGGAAACTAATTTCGGCTGCTTGTAATCTTGTCCTTTCAGTCATTACCCGAAGTTCATGACCATAGGTGAGGATGGGAGCGTAGATTGAGCGGTAAATCGAGAGCTTTGACTTTCGACTCAGCTCTTCTTCACCACGACAGTCCAGTATACCGATCGCATAATTGCGGATGCTACACCAATCCGTCTGTCAATCTCATGCTCCATCTTTTAAACCTGGGTGGTGGTCCCTCTTTTTAAAAAGGGGGACCGGACAGTGTGTTCCAACTATAGGAGGATCAAACTTCTCAGACTCCATAGTAAAGTCTACATGTTGGACTCCGGCAGGGCTGCTCTGTGATGGACTGGCGACCTGTCCAGGGTGTATCCTTGCTTCTTGCCTGTAATGAGTAGAAAGAATGAAAACAATTAAGGATGAAATGGAAGTATAAAAAAAAAAATGCTGCTCTTTGCACCAAGGTTTTTTCATAACGGCTTTTTAAATTCCTGAAACTAAATACTGCCTTGGACATTAGTGATTACATATTTTCTTTTATCCTTCTTACAATCATAGTTTTTTTTTTAAATTGTGCAAGTAATAATATTTCACAATTTCCCACTTTTTTTTTTTTCATAGCGCTTTGCAGGGGGGAAAAAAACTGCTTTTAATTCACTTGTTAAACCACACATGGCAGTGCAATGATTTACTACAAGAGGCTGTAAAGTAAATAAATCCTGAGTTTCTCAAAAAGTAATTGCTTGCAAAGCCAATGTTGTTATGAGGTATTTATTGTTGGGAGCCCATTAGATGCCCCTCATTTGTGGGTATTTCTCAACAGTTACTGCAGATTGTTTGCAGACTCCACGTGCTCTGTAATACCTCTGGCAAAACGACCAACTGGTTAATACTTGACAGTAAGGCAGAGCTCTTATCTAGAAATATTGAAGCTAAAATCGCTCCTATAATTTTCAAAGTGTCCATATAAACAAAAATACATGAGCCAATTTTGAGTTTGATAGCAACTTGTAACATAAAAAAAGTCTTATACATGTTTCTTAAATAATTATTTCATGTGAACATTTTATTGTTTTTTTGAAGTACAGACTAATATGTTTATGTTATTTTGAACTCTAAGTTATTGTAAAAGGCACCATCATATTTGACTGCTCTTTGTTTTCTTTTTGTTTGTCACAAGTTGGATGGATGTTAATGCCAGGTCTAAACAAGAACTAAGAGATCGCTTCAAATACTTTTTTTGCATTTCTTTGTCTAGGAGTTTGAAGACCACCATGTCAAGCCTTTAGGCCCCCACCTCCCAGAAGCACCACAAGGAAAAGAACACAGAATGATATTCCTCAACAATCATCTGTCGGACCCCTTAGGGTCCATGGGGGACCTTCACACCCGCCTTCACCAGCTTCAAGATGACAAAACACCTTACTTTGTCCGTACCAAAGCTGGAGCCCTTTGCTTTAAGCAGGGAACGGAGGTGGCTACCCCAAAGGAGTACACCACAAAACTAGGGGAGGGTGCAGCTAATGGAGCAGGGGAGGGTGGTCGAGCTGGGGCTGCTGCTCAGCGGAAACCTCTGGAGCTCCGGCAGCAGCCTTCCGTGGCTCCAAAGACTAAGCCACGTGCCAGGGGCAACGGGAAGCGGCTGGTCAAGTGCGTGTGTCGGCCAGGATGGCATGGACCTTACTGTGGGGTTCCAACTATGGTTTACCACTCCAATCTACCAACCAAGGAGCGGCTGACGCCGAGAGAGACCCCGCGGAGGGTGATCAATGCCATCAACGTCAACCATGAGTTTGACCTGCTGCATGTACGCTTTCGTGAGCTCGCGCAAGCTGTAGATCTGTTCCTCGTATGTGAATCAAACTTTACAGCCTATGGAGAGAAGCGGCCTCTAAGGTATTACACAGTCTTTGTTTTTCTTTGTTCATTTGTGCGTTTTATACATGCAGATGTGGAGATTATGCAAGCTGTGCCCTTTATACTTAAGTTGTATAATAGAGCCAATATTTGCTAACCTAAGCACAGGCTGTGATATCTCTGGTGTTTCTGATGTTGACTTGCCTTTAATTAGAGGCACTAAACTATTGTAAGAAAGCATTTTCAAACGTAAGCATTTTTAGGACATCCTGAAATCATCTTAAATGAATTTATTTATGTAAAAACACAACAGAATTGTCACTGTTCATTAAACGCTTCATTTCACAGCATCTGAAGAAACTAAAGACGGAAAGTTTATACACTGCTGTTGAAATGAGCAGTCATTTATGGCCTTCAGTTTCAGTTTACAGCCACTCCTCATGCTTTTTGAGAATCAGTGTGCTGAATAACAATTACAGAAAGGTTCCTTTGGCAGCAACATGGAACAGCTTGAGAGCAATTTTACAGCAGATTATGGCGGGCAACATGATTGACTTTGCGTGTAGCCTTGAAGGAAGAGATTGGTGTGTTCAATCATAGGATGTGACACAGCATGAAAGCAGCTACATTCAGTGAACAGTGATCTTGTGTTATGCTTATCAACAGGTTAATTGAGTTGTTCTTCCACCCAGTTTGGTTTATGTGACGCAAGAGTTCTGTGCAGGAAGGTTTCATTTGTCAAACAAGTTCCTCTCTTATCTATTTTGTCTATCTGCTGCAACTATATTCAACTTTTTGGATGAATGTTTCTTTGTATTTTTCTAATGGTTCCTGGTAGCACTATTCAATTTTGTGACAGATGGTAATCCCCTGAAACTTATTGGGCTGCGTAATCCATTTCCTTGGTTCAAGTATCATGTCGTTTAGCTGGTCTGGAGTTTTCTTACAACTGAAGGTAACTATGTGTATTGTCTTTTACATCAGAGAGCTGTTTATGGATGCCTTAATTCCAACATATGGCGTGTCAGTTGTGGCAAAACAGCAGTAAAAAGCAGAATTTGGGTTTGTTTTACAACGTCAGAACCTGCTGATTTTGCAGGCGGTGAGCTGACCTGCAGAAGTAAAAAGGTTGGTCACCTGTCCAACGGCTAAAGCGTGGCTGAAATCCACTCATGCAAAAACACAATTATCCCAGCCGCACCAGCAAACATACAACAGCATGACTGAAAAGAAAAGAATCAAGGTGTTCGATGGCTCAGTTACAGTGCAGACTTCAACCCAGCTGAAATGCTGCTGCAGAGCTCTGAGAAAGCTGTGCACATCGTATATACAGTAATCCCCAGTGGATAGTGGTGAGCTATAATCATTTAATTCATTATCTTTTTCTATATTTGTAATCTCTCCAGTTTCCTGCGGCTCCTACTCAATGGTACATACAACTACGTACGTCACAAGATCCTCTACGTGTTCCTTGACCACTTCCCAGACGGTGGTCGCCAGGACGGCTGGATCGCAGATGACTATTTGCGTACCTTCCTGACACGCAATGGGATGTCCAGGGTGGTCGGCGCGAGATCAGACGATGTCTTCGTCATCAACGATGCCGATGAAATCCCAGCACGTGAAGGCCTCGTTTTTCTTAAGTTGTTTGATGGCTGGACAGAACCTTTTGCCATCCACATGAGAAAGGTAGCCACAATATGTCCACAGGAAGATTGTGGAGTGCAGGAAAGCTTAAGCTGTTTTCTTTGCTTCTTATTCCCCAATAAAGATTAAGAATTGAACTCATGCAGCATGTTAGATGTTTGTCTTGTCTGTAATTCTGTTTTGTTCTCTTGTCTCTCTGTGTCCAGTCATTGTATGGATTTTTCTGGAAGCAGTTTGGGTCTCTAGAGGTGGTGTCAGGCTGCACACTGGGGATGCTACGGGACGTCTACGATGGCGATGGCATCAAACTGCGCCGTCGCGAATATTACACCATGCCCGGCTTCCGCAAGTATGAGAACGACACTGGCCACATCCTGGTGCAGTGGTCCGTGGGAAGCCCCTTCCACTTTGCTGGGTGGCACTGCTCCTGGTGCTTCACACCCGAGGGGATCTACTTCAAGCTGGTGTCAGCGCAGAACGGAGATTTCCCCCGGTGGGGTGACTACGAGGACAAACGTGACCTCAACTACATCCGCAATCTGATCCGGACGGGGGGCTGGTTTGACGGCTCCCTGCAGGAATACCCCCCTGTGGACCCCAAAGAGCATATGTACGCCCCTAAGTACATGCTGGAGAACTATGATAGGTACCGCTACCTCCTTGAGAACCCTTACAACAGAGTCCATAATGAGTGAGGAAGAGAAGATCTATGCTATTGAAAAAATATGTGAAAAAACTTGTAAGGCCCAAGAGAGGCCTCAGCACTGAGCTTTGGGGCGAAAAAGTACTGATGTGAATGACAAGTCTCGTTGGAGTTCAGTGTATCTCCTCCAGGCAACACTGATGATGTAGGGATTTGAAATGAAAAAAAAAATCATTGTTATGGAGTCAAAAAAGGGAACACTGAATCACATTGACATTGGATTTACAGACAGAGCATCAAGAGGATACAACCACTGGATAGACAAAATCATTGTTGTCCTCATTCATCTCTTTTTTTTTTTCTTCTTTTTTCTTTAAGGGCGAAGCCGAGCTGTCTCTCTCACATTAGCCCTACCTGTTTTTCTTTACTTTCCTCTCCTCCCAGCTGGACACACCTGTTCTCTGAGAGAAAGGGGCAGCTCTAAAGAAAACCCAGGGGTATTTGTGCAGGCGTGTGAAACCTGCGGTGAACACTAATCAGGAGTGGACTGCCTTTGTTTCTGTCTGCATTCGCCGAAGTTTACAAACTGGCTCGTGTTCCTGCTTCTTCTGCGTTCAGCTTCATTCTCCACCTTCAGATGTCTTCCTGTCATATTTTGTGACCTCTTTTCAGATCAGAACCAAACTCAAGCTAACAGATAATGACATTATTTTTGGGTTTCAGTACGAGGAAATACAAAGCTAAATGAGAGTCTGCGCGGAGTACGCGGCGCCAAATTCAAAGGAGCAACTCAGTAGGAACGGTTTCTGCTCATACAAGTTATCCCATTCATCTACGTGCACCTTAGACTTGTCTGTGTGTTTGTAAATAGTGCGTGTCGTCTGTCTTCGTGTCGTATGGTTTGGGATTATGAAGGGAGGGCGAGTTCATTTGACGAAATGGAGAGACATTCCAGTATCTGTGCAAGAGAAAAGGAGAGATAAAGAAGGAACAAGAGCGCAGTGGCGTAAAGGAAGGAAAAGTGGGAATTACATGGGTGAGTGTGCAGGGTGTGTGTGTTTATTTTCCCCGGTGTTTGCCCGCGGATCAGATTACAGTGTGCCCTCGTCCATTATTGCTTGTGCTGTCAGGCAACAGTCGAGACCACTTCGGTGGAAGATCAACCTTTCGTTTTTGCCTCTGTTTGTCCACCAAGTGAGATGACTTTGTTTCCTTGGAAACTAACATATGTGATGAAAGGGTGAGAGAGATAAGTGGGTGGATTCACATCAGTCAAAGATCTGCAGTTTTCAGACGACATCGACCCTCGTCTGAAAACTTTTCGCTTTATTAAGTATTACGCTTTATACTCAGCTGCCAATCGTAGAATGTCGAGTCTTCCAAGGTTTTCCTTTCTTTTGTTCTTTGTCTCTTTGTCTGTGTCCTCTTTTTTAAAAAATTTCCGCTAATCCCCATTAACAAGGGATTTATTTCACTCCTCCATTTACTTATCTTTCCGCTCTTGTCTTAAATAATGTGAAATCCTCTCTTGTCCTCTAATTTCCCCTCGCTCATACATTCGCACACTTGTACGCTCCCTGTTTCAGGAAGACAGGGGAGCATCATTACCATGGTGATGCCCCAAAATCACTAACGTCTGATCACTGAGGCATGAGCGCTCATGCCTCTTGCACCTTCTCCCTGCCGAGAACACCTGTCTTTATGGCTAGATGCCCAATTCCCCACCCTGAATCGTTTTGTACAAATTATTGATGTGGATAATTCGGCGTACTTTTGTCCATGAGTGTGTGCTTGATGTGGGTTGAGGCCAGCGGGGGGGCTGGTCTCTGTTCTCGTCAATGGCTGGAATATTATATCAGCAGCGTGTGCTGTGCTGCAGAGCAGCAGGGGAAGGTTTACGAGGAATAAACGAATACGGATCAAGACAGAGTAAATGCGGCGTTTTGTTTTTTTTGTCTTTTTCTTTAGTAATTGCAGATTGAGTATCTTTAGTGCCTGTTTTGAGCTATGCAGACTCCGTTTTCCTTATCTCTGAGTAAAATGCTGTTTTATAGTTAAGAGTAACTCTTAAGAGGAGGTATGCTAAAGGGTGAAGATGAGGCTGGAGTTGGGTCAAAGGTAAAAGTTTTAAATTTAATTTAGAAACAAGGCCTTTGCAAGGATCGTCGTAGAAGAGAATGCTCAAACTGCTTCTTTCTGCTTCTTCTTTTTCTTTTTTTTTTACCCATAGGTTTAAGATGTGCTTGAGTCAGACGTTGAACTCCAGCCTCCGTGTTTCACTTCTGGTCTTGTCATCTGAAACACGAAACTGTCAACATGCTGGGTCTTCATAGCCGTGAGCTCGTGGTGGGAAAATGAGATTAGCCAGCAGGCGACTGGCAGTTGTTCCTGATCTGTGCTGCTCCTGCGATGGCAGCGCGGTATGTGGCAGCAGCTGTTAAGGGGTTTGGTGTTGGTGTTTATGGTCAAAAAAAAGTCTTAATTCAGAAGGGCTGCAGAGATATTAGCTGTAAATAGGATTTGCGAGTAGGGGTGCTGGTGGTGGGGTGGTGAGGGTTGGGGTTGGACAGCTGGGGCCTACGCAGGCTCTTGCTGGAGTACATCCTGGACAGGTCGCCAGTCTATCACAGAAGGCACATTTATTGCTGATTTAATGAATAGAGTTCGTCTGCTTCTCCTGCGATGTACCATTTTTATTCTGATAACGTCAATTCACATAAAGCTGCCCATTAGTGAAGAAATAAAACTCGTCTCCTTCCACATGACATCAGGGTCTCACAACGCAGCCGTATCCAGACTCACTCTGTCTGTCTTTGTGGTGAAACGTATTTACATGCTTTGTGTTTGCAAAGAAGAGCAGCTACTTTGTCTTTTTAGGGAAATTCCAGCTCAGAAATGTAACTAACTAAGGTGTCCCAACAGGGACCAGTGCTGGCATTTGTGTTGAACTTGCCAAGAGGCATAAGATTCAAATTTAGTCCCCACTAAGCCTCCTGTAATCAGACTGCACATCTGCTGAACAGCACACATGTTTGCATATCTGTATGTATATGTGTGTGTCTGTGTGTGTGCAACAGGCGCAGTGACTCGTGCCAAATAAGGGTGTTACTGACAGACAAGCCCGGGTTCCTTCCCTCGACCTGTTGCCCCATTATCACCATGGAAACAATTCCCTTGATGAGTTCCTGAGATCCTTAACAGCCTGACGTCATCCACTGAGATTGCAGACCACTAGTCTGAAATGTGAGCGACTCAAAGAAATTATGGAAAACTTTTCTACGTTGTTCCACTTGCCAAACCCGGCTCGGGTAAATATGCTAAACTTCTTAAGCTCAGGCATTTAGTAAATGTCACGGCTCTGCAGAGCCGCCGAAGGTGACAGGCGCACACCTTCCTTCTAGTCTCTGTTTTGCTTTTTCTTTAATTTATGACAGTGTGAATAAGCAGAAGTGGTTGCCAGGAAACACATCTTTGTAGCAAAATCCATGAATAACACATAGGTGAAGCATTTTTTTTTTTTTGTACCAAAAAAAGAAAAAGTAAAAACAGAAGGAAGTCTAGTATTATTTTTCCATAACAAAGCCAAGGACAGATGCACGAAGAGAAAGAAACATTTCTTAGAGCATGATGCACGTGGGGTCAGCGTCACATTGAAATGAAAAGCTGAGGGAAACAACACACTGTCCTTGTAAAAGAACATTTATGAACCAGGGGTAGATTTTGCGGGGTCGTGACGTTGTCCTGCATGATGTGCTGCCTCGCTGGCCCGAGACTGATCTCCAAACTCGAGGGCCCGTTTTGCTCAAGGACACTTCAGCAGACTGCGGCCATTGGCAGACGTTAAAATCTCTTAGACGTTTATGTGAGTGGACAGTCTAATTGCATTTCTTGCCCACTGCTGTCATTTTTGCTCAAGTTCAAATTTAAAATCTGTAAAGTAATGAGCAAAGTTAAGGTGGAGGTTGAATGTGAATAAAACATTTACGCATCTTTCTAATTCTGGTCAAATTTAGGCGAGCATGACTCTGCATCTACACAAACTTTATCCCCACTAAAACGGGCATCATGTGCACTTTTTTTTTTTTTTTTGCTTTTGTAAATTTGTTAGAAGAATTTGGCAAAAACTCAGACGCATTCCAGACACCGAGTAATAATGCTTAATTTTTCTATCCAAATTCTCCTCTGGAACATCCATCCTTCAACATTTTAATGCGATATGAACATAAAACCAACATCCGGCTGCGAAAAGGTAGATTGAAAACAAATACAACAATTTATACGCTGAAGCTTGCAACCAGTAAATATTGCAGACGTCACTTTAGGAGAATGGACATTAACCAGAGCTCCAAGGAAAATGTTTGACATGATTGTAAAAGTGAATAAATAGTAAGCTGTCAGGAGTAATCTCTTGTTTCTTCAGGGTTTCCCTTCAAGGGTGTAGCTCCCTTTATTTTACTACAACGGTCTTGGTAGGAAAACGGAATTACCTGCAGCTTAAAACCGCGAAACAGCTTTGTTGTAAATATTTCATCGCATTTTCGACCGTTCTTTGAAATATTTAACCAAAGGCACGAGCTTTAATTTTAATCTCATCAGGTTTCAGTCCACAAACATTTAATCTGCAACGAACCTTGTTGCTTGGATCTGTTAACCGGAACAAAAGCACCAAATTAAGTGCAAAGGAGACAGAGTGATTCTGCTGCGAGAAAAAGTGGAGTTGTGTTGGTGAGTGAAAGCTGTCTAAAGGGATACTGCAACAACTGGAGACGTTGCCTGTGCAGGTCTTTGTGCAGGTCTTTGTGCAGGTCTTTGTGCAGGTCTTTGTGCAGGTCTTTGTGCAGGCTGCCTGCTTTAGGAGACCTCTGTGCATCAAGCCGCATTTAGAAATTAAGGTAACTCTTGGATAAAAATGGCAAAATTTATGAATGTATGTACGTTTTTTGTAATATTTCAGCACGTTTAGATTGCCTTAATACACAAAATATGAATTTCTTACAGCTTAGAACATTCTGAAACATAATCCTAAATGGGTCGGCCCACAAACCTCGCCCCCACCTCTCCAACACATGTGTGCATGTTTGTCATGTTCAGCACGTGTGTGTGTGTGTGTGTGTGTGTGTGTGTGTGTGTGTGTGTGTGTGTGTGTGTGTGTGTGTGTGTGTGTGTGTGTGTGTGTGTGTGTGTGTGTGTATCCTGTGCAGATGTCCTAGAGGGCTGTGTGGCCCTACCACCACCATTACTCCACATCTGTTGTTGTGCTCACAGAAGAGCTAACTGGCTGCCTGTCTGCAGGGTTTACACGATTTCACGGCTCCGAACCCCCACCAGCCATGCGATTTCCACCAATTGATCTTTTCCAAGAAATATTGGCAGCCAGCAGGCCGGAAATCAAAGAGGGACAGGGGTCTGCCTTACTGGAGTCCTTTTTTGACTTTGTTGCTACGTCCATTTTATTTTCCCTTTTTGCCTTTTGTGTGGTTCTAACATGGGAAGTGCGAAGATGACTGTAAAGTACATTTTATCAATATGAAGCTGAGACTTGATGCTTCTAAATCCAAATGAGTTTTTTTTTTTTTTTAACACAGGGATTATTACAGACTTTCAATTCAATTTTATTTATTCTATTACAACACAAGTTGTCTCTAGCTGCTTTCCAGAGACCCAGAACATGACCCCCCGAGTGTCTAATACATAAAACTCCCCCAGTGGGAGAAAAACCTTACGCCAAACAGTGGCAAGAAAAACTCCCCTTTAAGAGGGAAGAAAGCTGGAGCAGGACCTGGATCATAAGGGGGGACCCTCCTGCTGAAGGTCAGCCAGGTAGAGCAGGAAAAGAGAGATCAGAAAGAGAGAATGAAGAGAGAGAAGAGAGAGACAGACTTTCAAGAAACGGTCACAGTTAACAACGTGAACAGCCCATTTGCTCTGGCAGCTCGTGTCAGCACTGAAGGTATTAATTCTTAAAACGCAAACTCCATCCAAACGAGCCAGTGTCTCTAAAGTGCGTAAGTGGTCCTTCAGCACTGATTTTGTTGCACTGCACCTTTTTCTACTTCTGTTCCACCGACAGGGTTCAACAGGGAGTCACTGCAACAGTTAATTAAAGGAAGCTGTATCTGCACTCTTCTTGTGGGATCCGCTGCTGTCCACCACCCCAGCACAGGAAAGGTCGTGTACAATCCTGCATTAAAAGGCGATACCTGGTGAACGTTGACTATTCCTGGGTAACACCAAAGAAATTCCCCTTTGGATGACTATTGACAGACAAATGTCGGAATCTTAAGGGTGGTTGGATCCTGATTCCTCAAAAACTGAATAATAGAACACATTTTTCCGTGTAGTGTGGAAAATCATCAGAAGTAAATCAGGACATTTTGGTGAAGTGAGGCTTCAAAGCATCAGAAGTGTAGCTTCTTCTCAAGGAAACCCTCCCCTCCGGTTACAGTCTTGCCGTTTACCATCTCTGTTGTGAAAACTGGCAGACCCATGGAACGAGTTAATCAGAAGAAGTTGTGTTTTACTGGGATTTGTGTCAGAGATGTGTGGGGATTTTGCAGAAGAGGTGGTTGTGTGCGAGTGCACGTGCTTGTTAGTCAAAACACTTGTGAATGTGTTCCAGGACAGATTGTTGGCTTTGGTTTTAGGTAATAAGCAAATGCGGTACTGAAGTCCATATGTTGTGACACGGCGGATCAGAAATATGAAAGTCAGAGTCACACACCAGAGACAGATGGGCGCACTGACGCAGACATGTGCGAAAGGCTGGCAAGCAGACTGGCCGACACCTGGCTGCAGAGCGGATACCATCGGAAACTGGAGGGGAGGGACGAGCGGATGACGATTACTGCTCACAAGTAAATAGGCAACAGTCAGAGTGCAAACACCTTCAAGCATTGAGATTTCATTAAGGCGTTGCCTCACAGTTGGGAGGTATTTATTAATGCAGTCAGTCCTGTGTTTACATCCAACCAATGACACGAGTAAATAGAAAAATTAGACAAACGGCAACGTCTTCCAGGTGGCCATGTGAATCGGATCGATGTTTAAGTCGGCACATACGGCCGTGCCCTGGCATAAGCTCCCCTCCAGCAATATCTGACAGATTTGGTCAGTTTTGCTTGTTTGAATTTGGTCCAAATGACTTAGTTTGCTGCTCACAAGCTGACTGTAGACTGTGTATGGGAACCTGAATGTAGGCGATACAGAGATGCGATTCAGTGTCAACACTTTAAGTACATCAGCTGTTTTTTTTATTTCTGTGTGTGTGTGTGGGGGGGTAGGGGTGGGGGGGGTGGGGGGGGTGTATGACGAAAACATTTGTAGAAAAGAAAATGCAAAAAAAGATATCAGAGCTTTTAATGTAATATTTCAGATCACTGGTTCCCAATTAGTTCAGGTTCGAATGTCTGCATTCCTTCATGTTTCTAGAGCTGACTTACTTCTTTTCGCGTGGTTTTTGTGCAGTCGGCTTTGTTACCTGAGCCTCTCTGAGTTTCTGTGAACCTCGCTGAGCCTGTTGCAGCCTGAACAGCCTGAACTGGGAGGAGGAGGCTGCGAGGGGAGAGGGTGATAGAAAAGTGATGGTAGCGAGGAGAGTTAGGGGCAAAGTATGAGCAGGAGTCTTAGGGGGAGTGCGGGGGTGGGCGGGCGGGGTTGTGGGAGTGAATTCCCTGCAATCAGAAACAGAAGCAGAGATGGAAAAACGGAGGGAATGTTCTTTTTCTACATTTGTAATCTCTACATTTTTGGTTTTTGGTTTGCACTTATGCTTTAAAGTGAAGTCAATCAATGTGTTTTTCCTCCAGGGTTTTTGTTTTAAAGGTTTTAATGTAGTTTCGGGTTGCAATCTGAGAAGTACAGCGAGAGAGGTGATGAGTGTCTCTGTTTTTCTATTTAACTTTGTTTTTATACACTTAAGTTTTGTAACTTCATCCACTTGGCAGCTTTATTTTTAATGTCTTTTTAAGGCTATGCGTGTGTATGTGAAGGAATGTGTAAGTTCATAAGCACTGTCTCAGCCTACTGCTAGAGTAGACTTCCACTCCACCTCACAGGTCTTTGACCTCCTCCGGCGTCGTTCAGGGGCCTTGAGAACAAACGACAGCCATCTCGTTTGCTTTATGGGAACTTTTTTTTGTTTTGATGCTGTAACTATTCTTTCCTCATGACCTTAACGGCATCATATAACCACTTATTTTTATTTTTTTTCAAATGTTTTTTTACTATTGTGTTGGAGGGATTTACATTCAGATGCACTCACACATATACACAAATGCTCATGAACACACACACACACACACACACACACACACACACACACACACACACAGTAAAGCCTCTGTTGTCCTTTTTTTTCTTCTCTGTACTGTGGTCCAATTGTGGCCCGGTCCTCTGCTGGTCTCACAGCCAGACTACTGTAGTACTCTGTTTGCGCCCCTACTGCTATGTGATCGCCATGAAGTTTGACCAAAAAGCATTTCTGTCACCGCTCAGCCAATAAGAAGCGGTCTGGGCTTTATTCTGCAGAACAACCCGGGATACGGTTTCCATGCATTCTTTTCTTTTCTTTTTTGTGGGTGCTCTGTTTTCTCTCAAACTAGATAAAGATATATATACAGTATATATATATATATATATATATATATTTTTTTTTCTTTTTGCATGATGACAAACGATGCTTCTGCCTGCAAAGCTATGATTTGCACCTTATTTGAGGGATGTGATTTTGTTTTTGTTTTTATTTTGTTTGTTTTTTTGCCCGTTATGCTAATTTTGCTGAGAGATATAACTGTTAGTGAGTAAGGCATTGCATCCATCCTAAACAGGGTTATGATTTTAATTAATTTATGGTTTTTTTTTTTTTTTTGTAATGGTCATTAATGCTATGTTTTATCACAATGAATTCAGTGTCTGGTGTTTTGATGTAGCACAGCATCATGCAGCAGCATCAGAAATAACCTGTGGACTGGTTACTATCATTGAGTATCCAAAGTCGAATGCTCACAATCGTCATTTCAACCTATTAAGACTTGATACACATGAATATGTCTGAGTCTATGCGTCAAGTCAAGAAGTGTGTGTTGACAAAACTGATTAAAACTACTTTCCGTCCAGATTTGGTGCTGTTTCTCTGCCAAACAATAAAAAAAAAACAAATGTGCAGTGAAGGATGAACATTTTATGACTGGCTAATTGTGGCTGCTAAATACATGTATTGGCTGCACATTCCTTAGTGCACACAATTATCGGTTCTTTTTTGACACAACAACCACTGGGAGGCGCTCTACATGTCCCCCCCCCCAATATACCACACAGCAATTTCCTTCACCCTCCGTCCATCTTGTCCTTGAAAACGGACAAGTAAGGCTGAGAGAAAACAGTGAAACATCAACAACAGTGCCTTGGCAGATGACTGGCACCCGGCACGGCACCGCCACCCAGCCTCCTGTCCTCGGGACAGAGTGTCGTCTGCAGCCAATTAACCGGCAGGGCCACATGCCAAGTCTAATCCTCTCCACCCTCCCACTGGTTTGCCAGAATTAGCCTTGTACTCTTTACCCTGACTTTCTTGTGGTGAAGGAAAACAAACAAACAACAAAAGAAAAAAAAAACAAAAAAACAGTTTACAATATAAGAGGGAGAGTTTGGGAGTGTTCGTATTGGTGAAATTGTAGTCGCTGCAACACAATGTCTTTTTTTTTTCTCCCTCTTGTCTTTTTTTCTTCTGTATGACTAAATGAGAGCAGATTAAACCCCCCGGCCTGTGGGCATTTCGTGGGTAACTGGTAAAGTCACTTGTTCCTTCACAAGAATATGAACGTGCAAAACGCTGTCAAGAACAACAAAAACAAAGAAATTACTTTTATTTCCAACCATATATCGTGATGGTGTACAATAATTATCCTCTGCCTTTATTTGTCCACATGCACTGATAATGATTGTAGATAGTAGCATAGTAGGGTCTTTTGTTTAGTTTTTTTACTTTATATATATATATATATATATATATATATATATATATATATATATATATATATATATATATATATATATATATATATACACACACACAAAATTGTTGGTCTACCCTTTTTTCTGACTGTGGGAAAGTGTGTGTGCTCATGTGAGAGGAAGTGTGTGTACTTGAATGCAAACATGGAGATTGTGTGTGCTATTTAGTGTTTGACTTACAAAATACTCGTCAGCCCTTCGCCTGAGGCCATCTTTGTGCCAGTGTGTTCAGGTGTTCCCTTGCCTCTGTATCCACTCATCCAAACAAAAAGGAACGGAAAAGAGGAGGAAGACAGGAGGAGACAAAGGACCTTTTCCCTCAGGAGTGGAAAACAATAACGAGAGACGATACTTTTGGAACAATAAAAAAAAAAAAAGGAAAAAGAATATTTTTCTCCTCTGTGGGGGTCACAAAAAAGACTGTAAATTTCTAAGTTAATTGAAAACGAATTAAAAACTCATTTGTTCTCTATATGAATGGATGTATGTTAACCATCAACAAGAAGTAATGAGTTCTATGACAAAGAAATATAATAAATTAATTTAAAAATTTATCCTGTACTATGTTTTTGTGTCTGACTTTGAGGCCTGCGGTATTCCTGTGCACATGCATGTACTTGTGTGTGTGTGTGTGTGTGTGTGTGTGTGTGTGTGTGTGTGTGTGTGTGCGTGTGTGCGTGTGTGCGCGTGTGTGTGTGTGCGTGTGTGTGTGGATGCTTCTCACTTCCTAGGGTGGTGATTCGTATCTTCCGGCACTCGTCTCACTAGAGGGCAGCACTGCAAAACACTTTACTGCATCTCATTAGGATGCACCACAGTGCAAACCTCAAGATTATTTCACTTCAAAGCAGGCCAAGACTGATAATATAGAAAGAGGTATTTTATTTGACTAAATTATGTGCATAACTAAATTACAAATTAAAATGAAGCACTTATATTACTGAGGATGTTTATGGCTGTTTAATTTGACTAAATTAATAGTGTCATATAATTTCAGTAGCTCCAGCTGGATTAGCAAGATTTAAAACATCTTCTCATTATGACCTGATTAACATATTTAGATCAAATGTATTGATTGGCTGTTTCTTGGGCGTTCGGATGTAGTGTACTCTCACGTGGGAATGCACTGATCTGACACCAATGGATCCCACTTTAAGACATTACCAACACAGGACGGGGTTATACAGTACCAAACTCCAAAAACCGTGAACCCCAACTGGTGAGTTAAGGTGTGGTTTTATGGGATAGCAGGGAAAATTCCTATTTCACTATTTGTTGTGCCTGTAATGGTGCCCTTGAGTCTGTGCGGATTGCATGACCAAATAAATTGTCTTCATTTTTTTTTTTTTTTTTTGTAAAACCACGAGCATATAAAGTGATTATTGTGTGTGTATTATCCACACTAACATCTCATTCGCTTGTTGCAACACCACAAATCAGCCAGGTGCCCAAAATCAACTTTCTTGAAATTATGCAACCGGTCAACTCCTCCAGCTCTTCTTGGGGGAATACTGAGACGTTCCCAAGTCAGCCGAGAGATGTAATCT
The DNA here is from genome assembly GCA_014839995.1 of Xenentodon cancila. Classification (NCBI taxonomy): domain Eukaryota; kingdom Metazoa; phylum Chordata; class Actinopteri; order Beloniformes; family Belonidae; genus Xenentodon; species Xenentodon cancila. The sequence goes on along the minus strand of CM026198.1, from coordinate 17,478,257 downwards.
CTCCAGCATAACCTGGCTCTGACCCTGGGTCTCTGGCCGGTTTGACATGCCCAAAACACATTTATCCACAATTGCCACCTCATCATTCTGGAGGAGTTTGTGAACCCTAATGATCCAAAGAGCTCCTGGCTGACAGGTCACACTGAGAGTAATCCAAATAGACTCGCATAGAAAACAGTTAAATCAATCGACACAGTGTCCCTCACCTGGATGCGGGGTTATCCTGGAGCCAGACTGTAGGAATAAACCCGTCTCTTTGGTTGTTGTCTCTTTGCTCAAATGTTGGGGTGGGACATTTCTAACCTGCACTAAAGCAGGAAGTGTTACCTGAGCTTGTGGGCATGGCCACAAGCCAAAAAGTACAAACGGAGACGTGGTCTCTAAATGTGAGCATATTTAATCACATCAGTCCATCAGTCTGTTCTTTTGAAAACAAAAGAAAGAAGTTCTTATTTGAGGCCATGAGACAAGGGCGCATTCAGTTCATGGTCTGGTTCAAGTGTGAGATCAGCCAAAACGGACCCGGGTGTAAACAACTCCCTGCCTGGCCGCACGAACCCTGGAATGTGCTGCTGCTGTTTGTTTCAGCTTTAAGTGGAGAAATGAACCTCAAACAAAAATTCCCTCAGCTATCTGAAGACTCTCACAAATGAAGTAACTGCTAACATCTGGATGAACAGTACATTCATGACAAATGCAAGCAGCCGGCACAAAAATGCTCGAAACAAGTCTTAGAGTGAGGGTTTTCATGGCATTCATGAGCAGTACAAACCGCCTGCTGCAACAGAACCCCAAGGCAGAGTAATTTCACTTAAAGCATCCAGCTGAACTATGATTTTACTTGCTTGAATTCAATTAGAATGGATTTTTCTACGTTCAGAATGAGCAAAATGACTTAAACTTAAGCCCCTTCTGGCATAACCACAAATGAATAACCATTTCCTTGACATTTGTTTGGAATATTCCACTTACTTTTTTGGTTTCTTAACCTGTCAACCGCTGTCGGGTGATAACCATGCTGTACACCTCCTCCCATGTGTCCTGATTGGCTATTTACTGTGCCTGATTGCCTCTGCTCACCAATTAAGCGCTATTCTCCCATCTCCCAGTGCCCACTAATCTTAACCACTCCAGCAGTAATTTATTCATTCATTATCCTCCTCTTTTTTGTATCCGCCACCTGCTAAACCCCAGTCCGACCTGGTTGCTGGTTTTAGGGCTGACTCCCTGCATACATAGCCTTTTGGCATTAATGTTTTTTTTTCTCAGCAAAGTCATCAAACACTGATGTACGTAGAACTGACCCCTGTTCAATTCTGAAAATTCAAGGATTTCAAGGTGTATTAACATTCAAGTAATAACTTTAATAACTGACAGCAAAATGTTTTGCAGATAGCACTTAAATCATTGAAAAAAAAAGCACTATAAAACTGAATACGGTCATAATTAAGAAATATTATAAGAACTGGCGGAGTCCTACATCAGTCCTTACAGTCTACTGATGTCGCCTTGGATTTTATCACCACTACAGCATCCTTACCAGCTTTGATGACTCTTTTCCAGGCAGCATTAATGACTATGGTTAATCTCATCACCTTTCATTCATCTTTTATCTGCCTAATTACTCATGACTTATACTGCCATCACAGCAGCTAATAGTCATTCGATTAAAATGATTTTCTCCAAAAATTAAAGGAAAGCAAAGACATTCAGCGACCAGAGACAGATAATTAAATGCACTGTTGTGCAAAATTGATTTATGGAGCAGGAAATGGCTCAAGAGACACACAAAAAAAAAATACCCTCAACAGAAACATAATTTCTTTGCAGAACAAATGGAGAGCTCTCTTGTGGATCAGAGGGGGGCAGCTTGTAACATTACTGTTACCCTGACATTATGATTTATTTTTTAATTTATCAAAACGGAATGCAACATTTGAAAGATCATTATGGTTTCCAAGAGCAAATATCCTAAAATCAAACATGTCAACCTTGCAAATGATAAATATGTTACATAACTTCCATAAAGCACTTCAGGCTTTAAGAGAGTTATGTTTTGCTTGGAGCCCTTTGACAAAACTACCTCATCCATATTTTCTTCAATATTAAGACCTTTTTTTCCCCACATAAACTCAAGACTGGATGTGGTTTAAAAATGACTTTTCTTATTAAATAAGCTGCTCACCTTTTCCTTTGCATAGAGACATATATGCAATCCGGCCAACCCCCCTCATGCTTCTATTAAATCTTGAGCTGGGTAGCTGATATATGGATCGTTTTCAGCATAAAGCCAATTATCCTCTGATAGCTTTGCATTGAGGCCTTGTTTTTCATACCCGATGTCTCATGTTTTTTAATTTACACTGTCCTGCTGTTCATTTTCATGTATAATTTAAGTGCACTGTAGTGATGTGATTGTGCAGAGCCATCGGTAGCAAAGCAAAACCAGTACTAATTAAATTCTCTTTACATCAACTAATTGTCAAACGCCATCTCACTTCTCAGTTGCTGTGGGAATGTCAACACTGCAACAATGATAAAGTAAGCGCTCGTTAGAAAGGATTGTGTGAGTGTATAGCCAACAGATTTCCCCACTAATTTATGTAGTTTCGCCTCAGGCTGCAGGCAAACCGTGTGTTGTTTCAGTGGCAAGGCTCTTACACAAGCATAGAAGACACTGTTTTTTTAGAGATTGAAAAAGACAGTTTCCTGGCCTCACAACTGCACCTTTTGTTTTCAAGTTATTTAAAGTTAAAATCTTACCTTATTTGAATGAAGTTATAATGCTTCGACTCCAAGATTCTGTCATTTCTGACAATGTTGGTCAACTTCATGCTGTTGAACAGGATGAACTTTTGACTTTCAGGATGATTAATAAAAAAAATAAAAACATCTAAATAATAAGTTGGTGATTCCTTCCTCTTTTCATACAGTACCCCGTCTTCTAATATAGTGTATTAGATTTAATGGAAATTTAACAATATTTAAAAGAAATTAAGGAGTATTGATCCAACAGTGCAGTCTTGTTACTGATAAGTCATTTAAACCTCCTGCAGCAAGAAAACGCTCAATATTTCTCCATTGTTGTGTGACTACAGTGGCCCTGGAGTGCAAATCACAATGACAAATTAAAAAAGCACAACAGCAAAAGGGAAAGCACAACAAAAGAAAAGGCAGCAAAACAACAGCAAATTTAAAAACACAAAGGCAACCGCAAAGTCACAATGGTTTAATGTCGTTTTTGCTTTTGCTGTTGTGTTTTAAAGTTTGCTTTTGTAATTTTTTTTTTCCACCAAACTGGAAAAGGTAGGTACCCTCATCGCTGACTGGACGAAAGAAGCGTCTATCATTGGAACTGAAGAGATGAGTTTTACACGTTTTTAAAAAATGAGGGCCGTGAGTGGTAACGCATTCACTGCTGTTAAGGCATATTTTGATGAAGATATAACTATGCCATGAAACTGGATATGCTTTTGACAATTCACAATATCAATGGCAGGGCAAAAAGTGGCGTACAGGTGTAAAGGTGTATTCCCTTCACCGGCCCTCGTGACAGCCTAACCATATTTTATCTCTGGAGAAAGAAAGAAAAAAAAGAAAAAGGAGAGGGGAATACAAATTCTGCCAAAGAGGGCTGAGATCACCAGGTGTGGAACATAAAAGACTAGAAAAAAAGTGGGACATGAAAGAACAAGAAAGAAAGACAAGACAGTGATGGGTGTAGTGTGGTGTCTGTGTGATGTGTTGCAGTGTGTGTAAATGAGTGTATAACATGTTGTTTTTAGAATAAAAGTGGACATAGGACAATCGGGTATTTACATCCAAAAAGAGGACAGAGAATCGGGGGAGGAGCATTTAATTTACTATTGTTTTATTTTGTTATGTGATGTGTGCTTGCAGTATGTGCAGTGTGTTGGACATGCATGTAGCACATCTGAGTGTTTGCCATAATGTTTTTTAACTTGTCGTTGTTATTTGCACTTCAGGACCACCGTATGTGTCAGATATTAAATAACAACTAAGGTTGAAAAGACAGGTTTAGTCCCCAAGGTGTGTGTGTGTGTGTGTGTGTGTGTGTGTGTGTGTGTGTGTGTGTGTGTGTGTGTGTGTGTGTGTGTGTGTGTGTGTGTAGCTGCTCAGAAACACATGGTGGGATCACTCTAGGCAGGCCAAACAAGTCTGTAATTTTCAACCAGAAAAAAGGAAAAAAAAGAAAAGAAATGGAGCCGGAGAGTCTGTGATTTTGTAATTGTGTGCGAGCATGAGTATGCGTGACTGAAAGAGCATCTACGAACTTTGGCAGTTCCTGGACTATTGTGTAGGCCGCATGGCTCTACATAAAGTCAAGAGTCTCTTACTGGACCTAAAAACTGTTGATCTGATTGCAGCTGCCACAACTTAAAACATCTTTCTTGTTGTATTCTCAACCAATGTTTGCACGGTGAAAACTATAAAATATCTTTTCTCAGAGTTGTGTGGAAAAAGTTTCATAATATGTATTTTATAGACAAGCAGCCTGCAGAGGCTTATTTTGCTGCCGAATGGAAAGAAGGTGCATATAGTGTATTACGAGGACCTTGGTATTCAGAATGTAGATGAACGCATATTCTAATCAAAGTATAATCTGAGTTTGCCTGCTTGTCACCTAAATCTAAAACGGTATGTTGACCACATCTGATTCAAAAAGGACTTACTTAGAGTGCAAAAACTAGTTCAAACAAGTGTAAGCTGTGTGACGTTGTGGGGAAAACTACATCAGTTATATATGACTAATGTAAGTAGATGAGGCATTTAATCAACTTTGTAAATGTAAGAAAAGGCCAAAGCGCACAACAGAATATCTAATATGGTCATTGGGACACAAGAGAATAGTTAGTTAGGTTGAAGTGACTGTGGAATACGTACGGACGGATGACTCTTGTTTTTATAGTTGACAACTTCAATCAGTTCAATTAAATAAGACCACGGATGAGGAATAACCTCTGGTTCCCTTTCATCTACGGTACCAGGTCCAGGCTCTTTGTATGGCAAACCTGATCTTGTCTGTTTGGTAACATATGTTGTCATCTGTTTAAGATATACCAAGGGACTGTCATTTTAAGATTTTACAGTCCTATCTCTAAAAGGTGAAGCTGATGTCAGATAGGTGCACAGTTAAGCAAAAAAAAAAAAAAAAAGATTAAAAATCATACCAAACACTTTGTTCGCTAACAAAGTACGTGTACTTGTGTTCGCTCTTATTCGTGTTTAAACCCAGTACAGTACACGCTGCTGGGAGCACATACCGCTCGGGGTATTTTTGCAGTCTGTACATATTCTTCAGACCAAGAAAAGAGAGAGAGCACGTGCCGAGGGCAGATCAGGTCATGGATCAGACGGGAAACCATTTCCTGGAGGATCCCCCTGTCAGCTACCTTCTCTAGCTCAGAAAGCCAAGCAATTAAATTGCCTCTGATCGAGAGATAAGTCAGAGCAAAAGGCATTTTCCCTTGGCTGTACATGTGCCTGACGAGAAACTTGTACCTTCCACGAAACCTTGGTTCTCACTTTCAATGGGATGGGATTTTACAGAAATATTGGCGCGCACACTGAAAGTGTTTAATCATAGTTTATAGTAGTTTCTTTGTTTTTTGTTCTGAGAATTTCAGAGAAATTACAACGTACTGGAGCAACATGATGCGTTAACATCCTGTGCATCGTGCTGCTCGTTGCAGTTGCAGGTTGTGAACATTTGTCAAGCTACCTCGCAGAAATATGTTTCTGGCCTGTCAGACCAGCTGAGATCAAAATTTTTGAGACTATGGGATTTCTAAAACTCACACGTATATCGGTTCCAATAAAACACTATTTCTAAAGTGAACACTATGAAAGCTCAATGTAGATGAAAGCTCAGGTACATTTTCAAACTCTTAAAAGGTTTCCACACCTCTCAAAACAACCTTATATCAAAAAGCATAAGCTTTGCAACATCTGAACCGCATGTACGTAGAATTTTGTAAATTTAACCGCCCTCCCTGCCTCTGCAAACCCCCCAGAGACCGACCTGATCTGCTGGCTCATTTACACAAACCCGATCGTGCTCATCTTTGCTCAAGTCGTGACCCACACAGCAAAACCAAAATAAAGACAGTGGAGCAAGCAGCCCAACCAGCAGCCCAGCAAACCTCCTCCTCCCTCGTATGTGACTGACCCAGCAGCACTCTGGAAGCACTCTCCTCACAGCCATTTGCCGTTACCCATTAGATAATGTCGTTTACAAGAGAAATAGGGAATGGTGACGTTGACAGAAAGACAGGCTGACACCACGGTGGAAAATGTGTGAAGGATATGGTCCGATAATGGGTGCTTTATGAAATACGTCAGTTAGTTTTGTGTCTTTATAAAATCCACTTTAATTGGAGCAGACTCTTGAAATAGAAGCACAGTTTGATTCCCATAGCTACGTTTTAAGGAAATACATTGAATTTCATGTTTAAATAATGTGAGAGATACTATGAACTGTGACTTCTCCTGAATAAAGTTTTGTCTTAAATTTTAGCTCTCATAACCTAAGAATAACAGTGAATTAACCTAAAAAACTTAAAAGGTAATTGGAGCTAATAAAATTGGAAAATTTGGCTTTTTAAAATTTATATTCAAACTGTGCTTAAAGGGAGCTGTTTAAAATATATTAAGCACTCAGTACAATTACAAGGTTCTGTAATCCTTTAAAGTGCATAGCGATGTTTTATGAAAACAATCAAACATGCTGAACAATAATCATAGACGTTTCAAAGTAAAAGGCTTTATTAGGTGTTTGAAACATGGTGCACTTTGAACTTTTTAAGGCACTGAGTGTGGACGGTTTTAGTATCAGCTAACCATGTGATGGTCTTACGCTTCCTCCGTCACAATATTACTCCGAGATAATAATGCACTCCCACATCAAAACCAATATAGCAGGCATCCTTAGGCCTTAAACAAATCCATGATCTGGATCAGTGAACACGCAAACACTGTGGTTGTGCATATTACTGCAGAGAAGAACAGAGAACACTAGTGTTTGCAATGCTTGTGATGCATCATGACTGTGAGACGGACACATGCAGGGCTGTTTCTAGCTTTTTTTGGGGAGCCCAAAGAAAGACTCATGTGGGCGGTGAGGAGGTAACTTTGTATTGCTACAGTGAGAGTTGGTCTTTTAAGATGATCCCAACATTGCATCGATGTGTTACTCTTTCAGGAGAAACATGTTTTATGGCGAAACACTCAGATACACTTACTTATATGTTTGTGGTGAAGGCTTTCACATGTGGAGGCTTAGCTGGCTTGCACGGTTTAAGGAAAAGCACTTTTCTGCATTTATTTTTTATTTCTTGTCATGATGGAACATTGTCTTTACAACTTTTCAGAAAACTTTGCAGCATGAACATAAAAGTTACAGGTTGTGGAGGAAATTATTGCAGCCTGCTTTACGTATATATAAATCAGTTGAGTTGAAGTTACTGCAGCAAACACGTGTTTCCTTTTTATGGAAAAGTGAAAATGGAAAATGAAAATGGAAAAACATCATACCACGAAGCATGAGTTTTATTGGCTTCATAAATCAATGATGACCGTGTATAGTTTCCAACATAATATACTTGCAAATTTTTCATGCAACTTAAAGTCATTGTGTTACTCTTTTTTGAGAGTAAGAAGGCATTTTGGTTAAATGTGTGCATTGCAGTGACAAAAAGCAACAACAACCAAGCACCAAAGACTGAAAATGACCACATCCAAAATTACAAGTCTCCTTTAAAATACCCAACTGTTTTGCAGCTTGCCATTTGTGTTGTTAGTTCCTATTTTAAACTCTACTTACATGTACAAACTTTTTAGCGTGAGCTTGATCTGACACTTTGCTTTTGGACAAACCCCTTACATTTCATCCAACGTGCTAAAAAACTATCCATCAATGTCATTTCAGAAACAAGAAAAGGCAGTAAAGAACAAAAACAGATGCAGTGTGGTTCCAGCATAAAACTCAACGTGACCCAAATATGTCTCAAGTGACAAACACGAGCGCTGTAACTCACTGGTACATTGTGCTCCATCTAAAAGGCTATAACTCTGCAATGCTCAGAAATGATGCTGTTTACTTTGTGGAGTGTACAAAAGCTTAGCTGGCTCTTTTGAGTGTGTTTTCCTGCCTAGACTGTAGATCTATAAGCTGCATACTCACATCTTGGAGGGTGAATTTGTGACTTGAAGTCTCTTTGAGGATCTCGTGTATGTTGTGTGTTTTTTTTTTTTTTTATGTGTGTTTATACATTTTTATTCAGCTTCTCTCTTGCAGCTTCACATTTTCCTCTACCTGTTTCCCCCTTTTGCAGTTTATCTGTCTTTCCTCATATGCCCCTCAGCCCTGTCTCCATCTGACAGATGAGTGTGGTCAGAGGTCTTGTGGTTGTAATTAGGAGAGCCCTGCCTCGGCACTTGGTCTGCTTCCTGTTTCTAATCTACGAGAGAGCAGGCTGCTGTTCCGACAGCCCTGAAACAGCTGTTGGCCTCAGCCTCAGCCTTCAAACTCTCCGACTGAAATAAAACTGTCTTTAACTTGTCTTCATAGGCTAATAACATTTATCATAACCTTCCCATCACCACACCCACGCTTCATGCTGTAATTTTAACATCAGTTTCTTAACTGCAGACCCACACGCAAGAATGCAGAAGGTCTCGCAGTGCTTATATAGTATTCAGTCAAATATATATTGATACCACCTCTACATACTGAGTTTTAGATCTTAAGATCCCACACATACTTTTTATTAGTCTGTTAGTTTTGGATCATTGGAAAAAATGGGAGTTTAAAAAGCCTCGCCCTCACCTTTTTTTCAGAAGATGTCCAACAGATGGGGGCAGGAAACACTTCCAGTTCATTCTTGAGTGTTTATTGAACAAGTAAATCATGGAGGGGAGGAGGAGACAGGCTTTAAAATCATATGGCCTCACTTTGGGACAAATGTTGTTCAAGTCCTTTTTTTTCTGTTTCCTTTTATCTCAAGATCTCAAGAATACTTGGTTGGGTTAAGAAAACATTTTTTGTCATGTTAAAATATCGATTTCAATTTCATTTGAATGAATATTTAAATATTTTTGTAGGATGTGATGTCTAGTTCTCATGGTCTCTTTTATTTCTACCATCAGCAAAAACCTCCCGAAATTGTCTTTTGCAACTTTTGTGTTATTTCACACCACCATTTCGCTCACTAAAAGTGCTGGACAGTAATGATTATAAGATAAAGCTGATCATCGCGGCAAAGGCAACTATAAGATCCAAGAAAGTAATGCTGGAAAAAGCTAGGATAGGAGAACAAGAGAGCAACCAAATGTCATAAAAGTGGTTTAACCACCACACCTCTGAGTTAAAAATGGCAAAGGTTCATTTGTGTTGCTGCAGTCTCGTTTACATTTGGGTTACTTTTGAAAACTGATACTAAGGGTTATCTGGTTTAATTTGTGGCCCCAAGGAGTCCTGAACAAAACAGTAGAATGTGTAACGCCACTGGAGTAGTGAGTCGGCATAAAACCATATAAAACCCCAAAAAATAGGAAGTAAATTGTGACCCTCTGTTTACTGGTGTTATTCACCTCTGAGGCACTCTCAGGGTCATTTGTGAAATAACAGTTTGTATGAAAACATATTGCATCTGTGCAAACAGCTTCTGACTTTGACTGTGTTTGTTTTGCTGCAGTATACTAAAGATTATCCATGGAGTATAGTCTGTTAAGGCTCAAGGCCTTCTGCAGTCAAAAAGCAGGTTTTTATATTTGGATAAATATTCAATACTCTTTGAAACCAAACCTGTAAATAAAAGTGATGTTCTCAAACAAATTACACATAACATTTAAAGTTTCATCATTAAGAAAAAATGATTGGTTCCTGATTAAGTGCCATTGATGAAAGCCTCCTTAAGGACTAACAGCTGGATGCTGTCTTGGTCAAAACCAAACCCGTCCAGTAGGGCTGTCACTGCATGGTTACATCCAGCCTGTCTGTCCCAGCCTGATCAAAGCCAAGAACAGAGTTTATGATGCAAGGACGAGTCCTCTGCGTGCCCTGAGTTTCATCATAGGGTTTAACATTGAACTCTTGCAGTTGTTGGCATCAATGCATTTGCATCTACTTGCTAGTTGCAAATTGCAGATATTTTAACTTCTGTGGGTGTGGTGCCTAGAAAAATCTTCATATCTGTCCACAAAACAGTCAAGTTTTCCAGTACACGTATTGTAGACAAAGGTCAGTCCTTACTAGCGAGTCCCCTCAGTCTCAGTCATCCTAAATGTGAAGGAATTTTAAATGTAAAAGGGTTTAAAAAGTCAGCAAGTCACTGTCAGACTTGAACAATTATGTACATGCAAGAAGTTAGAAGTGGCAAGGGGCACTATTATATTTCGATGCACAGGGTGTTTTTTCTATTTCTTATTAGAATATTACATTCAGGGGGGGAAAAAAATTCCTCTGTGGAAAGAAACAAAGAAGCCAAGATCATAATTACTAGCTTCAGTATACAAAAAAGTCTTGACACTGACAGTTTTCTATTATTTTTTCTGTTTATCTGTTAACCAAAACACATTGAGGTGACAGTCAGATGATGGATGTAGATATAATGTATAATTGCTTAGTTTTAATTTGCATCTATTCATATCCACAGAAGATGAAAGAGTTAGGAATGACAGACCTACTCTGTCATTACTCTGTGACTCTTTTTAGGAGTCTTAAATGTAATTAAACCATTTAACATGATCCTAAATGAAATGAAATGTTTACTTTAATAATTTACTGAAAACTCATTACAGACAAAGATTCTCTTAGGAGTGTAAAATCAGTACAGAATGGCTTGTTTTTTTTTGCTTCAGTAACAAAATTGAAAGCACTTGTGTAACAAATGCGCTTTCTGCCAAGAGACCTGTGTTTTAGTCCAGCAGGGATACATTTATTCATTCACTGGGATGGTTTGATTTAAGTGCATATGTTAAAACACTTGATTATGTTTAGAGAATAAGCATTTAAGGTTCTTTAATCTAAATTGTTCTTTACTTCCTGTTCGTTTGCTTACAGTTATGAAAGCGTTGCATAATTGAATCTTAATGTTTTTTTTTCCTCACCTTTTCAGAATAAACTTTTAATGTAATTTTAAAGTTGCGTTTATATTATTTTGATATGTATTGTTGTTTTGCTTCTGGTCAAACGGAAAAATTATAGCTTTACAGTGATATTTTTAATCACGGCTCGTCTGTGGTGACTCTTGGAGCAGTCTACACCAATGTGGGCTGATGAACCAGGAAAAGTGCCCTGCTTTCGTTCCCAGAAGAGTTTTTCAGATCTTTTCTGAAGGTTTAGAGTATTTACAGTGCTGCCGTCTGCTTTTCCTCTGGCATAACCTCCCCAAGGATGGCATTACAGCTAATAGGAGAGATATGGCTAGACAGATGGAGCTGGCAAGCTGCAGCCTCATCTGCTGTCACTAGGAGCTGGAGATGTTTTTTTTCTTTGTTTGTTTTAGAAAACTGGCCAATTTATAGGGTCAAATCTGAAATAACATTTCCCTCATGGCCCTGAGTGGCTGGATGGTGTCATTTGTAAAGAATTTGATGGGTGAGGAAGAATTCTCCGCCGAAAACTGAAAAGCAAACACGATGTGCATGGTCTCTGTTGAACAAAGCTTTATTTTCAGACATTAACAGAAAGTTTGATGTTACTGATTGCTTGCAAAATTATTTTTTTTAAAAATGAAAGGGTATAGGCCATAATCGACGGCCCTTTTGTAGTTCAGTGGCAGTGAGCACAAAGTGACTCGGCTGGGAAAGACAAATAATGTTTAAAAAGTCCAAACACACAATGACATAATCAAGCAGCATAAAAAGTGGTAACAAATCTGAAAAGCTTTTAAAGAAAGCTGATATACAACTATTTACATAAACTGCTCTGCAGTTTGTAGCATTTGTATGAACACACACTATTTAAATGTCAGAACCCTTTTGTCATGTTGATTTCGATAACGCAGCACCTTTCAATTTATTTCTGTATATTGGGATCTTTCTTTAAAACAGTTCACCAAAATTACAAACAACAAAAACAAACACAAAAAAACATGTGTGCATATTTTCTATAAAATGTATGTGTCTTTCTGCTCAAATAGGCACACTGCTAACACAGACCTGCAAAAATACATTTTATTGAATAAGGCCCACGTTTACATGCTGAGTGTGAACACGCCGCACGTGTAAGCGAACTGACTTCTTATTAATTGTAATTTTTCTTTTTTTTTTGTCAAACAAGAAAAAACAAGCATAACACTGCATGTATTTAAAATTGAATTTGAAGTGTCTACAGTACATTGAGGAAAAACTACCCTGACTGAGAGGTCTTTCACTATCACAGCAGCTTTTTTTAGTAAGGGTTTGATGTTTAAATCAAACCGCATTCTTTGAGCGAATGGAAAAAAAAAGATGGACTGCCATGCTCGCAGTTACCAGGGACAAAAAGGATCATGCGAAGATAAAACTAGAATCTGCAGGCATTGCTGTAAAAACTGTTAGACTGATAAAAAAAGCCTTCTCTTTTGAAGTTAGTATATATATATATTCATCAAAGAGAGAGATGCAATATGAAGGAAACTTTCCACAAAAAATATTCAAATGGACTAAAAGGAAACTAAACCTGATCCAAAATTTGGACACAAATGCCATTATGATCGATAACTAGATCATACGGGTTCATGATTCTCCAAATGGTATTAAACACCCCTCCTGGGCAACTCCAAACGCGTCTGTTCACGCCTGGCATTAACATGCGTGTCCGTGGGCATCTCGAATGACAACTTGTGTTTGGATCAAACTCTTCTGCCCTACAGGCAAATAATAAACCAATGCATTGTTTTTGTTTTCATGTGGGAGGCATACATGCACTACATCACACCTAGTCACCCTGAAAAAGAACACTCTTCCTGTTGACTGAAAATTAAAAGAAGGAATCAAGGGGTAAATCTGGTCACACTGATTTTGACAGTCAGTTTTGATGGCTACCACTTTTTTTTCATACTTTTTTGTTACTATTGTGTGAATAATGACTTTGCTCATGTGCCCGCAGAGAAGACATGTAGGCGGTCCTTCAGTGTGGCCCAGCTCACATCAGCCCTGTTTCCACTGAGTGGTTTTGGTCCGGATTGGTACAGTCGGGTACGAAATTTTATGTTTCCATTATAAAAGGGTCCCATGCAACCAAACCGCATCATTTCTGGGTCCCCTTCAGTTTTAGGTGCATTGGAAAATGTTATGGTGCGGTTATGGTGGAGTTACAGGCATCACACGGTCAAATCAGCTGATTGGCAGACAGAAAAACATCACTGCCCAGCAGAACAAAAACAACGTCCTGGACGACCTCGATTCTTGTTGTTTGCGGCATCACGTTTGTTGTAGTTGCTCTAGTATGACGCCAGACTAGGCATTTGGTCAGAACCCTGAATTGGCTTGACCATTCTAACCCTTCCAAACCGGCCCGGCCCGGACCGAACTGCTCAGTGGAAACTGTTTTAACTAAATAAATGTGGCCACACGTGGTAGGTGATCGGACCTCAAGACGTCCTAAAATGTGTCCTGGGTGCATTTTCACCTGTACATAAGACTGCTCGGTTGTAATCAGTTCACTCAGGATGGACATTAACACCAGGTCTATACAGGCTCATAACTTTGTCCTCACATCAGGCTGATAGGAAGATGAGTCTGCTTTTCCTAGAGGATGAGACATAGTGACAGACACGTCTGCAAAATGAATATAATTTCAACTGGATCATGGACTCACAGGGACATATATTTGTAGTTATGAGTATATCATGTGATCGCAAAGGACAATTTTCAATTTTCCTAAAGTTGCACATTCAATCACTAAGCAGCATCATGTTGTAGATCACTGCGGCTCCGAAAATAACGTTTTTATGCTGAATGACTACGCATCAGAAAGAGTACGTTATTGCCGTTTTGTTGGTAAGTCGGGTGTGCCGACGAGTGAAAGCCTTCCTTGGGAAGGCTCAATCTGATTTTATATTTAAGGTATGACAGCAGTCTGTCCAGACAGTAATTAAGCTGACAGCTACTCTGCCACCACAAGTGGTGTATAAATGGGATTGCACTGATTTATGATTCCTGATAAGTGGCAACCCGTGTCTTTGTCCAAGAAAGGACTAATCCAAGACTAAACAGCAGCACAGCTGAAAAGTAGAAAAAAAAAGGTTTACTTTGTACAAAAATGTATTTCTAGTGCAAAGGAAGGATTACAATATTTTATCTTAACTGTTTGCTGTGCTGCTATCCTTTTTCTTTTTAATTATTATTATTATTTTTCTTAATTGTTGTTTCGATTTTAAAGGTCTTAATTACCCTTGATTTAAGAAACAAATAATTTCCCTCTTAGGCTGAAAGGAAGATTCAATAAGCACCAGACTTGTAAATTTAGTTCACCTGTCTTTCACAAAGCAGAATCTGGGGCTTTAAGAATGAAAAGACTGAAAAATCCGATCCAGATATTCCTCCCTTCATATTTTCACTGGATGCCAGGTGCCACCAGGTATCCATTGAAGGTTATGTAAACATCCACATCGTCGCTGTAAATGGCATTTTCCCTCTCCCTTTTGTAGAGTCGGACCCAGACCTCATCATTCAGAGCCAAATTCAGCATGACACTCTGACTCTGCATGATGGACCTCTCGCTAGGCTGAGCGTACAGGATCACCTGCTCCTTGTCATTGTGCATCAAGTGGAGGTAGGTCTCCTTAAAGTTCCAGGTATGGATGTTAACGTTGAAGAAGTAGACCCCCGGCACGTAGCAGTAGAATTTGCCTTTGAACATGTTAAAGTGCTCGTGGAGATTGACGAACACTGTGTCAAACACCAGCGCCTGGTAGTAATCCAAGCTATGCAGTGATTTACGACGCCCCACAGAGAAGGATGAGTGAGGGATCTTGCAGGGGTCTCCCGGGGCACCTGCCTGCCCTTTGCTGCCTTTAGGGCCCATGGGTCCTCGGTGGCCAGGAGGACCCTCGAGACCTGATTTTCCAGGCGTGCCTCTGTCTCCTCTGTCACCTTTATCACCTAGAGAGACATGAAAAACACACAGGTGAGTGGTGCAGGGACAGGATCTAATGTAGATTTTTGTTGTGTATGTGTAAGAAAGTATGGAAAAGATGAACACATTTGTGAATACATCCCTAATTGCTGTCAAACATCTCATTTGTATGTTCACTTTCAAAAGTTCAAAAGTCAAAAGTCTTACTTGCCCATATCTGGTCTGCTTCAGTTCAACAAAGTTTATTTATACAGTCACAATTGACAACAAAAGTCAACCCGCTTCCTTGTTGGATTCTGCTTGTCTTTCATTGCTTCCCTGCACTGCTTTTGGATTTAAATGTACGAGCAAGAAAACAACGAATAACCATCTGTCCTGCCAACACTGACAGAACGTTTCTGGTTAGTCGAACATTCTGGGTGTTACCAACATTGCCAACACACATTAACAGGGTACCTGTATACACAAAATGAGTTTGGCCAGCCATACCCATTCACTTTGCACTTTTTTTTTTTTTTTTACACCTCCCAATCAAAGATATTTACTACGGCATTGAATGTACCAAACTAATTGCGATGAGGCAGGGGCAGGATTTATGCACTGACCAATCGAGGAGTGGTAGTCTAGTGGGTACATAAAGTGGGCTTGGGGTTCGACTTGGGTTCCCCAGGCCCAACCCCCAGCCCCCCCCCCCCCCCCCCCCCCCCCCGATCTGCAATGGAGGTGAACCACTGTGGGCTGCTGAGCAAGGCCCCTGACCCCCAGATGGTCCCTGCACCCCAGAACAATGGCCACCCACTGCTCCTAGTGTAACTAGTTCTTATTTTAACTACTGATTTGATCTATTGTTTATTTTTCTCTCTGTCTTTTTGTTTAAAATTTAAATCATGCTTTTTATTACTACTATTTGATGTTTTGATGTCTCTGTAAAGCACTTTGAATCACCTTGTTGTTGAATTGTGCAAACATATACATTTTGCGTTGCCTTGCCTAGAGATGGGTTAAAAGCAGACTCCCAAATTTCCCCAAAGGGATTAATACAGTTTCTTTTCTAATAATACAAGAGAACAGAACAGAAAAAAAGTAAAATTAAATTAAATTTAAAAAAAAAACAGAAACTACAGGATTTGTTGAAAAATATTTAAAAAATGTTAAAAACTGTTTTTGTAAAAGATGATATGCTTTTCTACTAAAAGACCATTTTAACCAACTCTAGTTTAATTTAATTTAATTTTATTTATACAGCGTCTATTACAAAACAAGTCGTCTCTAGGTTTTTTCCGGAGACCCAGAACATGACCCCCGACGGCAGCAACCTTGATCAGGACCTGGCTTAGTCTAATCCGTGGAATTTTTTTAAACCTGTCAACATGTTGAATGCATAGATTTTTCCAAACTTTTGAGAGACACTGTGTGTATATAATAGTATGAAGAATGTATAACATATTAATAATTTCTTTTTTTTTTTTCCATCAGAATGCTGTATTCCTAAGATCCCTTTGTGAAGGTCTTGATGAAGTCATGAACTAGACATTTCTAGCTTGCCCTCACTGACCTACTCCTGAGGAGGTAAATACTGCTCATCCTCTCAGGAGATCCACAAACATCCCTCCAGGTGTGACCCCTGTCGTAATAAAACATCCTTAGGAGAATTACAGCACTTTCCACAAACAGAAGCGCACTTGGGTCATCAAGTGCGAAGGTGCACTTGGGACTGATCCATCAACACTATCTGTAAATCTGTATCTCTTTGGTCTTACTTTTGAGATGATTAGTGAACTCCTAAGAAAGTTTTACATTTTTAAGCACTGAATGTTGCTAAAAACATCTGTAGTATCCAGACATGATAAGGAGTTAAATACGTCTTATCATCCTCAATTTTCACAAGTTAAATTGTTGTTTCTTTGCTTAATGACAGGTGAGTCAGATATTCTGGAGTCGAAGCAGTGCCCCATCAGCTGCAGTCAGCAATCAAAGTCTTTTTATCTTCTCTGCCGTCAATTCATCAAGTACACTCAGTCATTAACTACATTCTAGCTGTCCCTTCTTGCTTCCCTGCATTACCCACAGTAAAGCCTATTTTCCCTCCCCCGCTCCAATCCTGAGCACGTTCCTTCTGCTCCAAATTCAACCCCAGAACACTGTTTTGCCTTTGGATGTCACTGCCTCGGAACTCCATATCTTGCCTCATCCTTTGGACTTCGTTTCCACACTCAAAGCCAACTTTGCTGAAGCAAAAGGGTGTGTTTATTCAGTACAAATTGCTTGTAGACAGTGTAAGAGTGCAAAAAGATTTGGCCATAACTGAGTTTGTGCCTTTATTTGTTTGAATCAAGTCCACCATCCCTCAAGGTCTTCTACAGGATAATATTATTACAGTGAATAAAACTGGATAACGGCCTATAGTTGTATAAGAGTCTTAATGCATGTGTGCATGAGAGACAAGAGATGGAAAGGATTTTTCTTTTTCATGGTTCAGTTGCTGGACTGGTTTGAAGGTTGACTGTGGGTCAGAACGGACTTGGCATGTTCATATATCAAAGGACCAGCATTTGAAACAACGGCGATGACACATTGTTTGAACTATTCTGGCAGAGTTGGCTTCTAAGCAACAGATATTGGATACGCATGTCCTCACAAATCCCTCTCCGGCTGTGAGTGTGGGATTCTTGTATTAGGAAATTCCTGCCTTTTTAATCCCTGTCTCTTCTGTCCCACTTCTTTATCTCTTTTCCTCAGGCCTATGCCATATATCCACTTGCACAAACGTAGCAACACAAACATG
Source organism: Xenentodon cancila (assembly GCA_014839995.1). Lineage (NCBI taxonomy): Eukaryota > Metazoa > Chordata > Actinopteri > Beloniformes > Belonidae > Xenentodon > Xenentodon cancila. The sequence goes on along the minus strand of CM026198.1, from coordinate 17,460,387 downwards.
GGAACACAAGTATACAGACTCATGCATCTGCCCTGTTGTCCTCTGCGTGATCGGTAGCATTACCTCGACTAACCTGTCCGTTTTAGCTGTGACAGGGCTGACTGTGAACATACTGAAGTGCATCGGCCAGCTGTAAGAAGCAGATGTCTTCATGAGTCCTCAGGGTTTCTAGGAGAACCAACTAAGGAATGGAGTTGGACTGGGTCCAATTTTTTTTTTTTTTTTTTTTTTTTGTGGAATCTGATTGGATTTCCTTAAATCACAGTGCATTTGAATTTGGAAAATGTCAAGGAAATTTACAATATGTTTTGCACCCTTTTAAACTTGTCTTTTTTTTATGTAACTTTGAAATGGCTTGGGTATAACTCTGTATCCCTTATCCTAATTCAGTGCAAAGGACTCTATGAAAACGTTAACGTGCTAATCTGACCCCTTCCATGTATCTACCCATTCGACAGATGTCTCCTTTGAATGTTCAACGTCTACTCCGTTACCTCAGGTCCCACTAAATATGGACAGAACTGTCCATAACTCATGTTAAAGAACATCGCCTACTAAACAGCACATGGGTGGGCTTTATGTGACGACTCATACCGGAGTGCCAAAAAAAAAAAAAAAACCCACTCAAAAACAACAGATGACTGCCATCACATGCTTAGTTATTGGTTTTAAATCCATCCAATGACATGCAGGAGCAGTTTCCTCTGCACCAGTTGCTCCTCAACCCTGGAAATCCAGGGTCAAGGCCAAATCCAGAGGAAGCAGAATAATTCTTTGAGTGGGTGCACTCGTTTCTTAATGTTGGAGCTGAAATACAAATCATCCTGATCTGCACACGCAAGACCCACGCCTCTGTCACAGTGTGAAGCCAGCCTGAGTCATCTTTTGCAAGATGTTGAAGAGATGCTGATTTTTTAATTGCTTGCGGGGTTATTTCTATCACTGGAACATGTCATTTGATTTTTTTTCAGCTGGAGTGTCTCTCTCTGTTTTGGCTAATTTCCACCTAATTACCAATGCATAGTTTCACTCAGCAGCACTGTTCCAGCATGATTATACTTTTGATTAAGTAAGCCTACCACATCTGTCAGGCACACAGCCATCTGGATAAGCAGAGGCAGTGATGAGAGAGGTATAGCTCACATTAAGGTGATACACAGACATTCACGTATGAAAGATTTCACTAACTTCTTGTGTAAACTCCTTGCACAAAGTGCATTCTTTGCTAAATGTAATATTTCCTTGTGTGGCAAATATAAAAGCTGATCTCCCAGGTTAACTTCTTCAGGAAAAAGAAGAGCTGAAAACTGGCTTATAACTGAATCGGCACTTCTTCAACCTATCATATTTTGCAAGTTGCAAACGAAAATTCCCCAAGGTGTTCTGGTACCTTTGAGGATGGTCATGTTAATGACGGTTCTGACTTCAGGCATTTGATATGGTGCTGTGGCTGCTGGAGCCTCAAAGTGGTCGCAGCATCGTCTGCAGAGTCTGGATGGAGGTCTGGAGAGGGAGGGGACACAGCAAACCAAGGGGAGGAACAGCAGCAGCTTCAAATACACCGGCAACATGGCTGTCACAACCTGATGGAAGACAGAAAAAATAACAGTTTTAACTCCGATTGAATCTAAAAACGTTACACAATAGTTTGTACTTAGCATGACATCACAAGTATGCTGCTCTTTACTTAACAACAGGCAAGATGAAGTGTTACTTCGTCTCAGCGGAGACACTATGTGGACAAACACGTAAGACTGAGCATTCATTGATATTGAACTGAAAAGATAAAGAAAATGTATGGATTGTTTAATAAACACTTTCGGGAGTTAATTTGGTCGTAAATACACAGAAACTGCTGAATTTGAGTGGATAATAAAACGTCAACAGCACAAAAACTTAAATTACTGTGGGCACTTTCTCTGTGTTTTTGTGTTTCTTGTTTTTATTGGGAGCAGTTCATGTCATCTTCAAACATGGCAAATATGAAGTCATCTTCATAAGCAGTTATTTTCAATCTTTAGATAAAATAGCACGGATCAGTTTGATGGATGCGCTACTCAGCTGTGATTTTGTTTTTCATCACTTTTATCATCAGAAGACTTTTATAACATGTTTTTATGGCTGTTTGATTCTATAAATGTGTGTTTTTTTCATGTCAGCTTAGATTCCCAGACTGACTTCAGCTGTTTTTTTTCTTTTTTTTTTTTTTAAACAATGATTAAAACAAATTTACAAGCTAAGCCCCTGCCTTAAAAGTCACGTTGTACTCGCCAGGGATTATATATAGTCGGAGTTATAACGGATGATTCAGAGCTCCTCACATCGCCATGACACTCTGCTGGAACCAAGTTCTACCATTCAAGGTCTCTGAAATATACCGTCACAACAAATCTTTAAATCTTCCCTCAGACTTTCACACTGAAATATTTTTATGGTCTTTTCTTGCTTCATTAAAGAGCTAAGCATCGTGAAGCAGAACATCTGACAGTATGAACTAAAGCTATGTCAAGGTTTTTTTCTCTCGTCAACATAATTTCATACACACCGTTTTTATCATTTCAGGACTGTAGCACATTCAACAACATTATATGCAGACAATTTAGTGCTACTAATGAGGTGAAAATAAAAAAAATAGCTGTGCCAGTTCAAACAGGTGACGTGAACAGGTACTGTAGGTACCTACAAAACAGGTAAATAGGTACTTACAGGACTGTAATGAAGAGTTGGTACAAAAGCAGTATCTATGCACGGCTGACTCTGAAGAGATGGTCTTTGTCATTTAAATGTTTACAATGTTTGTTCCTCAAAGAGAGATTGGAGGGGATTTTGCATTGGGATTTGATATCTGCTTCAACAATGCTGAGTGTGTAAAAGGAAAGGGTGCAAACCTGGAAATCTGTGATCTCCAATTCTGCAAATGGCATTGCATCAAGAGCCATCAATCATCAATAGCTGATATCCTTACAAGGGGCAATTTAAATTTTTGGGGACACCTTCATCAAGCATTACAATAAGAAGACACATCCATAAATGCCTCTTAACGTGTCAGATCTTATTTTTGAAAAAAAAAAAAAAAAAAAAAGGGTACTGTGTGCTCAGAAACAAAAAGATCAACCTGACTGGTATGACTAACAGGTAAAAAAGACACCATCTGCAACAGTCTGGAGTTGTAAAAGTGTTCTTCACAAAAGTAAAGCAGGAACATGTGCGTAGGCTGAAATTTTAGAGCAAAATGTGCTCCTTCAAAACCACTTCTTTTCCAGGGATCTTCATGCATTTTTCAACAAGACAATGCAAAAACCACACTATCCTGCTGACATTACAAAGACAAGGCTGAGGAAGAAGCAGGCAGAGGTACCAGACGGTCCCGTCTCCAGTCCTGACCTCTCTCTAGTAGAGAATGTGCGGAGAATTTTTAAAAACAACAACAACAAAAAAAAATGTGACCACGATGACCCCATTCTGCTGCAAACCGCAAGGCATGCTTGAAGAATGGGACAAAATAACAAGTGCAATGTTTCATCTCTTGGTTTTGTCAGAGCCAGAATGCCTTTTAAATGTTGCGTGAAGAAATATTACAAAGTGATAAAAGCTTATTGCCCGTATTTATTTTAAATGTGCTGTGGACCTGAAATGCAGAAATTGATATATTAACTTAAGAACTAAAGTAAACATGAAAGAAACATGTCTGCAAAGACATAAAAGTCAAAGTAACAACTAATGGTGACTTTCAGTATGAAAGCTGGGATTATCAGTTCCCACAGATCATTTAGTTGGCTAAGTGAGAACTTTTTTTATTAATGGTACGAATCTGTGTGTCTACCAAACCCTTGCAAATGCACATATCATCATAAATATTAAAGCAAATAGATCTAATCATCTATGTGACCTCCACTTGTTGCAGAGTTGCAGGAAACGGCAGCTTGTCCCCGCTGTTATCTACCACTTAACAAATAAACTTTTAGCAAATGCAACGGTAGCGTCTGCTTCTGCAAGCAGAGCTGTTGTTTGTCCGAACAACCCGCGATAATGCACAAAGTGTAATTATTTAAGATGGAAGTACTTTCTGGTGGAATCATCTCCTTTTTCCCCTCCCTGCAGCATACGTGAACCCAGTGCGCCATCTGAAATCCATCCTCTAAAAACATTAACGGCGATTTTGCTTTGGGTTTGTTTGTGCGCGTTCCACGACGTTCCATCATGTGTACTCATAAATGGAAGTAACCTTTGCAACACTTACACGCTGCAAACTTACATAATGCCAAATACACACGTTATCAATTGATTTTTTTTAATGCTGTCCCCAATTTGCATACGTCATAACAAAATCCTTAATTCATTTTTAACTGCATGATTAAGGAGTCAATCTGTTATTTAAGAGTCTAACAAAAAGGAATGGCAGAACTTACAATTACAATTATCAGCCACATCAAATGCAACTGAATGAATGAATCATCACGTGGGATTACGATAAGTCCAAATCCACTGGAAAGGCTTTTCAGCTTTGTTTAGTACTTACTTTATGTAATATATGCTGCAGCTTTTCCCAACAAAAAACGAAGCTAAGACAGGAATTTTTCATTCCTTAATCAAAATAAAGTTTCTCTTGTTGCAGTCTTACTGTCCCTTTCTGTGTGTGTTTTTTTTTGTTCAGTTTCTAGTTTCTCTCTCTCCTTCCAACTTTTGTTTCTCCATCTATTCTTTTTATTGCCCACTGACATTCCTCATCTCTGAGAATGAAATGTAATATCAAGGAGGAAAAAAAGAAAGCAGGGCTGAGGGAAAAATGCTGAAGAAAAGGGAGGAAGTAAAATAAATAAGGATAAGACACATGAGATAAATAACAAAAATTCTCGAGGGTCTTTACGATGATAGATGAATGTTAACAGGATCTCAGATGACGGATGGAACAAGACAGCGAGAAAATGACATGACTGGAACTCTGCCTCGACATTTTTATCCAACTGCTGACAGTAAAATATAACCAGGACGGTTATTATGAGGGTCTGTAGCACTAATTCCTTCAGCCAGATGTCAGAGGCACGCTTGTGCTTACTTCCACTTTATGTTTGCAAAATTACTTAAGAGTTATCACATCCAATTAAGAAGGCTCTCTTTTTTTTTTTTTTATTTGGCCACATTTTTAATCAGCATGTTTAAACTACAGTGCAGTGACTCGAAAAAGGAAGTTACTCTCCAAAAAGTCTGTCAAAATCTATTCGCATCAAAGCTGGAGCTTTGTAATAAAAGAAAACCATCCAGACAGGATAGAAGCTGCAGCTTTAAAATGCCGGAGCTTTGATCTGGTGTGAAAAGTCATTATTTCGATTCCTTTCTTCTCCCAGAGCAATATAAACACACAAACACGCACTTACAAAAATGTATTTTACGGGAACTTGAAGGAATCTCACGGGATACTGTATATGTGCCTTGTAGGTGCCGCAGTTTTTCCCATGTAGGGTAGAATATAATTATAAAAATTTTACATCACATAAACGCAAAATAGACACAGATGGGAAAGATCAAACATTCATGTATGTATGTAACGATTCACTAATAAACTGGTTGAGAAGATAATATGCAATCAATCATCAGCTTTAACCAAACAGTATAATCTGCTTGTGGCAGGAAACACTGTATGACAGTTTGATCTTCTTTTAAAAATAGGTAGTGTTGCCGAAGTTATTATATAGTGCTGGTGGAAATGAATTGTACATTTTCTTGACATCTATTATAGCTGTCAAAGTACTGCGTTTCTGTGTCTTTTCCAGGCTGGGTGGGTTTCATCAGCTGGTGTGCTGAAAACAGGAAATATCTCAAACATACATTAGACATTGTGAGATGGTCTTGTTAAGATGAGCCATTTATAGTCCCCAGTGGGTGAAATGTAATAACTTAGGGGATCCCTGATTTCTTATATGAAGCAGTCTGCTGGTTTACTCTTTTGTTTTGTTTTTATTTTTCGGCTGAAATGCATCATCCACTGAAAGATAGCCATCAAAATTTGACAAAACAGCCCTATTATCAAGATGATGAATCCCGTTCATATAAATATGTTTGTTAAAATAGATAAGTTGTTAACTTGCCAGTAATTGTCTTATTTCAAACCTCAATCATTCAATCCACCAAACACCAAACAAGAGTCAAAGTTGTTTGGCATTGGCAGAGAAGATTTGGCAGATTTTAATGAGCACAAGCCGCATACTCGGCTCTGCTGCTCATCCCACAAATGCATGTTTCTTACAAATGTGGCACATTTAAAAGGGACATAAAAAGGTATAAGAGTTATTGTGAAGAAGCCTTGCAACAATAAAGAATTAATCTACCAAACAAATTTCCACACTTTTTGTGCTAAGTTTAGATCACAGCACGTGGACGCACTTGTGATCCCCTTTTTACTCCACCTCCACTCTCTGGATGTGCATTCACAATGATCCCATGAAGGCACAATATTGCCTCCCTAGAGTGAGCTTTCATTCAACTCTACAGTGTTCCACAATCTAAAGATGGTCTCTTTCCTCACCTTTGCTGTCCACAGCCAACAACAAATCCCTAATGATCTGGTTGCTTTATTCAGTCACCCGCAGATAAAACACAAACCTGAATAAAAATGAACATAAATTAACAGCCCTTTACACACAGCAGTCATGCCACGCTTTTCCCTTTTGGAAATTCACACATACTAAACAGAGGCAGCACAACTCTACATCACAGCATAGAGACTGCTTGCTGGCTCTGTGGTATCGCCTGACTGAAACGAGCATCCATAATGCCAGCTCGTACTTACACACAGAGCTCCTTTCCCCCCCAGTTTCATCTCCTGAGGCGCATCAAAAATGTCTTGCCTCAGGTGATAAACAACATGCAAAGGGATTGGAAACTGTCTGGCATCGAAGTGCTGTGTTTAAGGGGATAAAGTTTCCGCGGGGCTAAAGAACCCATGGACAAACCCATGTTTCAGCCCATTTGCAATATACCTCTGTTACATACAAATGTTGGCTGTGGTTTTTATTGATGTGAAAGTAACAAAAGCTTTAAAAAAAAACGCTATGTAATTCAAAAAAGAAAGTCTGTGGTCTAATATACCTGCACCTTTGACACTTCGTTCCACCAACTCCCCCATGCCCATCCCTAGAGATGTGAGCAGCGACTTGGCCGGCAATAATGACAAGCAAGGACATAATGAGCCGAGCAGACTTCTGATAGGCTCCGGCCCCATTCACAGCACACATCCAGCAGCCATAATGGATTCATTTAAGAAGCCACGTCTACAAAGCCCGAGCATCAATTTGGCATGCAGCTGCAGACCGGATAAAACACACACATCTTCACAACTCAAAACACACTCAAAGCCGGGCATGGAGCCGAAGCGCACTGCAGCGTGCGCGCCCACGGTACTGTAGGGGTAACTTAAAAAAAAACAAAAAAAACACTGCTGAGTTGGCGACTTGAAAAAATGAAAGAAAAGAAAAAAAACTTCTGTAACTTGTACTTCTGTGCAAGCACGCAAAAGCGCCGCCGGGCGCGTCTCTCTTTTCTCCGTCATTTCTTTCCCTCTATATTTTAAATTGAATTTTCCTGCTAACCATCAGCCTTTCTTACCTTTCCCCTGGCTTTGGAGAACTGTTATGCAGTCATGCCGCCGGATGCAGTAATAAAAGTCGCTGTCACATCATGCCAGAGTGTGTGGTCGCTTCTCTTACCTGGTGGACTTTTCACCACAGCTGAGGTGGGAAAAAAGCGACTGCTGTAGTCAGATAGAGAGGTGGAACTACAAGGAGAGAGCCTCTCTCCCTCTCACTCCCTCTCTCTCCTCCATACGCACGCTACCTCTTGCTCTGTGTGTCCTCTCACACATGCACACACATACAGTACACGTCTTTACTTCCTTCATCATAAAACAGCATCAGAAGTCAGCCTTTCTCCCTATGATTTTCTCTCTCCTCCCCCACTTTTCTCTCCCTCCATCCCTTCCTTGAAACGGCCCATATTTAACTCCTACTGAAACCTACAGTGACTCCATCCGGTTGACTTGTAACAGAAGGTTAAAAGTGGAGGAAGAAGTGGAGGAATTGCAACCCGAACAGAAACAGAAAGTATTTTATGGAGTGCCCTATAGAGGGTTGAGATATAAATAGAAAATATAGCATTTGGGGCAAGCCCATCTGTCGTCCTGGCATTGAGGATGCAAAGCAAAAAATAGTTTCTGTTGTTTTTTTTTTACCTGCTTGCTTTGGTTAAAAAGTTCTTAAGGTGTTCAACAGTACAGAATCATCATTTCTAAATTTTCCACATGCTCTGTTGGCAACAGCTCAGGTCTACATGGAGGCCAGCACCTGTACCTTCTTCTTCCTCATCCATTCCTGTGTAACATGAGCAGATAGTGGTCTTGAAAACAAAAAAAAAGCATAGATGTCCGAGGAAAAGGTGTGGTCTTGAAGGTATCGTCCAGAATCGTTGCTGCAACCAATTAGAAGTGCTCTTCTCTTCTCCAGAGAAGTCAACAACCTCTCTAGTGAAAGGTAACATAACCTCCTTTAGAAAAAACGTTTTTGTTTTGCACAGTACAGTTTCTGAAAGAACAGTCGGTTGCTCGTGTGGTTATATTAACATTTGATTAATAACAGTTCTCAACATTTGGACCAAACAAATGACTACAAATTTTGGATGACATCCCTCAACCATCCCTCGTTCATCATTTTTTTCAACCTAATTTCTAACTTTATTTAAAGGGATTTTAACTGATGAGTTCATACTGTATGAAAAAAAAAAACACTACTCATCAAAGAATAGGTTGTTTCTTGGTAAGACTTATAATTTAGGATCAATGGAGGGGAAATGTATTTTACAGTTATGATCAAAGCCAAACTTTTTTGCTTCCTCCTAAGGCCTGTTCATACCCTGTATCCTCAGCGGCTGAAACTTACACAGAATGACTCGTGTGATGGTAAAAGCAACTAATTATGTCTAGTGTCCGCCATGTGTTGCCTTGGCAACATCATTTGCTGCGTGCAGCCTTTTAAGCATACACTATCTCACAAAATCCTTGCAACACACTTCACATATTGTGAGGACATTTTTAATCGCCAGGTTTTATCCACCTAAAACTTTTGATTATGTTGGAATTAGCTGTTTTTTTTTTTTACTTAAGTATTAACCAAAAACCAACCATTGTTTCTCATTTTTAGTCCAAAATAAGCAGCAAGACAACCAGAGGGCTTTATTCATTTTTATGTCTTTGTGTCTTTTCCTTAAATTTTGATCTCCCCTTACCACCATTTGTCTGCCTTTCTTTCCTTTTTGAAAACTTATTTTTGTTCTTTTTATAAAGTTAACTGAATACAAATATGATATCACAAAGTTTGAAAAACTATCATAAAATGAGTGATTATCTTCTTTTTTTTTAATATATAACATAACCACATTTAAAATGATCAGTAGATTGAGGACATTAAACAAAAACTTAAGTGCATGAAGTTTGATGTTTGTGTCTCTACTGAGCAGGAGGGTGGTTTCTATCTATTTTGTACACAAATTGGACCACGTATGAATTCAACATCTGTTAGAACTTCGGACACGTTTGAATGAGCAAATCAACTCCACTGGGATTGAAACAAAATGGGAAGACATGCACAAACATGATGAAAGGCAAGAACACAATGTTTACATAGATCCCCAAAGGTCCACTGAGCGAGAGGAACTTGAATCGTCGTTCTCTTTTATAGCCTTGAGTTAGCTGGAGGGGGCGTGTTTGTGAAATCACCCACTGATCTTCATTCCTCAAAGCAGGTATTACAGTGTACACTCTTACAAAAGACTTTTAAACTCTTACAATATAGTAGTTGGTGTTTTTTTACCTTCACTTGTTTCAAGTGAGTCCATCAGAGTTCTTATATGTTTATTATTTTTCACCTGTATGTGTATTTTTTTGTTTTTTTTAACTATCTACTGCAGGTTCAGATTGTTGCATGACAAGGCTGCAGGTGTCGTTTTACTTTAAGTGTTGTCACTCCTAAGACTAGAATAAAACCCTGAAGGAAAAAAAAAACTGAAAGAAGTTGCTTACTTCAGTAAACGTCTGCAACTATAAAAACATCTGTTTCCTCCAGGAATTGTTTAGGAGTAAACAATAGCTTATGTTGGTTAATACCAACTGGGTGTTCACAAGTAAACAGAGTGTGCTATAACAACTCAAAATGGATTATATATGTTTATCTTGCAGTCTAGTTTTGTTTCCTTGTTTAAAAAAAAAGGAAAGAAAATGCAAAATAGCAAAACCAGCAAGGAAAAAGCATGAATGAAACCAAGTTTAGATTACTTTGAGCTTTGAGTTGCTGACTTTTTATCTTTTTTTTTTTTTTTTTTTTTTTTTTGCAGCTACCATATGCTGTTATAAAATCACTTTGAAAGCACAATCAGTTTAAATATTACAATAATGAATTGCAGGCAGGGATACATGTTCATCCAAGTGACTCCACATGTCCAAAGTATTTATTTTCAATCCGCCTGGAACCTTTCTGTCTGTTTATAGAACTGGCTGTTTCTCTCCACCACCTCATCTTTTTACTGCTCCCCAACTTCTATTTGTCTTCTCTCTCCTCTTTACCAGCTTCTTTTTTTTTTTTTTAATCATCAAATTGTATCAATTCCCAGCACTGCGTGATGCCTCCTGGCCCCAAATGTGAAAACTCACTGTGAAAGAAATAAAACAGATGGCTGGGGAGTCCCGAGGAGCCTATCTGCTCGCGTCTAACATGAAGGTAATTTAGTAAAGCGTCGTGTTTGTTTTAGCAGTGTGTCTCACGTAAATTGACTTGACTGAAAAGAAATAAATTAGTTTAAAGCTGAGAACTACCTCTCGCTTGAAGCGGAGCAACAATTACACAGCACATGTGACTGCCACAAGAACCGTAAATGCAGCAGAGAAAAATCTGAATATTTGACTTTTTTCCTCATTATTCTGTACACTTTTATGACGTTAAGCAGTAAGACATGTAGTAAGAATAATAAATAGGAAGATCCATGCCTTTCATTACAAAGGGTGAAAGATGATAAATCAACCATGTTTACAGTCTTTACCTGCACAGATTTTTGTGCCATGTCGGCTGATTGAGTTACAGTCATTTGATCTGGTTCTGTAACTTTAAATTAACCATTTTAGGTTTTTATTGGAGCTCCAGTTAGCAACAAAGTCCCTGAATAAATCCGACTTACTGCCATAAATGCACTTCCTAACCAAAGTGTTGATTTCTTTGTAAATGTTATTAATTACCTCTTTGCTGTCTCCTGTTTGCTTCTGACAGTATAGTTGAACTCACACACCTGTCATTCCAGCTGTCTTTAAGTTAAAGTCCACTGGATCCTGCATAATCTGTCAAATGAAATTCAATTTGGGCATCTGAGTTTGATATTCCAAACCTATCTGTCCTGACGTCTTTGAGTCAGGTAGGAAGTGTTTTTCTGTCCTGCAATACCATTTTAGAAAGAATTTCCGTTTGGCCTTGGTGAATGAAATTCCATTTTAGTCCTCAGATACAAAATGTGTTTAATATGTTTCAGGTCGAGGTTTGTTTTTATTGTGTTCTTGAATTGGAAGAAAAACTGCATCTTAAACTTGACATTAATGCGGGAAGTTCCACCACAAATACTCCTCCAAACTCCAACTGCAAACTTTTTTTATTTCTGTTAAATGTGATTAATAATACGTTTGTGACAATTACTGGAAATGCATGGACACTGTACTCCAAATGTAATGATTTTCAGGTCAATAGTAAAAAAAGTATGTTTGGAAGAGTCAGAGTTGGTTGTAAGTATTTAACACATCAAGACCCGTTCAACAGAAGAACAATGCAAACAGAGCAACAATAATAATGTCCAATCATAGAACAGAGGGGCGAGAAACGGGTGCAGGACTTGTGATTTCTTCATTTTCAGTAATCGTCACTTACTGTGTTATTTAAAAGAACAATGTGCTTGTTCCTGGATGGATTGCAGTTATTTCTAGTGTTTGCAGGGATTGTGATACTACTTGAGAGGCTTTTGGACGTTGGCGACAGTTTCTCTCAGGTTTTGCCTCCAGCCTGCCCCTTTCGCTGTTGGATTTTTATTTTCAGACTCGACCTCTGCCTACGTAATAAACATTGGACTTTTGAGTCTAAACTGTCTGGCGCCTGTCTCTGGGTCTCCTTTGTTGCCATTATGTACCTGTAGTGTTTAAAATGTGTGTCTGTGCTCTTCCACATCACAGTGAGAACCTACCAGAGAACAGGGCAACTGCTGATTTATTTTTCTTCATGTAAATAAATTGTGGATTAAGCTTGTTGCTGTGCTCAGACTTAAAAAACAACAACAACAAAAAAAACAATAAAATAAAAAAAATTAAGTCCACATTTAGGAATTTTCAGTTTTTATTACACAAAATAAACAATAAAAATTTACCCAATGTGCACACACCTGTCTATGTATACATACCTGTATACATGCACACACACAGCAATACACATAACACACATATTTTGTTTAACATGTCTGAAAAGGGGCAGGAAGAAGTAAAACTTTTTTTTAATCTGATACCTTCTCCAATATTTCATAATTACACTTTACATTCATCTGGTTTTCGGAATCGTATGAATTTTTGAAAAACCCAATTCCACCATGCTGCACTCCGACACCAAAACCATCCAAGCCAGGTCCACCCCCCCCCCTAGTGATTTACTTTTATTTAACAGTATTTCATGCATTTTAGTCTATAAAAGACAGCCAAACGTGGGAGCACTTGCACATACATTATTCTGTAAAAGGCTTTACGCTTGTATTAAACTGTTTAGGGTGTGCTGGGAGCTGGATTTCGAGTTAAAAAGTATCCGAGGACAGCTATTACTACTCAGTACATTTACTCAGAAAAATAATCATGTGGCATCACCTGGTTATTCTGGAATGATTAGTAATCAATGTATGTTATTTGTTTAATGTAACATGATGCGCTAACTATAGTACAACACTGTGCTTAAGTGTGTGCTTGTTTTTATGTGTGTGAGGAGGATCAACACGGCAGCTGTCATCGTGTGAGCTATAAGGTCTTGCACGAAACAATATAGATGGGAAGGCTGTCGCGGACAAATAAAGAGGTTCAGAGTTGCTTGATATTTGGCCCGAAATAAGTGATTGTTTTTTAGTGTCCATGTGTGTTTGTGAGTGCATCCCACATGCTGCATTCCACTTGTGCTCAGATGTCAGAACTTGGGACTCCGATTGATGTTGTATCTGCTGAAAATAGTGAAAATCTGGATGAATTCAATTTTCCACAATGTGGCAAAGTTGGAAAAACGAGGTGGGTATTTCCAGGAGAGTGTGTTATCCAGTATTTTCACACACAACAGCATTGTAGCAACATGTGCCTATAAAAAAAAAACAACAAAAAAAAACAGTATTATGTAGGCAGCACAATAATTTGACACAAAACAACATCACTGCTAAAAGAAAGATTGAACCAAAGCTGTCACTCTCAACCGACCCTTTTAAAGCCAGCTGATTCAGAACCTTTGGGTTGTTTCACTTTGCCTGGTTTGATGAGTTGGAAAATCTAAGCACCTATACACAAAAATAAATAAATAAATAAATAAATAAATAAATAAATAAATAAATAAATAAATAAATAAATAAATAAATAAATAAATAAATAAATAAATAAATAAATAAATAAATAAATAAATAAATAAAATGATGAAAGGTAATGCATCAATTTTAAACAGGCTTTTTAATATTGGCTGTGGCAATATGGAATTGATATAAAAAAGATTAATCAATATATTCTTATTCTTTATAAAATTAGATCAAATCCTTCAAATATTTGTAATAAATGACATCTGTATTATGATGCAAGGAGTCACGCTTAAAATCCAATTTGATCCTCTTCCTTCCTTCCTTTTGTCATCTCCTGGCCCCTCACTCCACATCCCCACTTCCTTATATTATTAGTTCTTTTCATCTTCCAGTCACGGTGTCTATTTGATTGGAACTTGAGCTTATGAAGTTTTCTTTGAGGTCATGTTCGGCCCGTTTCAATCTGAAGTACTATATTCCTCATACGCATAATTTTCTGAAGGAAATTCGAATCTCTTTTTTCCTCGCCCTCTTTCACCTGCTTCTTAGATATATACTTCTTTTCTTTCATGTGGCCCATCTACCCCCTCCCTGTTGTTTGCTTTGTCACTCCCTCCTCTTGAGACTCACCATTCCCTTAACTTCATCATTTGAACTTTAGCTTTTAATTGTAACATCCAACTGACTTTCATCCTCTCACCATATCATTCTACTTTGCCTTTGTCGCCATGGCATCTTCGTGGCATCTGTAAGTGATGAATGTGAAGCGTGGTTCCCTCTGAAACCTTCTACGGATGTAAATGGGTATCTTAACAATTGATGTGAGTGTTTGGGAACTTACACACTTTAATGTAGATGGATTTGTCAGCGTCTCCCATTAACTGTAAACTGACTCTCTTGATTCATTTCAGTTGTTATTCAAAAGCATTGATCTATACCCCACAAGCATCTTTCATTTCTTTCTTTATTGTTTTGTTTTTTGTTTCAAACAAAAATGAATGAACTACATACTTACAACAACTCACTGGGGTGGGAGTCTGCTGGGTTGGTAGCCCTCAGTAGCACTGTTGGGGTGACCTCATTCCGGTCTTGGGTCCTGTTGGATCGCTGGTTGGCCCCACCCCCCAATGTTATATATATGGTGTATATATATATAGATATATATAGAGAGATAGAGAGAGAGAGAGATAGAGAGAGAGAGAGAGAGAGAGAGAGAGAGAGAGAGAGAGAGAGAGAGAGAGAGAGATAGATAGAGAGAGATAGAGATAGAGAGAGAGAGAGAGATATAGATAGAGAGAGATAGATAGATAGATATAGAGATATATACACACACACACACACACACACACACACACACACACACACACACACACACACACACACACACACACACACACACACACACACACACACACACACACACACACACACCACACACACACAAGACCACACGTCAGCTTCTACCTTTGGCCTCAGTTAGGTCCTCCAGTCATGTCAGGATGATTATTCCAAGTTCACTAACCAGACCACTAGACTACATTAACTACATTAGAAATAGTCACTAACAGAACTGCAAACCAGAATTAGTGACCTACATATATAGTGATCCACATATATATCCACCCAAATGTGACCCACAGCCGCTCGGCCCATGTGGCTATACTGGTAGGCTTGCTATGACCTACAAGTGACTGCGACCAGCCCAATCATGAGTGGCAAGGGTAAACATTTCTGTAGTAACATTTAAAATGAGGATGTATGACTTATTGGATCAGAATCAATGTAAAGTAAATTAGTTAGTAGATTAACAAGACTAAACCAGCAAAGCCAGCTCCTTTCCAGGCATACTTGTACTAAAGTACACTGCAGTAACTGGAAAAAGAGGCCTATTAAAGCAGTCTTCAGGAAACCTATGGGCCTGTGTGCCTAACAGAGAGATAAAGCCACACTGTGAACAAACTGCAGGTGAGGAAAATGTATGTAATTCAGAAAAAAACAAGAAAGATATTCAATGCATTTCCCCTGGATTTGGTTTAGAATAAAGTGCCATTGTTTGTTGCTACTTTCCACCAATAAGCATAGGTATATTCACGTTGTGCTGGCTTGCAAAACTTGACACCGAATTTATGACAAACATATGTTGTAACTTCAATATAACTCATCACTTTACACATTTTAACCAAGTCTGTGTTTTTAAACCTGTTTTGATATTGACTTCAACATCAGCTAACCATAGCTGTATTGAACAAAAACAGGCAGCCAAGCTGGATTTAGTTTTTGTAGAAGGTTCTCACATGAAACCTTCTGCTTAAAAACTAACCAATAAAACAGCAGAACGTAGACTGAGGAGAAGAAGAACAACAGGCAGCATTTAATGCTTTCATTAGTACGTAAACCGTACATAGCATGTGAAAAATGTTTGTTTCCAAGTCTCCAATTGCCACTTTCTCTGTTTGTCTAACTTTATAAATTCTGTCTTTCGCTCGCCCTTCATATTTCCTGCTGAACCTTTGCACACTCTAAACATCCTCCTCCCACGTCCTCCTTCTCGTCCAGTCTAACCACTACTCCCAAGATAAATCTAAACCACAGTGAAAACACACACAGCCCTCAGCTGTTGGACCAATCACTGAGGGAGAGAGAGAGAGGAACCCGGGGGAGCAATGGAGAGAAGAAAAGGAGAAATAACATTCCAAAAAAAGAAAAAAGAGCTTTTGAAAGACAGAAAGAAATCACTTGGCTGTCTTTTCCATCATTGCTTTGTTTTGTTTTTAAAGATGTATTCAGATTATTAATAAAGTTTAAAACAGAAAGACTAAGGAAAAGTATGCAGTGTTTTTTTGTCTATTGGTATTTGTAACTCTAACAAATTTGAGTCTTAATAGTTTGTTTTTCTTCTTTTATTTGAAGGAAGTGGTGTGTGCATGACTGATTTATACTTCTCATTTGATCTCAGTTAGTGGTCTGAGTGCTTTGAAACTGACCAAAGCATATATCCCACCACTGGGGTTTCACTCATGTCAGTCTTGGAGAGGGCTATTAACTTTTGTGAGTGAAGAAACCTAAATGTGCAGGCAGCTGTTTATTCACTCCATCAGTTTGGTTTCGTGGTTGAGTCACCTGGCATGTTTGTTATCACGGTGCGTTATGAATCCTGACGATTTATATGGATCCTGCACTTCCAAAAGCTCAAACGTTCCACTCAAATCATCAGAAAGCTCCAAAGAAAGGAATCCTTGGAATCTTTGTACTGTGTTTAATACTATAATTTTAACGGCCTGTTTTAATGATGGTGGTTAGAGTCTAAAAAAATGGTGTGGGTAGTATTTAGTGAAATCTAGGGGTTGCAGACACCCGAGAAGCTCTTCTTTTCCATTCTCCTCCAGGTGTGAGGCCACAGTGGCAGTTTAAATTTTTATTATGATTGTATAGATAATATTGATGAATATTTTCCAGTTCAACTGCTCTGTCTAATACTAGTCATCCCTGAATCACACATAATTGGACGTTTGACAGGCTGGCAAACTTGCACACTTTTATCTTTTATAAAATCTGAGTGATTAAACATTACAGAGTATAGTCTTACTACTAGAGAGGCAGCTGTTACGCCGTTGCTGTGCAATGACCTTTAAAGATCCATGCACCTGTCAGAAAAGCTAATGCATGTTTAAAGTAACATAATTATATGAAAAGAAAAGCTTTACAGTTGTCTATAACCATTCGGCTTTAGGTACGTAAAGTAAAGCTACATATACCACTTTTCAAAAACTAAGTTACATGGTGTTGTATTCAGCAATAAAGGAAAACAATTAAGAGCCAATATTCCATGGAAGAAACACAAAACAAGGTGAGTTTGATGTCTTCTCCAAACAAGCAGCTGTTGTTGCACAGTACAAAATCGTACTGTATAAAACCCTCCAAAAACCCACCTATGGTTTATTCCATTTTTCCAGCAGTCATGTTTGTTAATATACTACAACTATATAAGTGTTGTCAGGGGAGCAAAATCATTAAAGGGACATCTTGAAATAATGACAACGAACAAAGGACTTTATATAAAGTGACATTGTCTAGTGGACATAAAACTTCCTCAGTATTTTGCTTTCGTTCCCCTGCGTTAGTTTGATAGTTTGCATTGTGTTTTAGATATGATATATGCTCTGCATCCTCGCTTGCACTCATGACATATGCCTACTTAGTTCTTCCGTAATGGTGAAAAATTGGTTTGCGAGTTTTATTGTTTACTAAGCCACTGCTTAAGGCTCTGCAAGGCCAGTGTCCTCGGTTCGGTGAGTACAGAGATGTTTTAATATAGCTGCCTTGAGGACAGCAAGTAAACCACTTGATGGAGATTAAGTGAATTTTATGCAGCAGTGGACAGGTTTTACCCCCACCCCCACCGTCACCACACGCACACATACACGAAGAGTTACACAAGCCTTTGGCCACACCTTTAATATTATGACAAAGACTGAGCAGAGTTTATTTTCAGCTGCAGCCTCTTCAGTTCAAATACGTCTTGTCTTGTCTTAACCAGTGAGTTATGTCAGTTTCACAGATGCATAAAGTCCTGTCAATACTTTTACATTGGTGGTAAATGATCACGGGTGCATTCACAACACTTCAGTGAACACCACTGACTGTAAAGAAATTCTTACTGGCCACAATGAAAGTAAAGATGCTAAAAGTAACAGAATTCACTTTGCTGCCTTTAAAGGAAAACAATAGATTATCTCAAATGAGCTGCTCCATTAACAATGCTTTTAGGTAAAAATACAATGAAAACTGTGTCTATGCTGCTTTCTCTGATGTATGTTATTATAATCCTGCACTGCAAATAGGTTCTAATGCAATTGTTGGCTCATAAATAATATATTTTCACTTTTACGCAGGGATCTGTCCATAACAGCTAGAGGTCAGAAGAGAGGACATGTGGCCCAGTGGCCTAATGGATAAGGCATCAGCCTCCGGAGCTGGGGATTGTGGGTTCAAGTCCCACCTGGGTCGTGCTCCGTTTCCTTTATGAATTGGTCCATTGTGTCTATCACCGCAGAAGTGGCTTCTTGCTTGAAGTGCTATTTATTGAAGCCACAGCAAGAGAGACACTTTAGTTTGCTTTCCAAAAACAGCTTACTTACCACAGAACATCTGCAGTTCAACATTGGACTTTCCAGAGAATAGCTGACCCCGTTCCCTTAATCTTACTTCCAGTCATCCTCAGCAGCTATCCACCTTCTACACTCTTCATTTATTTCCCTAATATTAAAGTTGTTCTACCAGATCAAAATCAAAGAGTCTGACTCCACCCATTCAAAAGGTTGATATTTTCCTAGATTTTTTTTTTTAATGCTATGAACTTTCTTAAAAGAAAAATCATATTTTAGGATTGTTGCGTTATCTACTGGAGTGATCCAACTCTACTTCAATTTGCATTAACAGAAAGAATAAAAGATTGTGAAAGACGATGCACAACTCGTCTTTAGCTTTTGTTTTGTTTCAAGATGTTGGAAACATTGCCAGTGTTTATAGAGATCCATTTGTCCTAAGTGCTTTTATTTGGAAAGCAAAACATGAGAGCTACAAGCTGGCCCGTGTCCGTTATCTAATCAACATTCAACTCTGCCGGTCTGTTTCTTGTGGTTCCTCTCTGTACACGGGTTTTGAAATTCTGCCTCTACTGAGGTCACTTTTACTCACGTTCCCACTTTTTCCTATAATTGGTTGGTCTACTCAGAAATAGATGGAGTGCCAAATTGTTTAAGTTCCAGAAGTGATGAGCCATTGAAGGACTATTGTATGTGAGCTGCTTCGGTTTCCTTCTTCTGTGTATCATTCCCCGCTGCACGGCTGTCGATCAATCACCTGAAGAAGTCTCATCATCTCTCAGTTCATGCCTGGCTCATTTTATTAAGTACGAGAACATGTTCAGACAAATATTTTTAGCAGAAGCATCATATTTGAAGAGAATAAGTCCATATATAAGAACATTGTGCCAAGAAATCTGGGAATATGTGTGAACTTGCCAGGGAAGTGAAGGAAGGTTTGGTATTTTCAAAGGCATAGGGATGTGTTTTTTTGTAGTTTTTTTTTTTTTTCAAATATTTAAGCATAGATGAAAATTAAAAATTAGGCATTTTTAGTTCAGTGTTGCGCAGTCAGACTACACGGAAGTCCAGTCAGCCACATCAATAAGGAATTATCCCTTAGTTCTCAGTTTTGTGTGTTTAGGTCCCATCTGCTATTTTGTTTGTTGTCATATCTGGACATCACGTTGTAAAACTAGGTTCTAAAAAAAGTACAGGAAATAACTGTTAATCCAAATATAGTTTTAAGTATATATAACAAGAAACTGTAAAAGGCAGTTTACACGAGAACATATGAAAGTGGCCGGAGGAGTTTTACAACTGTGGTCATACTTCGTAGAGCAGAACCGCTATTAACGTTTACAGCTAAATAAAAGACTGACTACCATAAAAGTAGTGGAACACAGAACCATCCCTAAACACAAGCGGTCAGTGGATGGATGGCTGGAAACTCTCTTCATCCTCTTCGTGTAAACACACGAACTCATTCAGCTCCAGGAAGCCTCACCAAGATTTGGCACCTGATATTAGTTGATTTAGTTCCTCATCAGCTCAAGGAAAAAAACAAACAATCAAACAAATTTTAAAAAAAACTCTCCGATAGGATGTCATGATCCAGAATCCCCAAATGTAATTACTTAGACAACAGCAAAGCTAATATCTACATTGGATCTGTTGAATGCCAAGGGATGATGTCTTACCTCAGCTGCAGTTGCATAGATTTCCAACAGAGGGAGCTGTAACTCAGTTGATTATGAGCTGAGTAGATTTAAGTGTAGTTATGGTCATTTTGGCATCTTGCCTTTCAGAAAACTGAGTTCAGAATCCTGCCTAGAGCTGATTGCTCACATAATACTTCAGATACTGAATAATTAGTAAAATACCACACTTTATTCATTTTCTTTATGCGTTACTTCTCTCCGACTCTGTCTGTTCCCTTCAGTTATTTGTCAGTCTTGCAAGTAAATAGAGAAGACCACTCAGTGCTATAAAGGGAAACCTAAACATATTCAGTCGCTTGCACAAAACCATCAGTTGTAATCAATGCTTTGCTTTGCTTTGACACTTTAGGGTCCTGAACTCTGACATCCCTGAAAACCTTTAGCAGCTTTATGCTGCTGTTCTAGTACATTCAGTCTAAGTTCTTAACGTAGTTGTGGACATGTTGCCTTGATGTTTTACATACGCTTTCAGAAAAACATGTAAACACAATGTATATGAATATTTTATTATGGGAAAAATGACATTAGACCTAACAGAGAGTATATATAATCCATGGCGATGCCGGAAACAACATTGGAACTATTTGTCAGTTCTGAAGTGCAGCACATAAACAAGAATCTGAGCTTTTTGAAGAGCTTCAGTAAAGTAAAGTCTTTAAAATTGTCTTTTGGCTTTTTGGATGAATGAAGAATCTCGACTCATCTGCCAGCACCTCCTGATGTAGTGCGAATGATCCTCAGTGGCTCAGGGGTTGCTGATGACCTGTTTGATCCACTCAGTGAGCCTAGTGATTCGAGTGTAGACTCCATAGTATTCTGGACGAGCACAGCCTTTTCCCCAGCTCACCACACCAGCTAGGAACCAGCGTCCAGACGGCTCCTGACAAACTAAGGGACCGCCAGAGTCTCCCTGAGAAAGACAGGTAGTGTTTAGACACCATAAACATTGGCAGGATTTAACATTATTAACAGTAATTCAGTCATGACACAACTCTGTTTGAGTGAAAAGCTTTTACACCTTGTTTTCACAGCTAGTTTGCGTGAAGCAAATAACCCTGTCGCGTAAAAAATATTCATTATTTGATTTTACAACCCCAAACAGCCCGGATGTGGCGCAATAATTTGCAAACTATCATTGAAGTGCACTTTGTTTAGAATAGAAAATAGAAAACATACCAAATGTTTAAAGTGAGACTATCTTTCCACAGGAAAAATATACGTTTTTTTTTTTTTTTTATTTTGACGGCTGTAACACATCTCAAAAAAGTTGGGACATAGACTACAAAATGGGCCGCAAATGGTAAGGAGCTGCATATGGAGCAGCTTTCCCATCTGGAGAGGAAAGATGAAAACTGAGAGGTGTGTATCCACGTTTTAAGTCCTAAACTCCTACCCGCAGCTGGATCCACAGCTAAGCTGCATACTTGGACGTTTCACTAACTGAAAACATTTGTACGCATTATGAAACAAGAAACGACAGAAAATAAGATCCAGGAATGTTAAGCAGATCAAATCCTATTTCAGACAAGACTGGGACAACATTCCTCTCCCCAAACCCTTGCAAATGGCCTCACTTCCCAGACATACTGTACATGGACTGTTGGTATACGTCACCCTCTCGCAGCTTTTTTTGTGTGGGTTTCTGTTGCCAAAATCAGTTCTACAATCTTTTTTTTTTTTCTTAAGAAGTTACATTTCCTCAGTTTAAACATTAATTGTTTTGATGTGTTCAATGTGGGCTTATGAGATGATCAAATCTTCGCATTCTGTTTATTTACATTTTACAGTGTGCTCATTTTTGGGGGGATTTGGGTTGCACTTTCTTATTAAATTACTTAGGGAAGATTTGAAAAATGTAATTTTTTTACTTCTTCGGACGAGCAAGTGTCAACACACAGAGAGACATGACTGGATAGAAAATGACATCAACCGAAGGGAACCCAGACTTTAGCGGTACAACGACGTCTCTCCTCTGTACCTGACAGGCATCCTTTTCTCCACTGCGATAACCGGCACAAAGCATTCTGGGAGTGACCACGTAGCCATAGGAGCGAACACAAGATTCCTCGCTGACCAGACGAACATCCACCTTTTGAAGCACATTACTAGTGCTACCTGGAGAAAGTCAGAACACAGAGCACCGTCAACTGCTTTGACAAAAACTTATCAACTTTGGCAATAAAGAGCTTTGACTCCAACAAGGGAATTTAGAGACTTATATATACACACTAAGGTAAAAACAAAATCTACAGTTTGGACACACTTGCAACCATTACCTCAGTGTTAAAATAAATAAAATAATACTATTAACATAAAAAATAAAAAAAAATCAGTGGAAAAACACACTTAGTCAACAAATCAAGTCAGTTTCTCCAGCGTAAGACTTGGATTCAACCTGGTGTCGTTCCATTTAACCTTTTCCTAATTGGCAGTTGACACATTTGCACTCCACATGGGAATGACTTGTCACACAATATTTACATCCACTTGATTGCCTGTAGCTGCTCCAGAGGGGGTCAGTTGTGAGGGTATATTCTCTGTATCTGTGGATTGATACCAAGAACATTCTCCACCCACTGATGCACAGCTGCCCCGAAAACAAAAGTAGGCTGCAATACAGTTAAACCTCCTGCCAAATTAAAGTGATTCGGGTTTCAATACCTAAAACCATTATTTACGGGATATGCTGCTTCCATTCCTGGTATTTCCTGATACTTTAAATGGCCAGTACCGCTCACCTCCCTCTCGGAGCGCTCCCCAGCCGGTGACCCAGCAGAGCAGGCCCGGGTCCAGCTGGTGGGTGGGTGGTGGCAGGCAGGCAGGTCGAGCATGTCCACTCAGCAGTGCAGACGCAGGTCTGTCAAGCTTCAGCAGAGCCAGGTCGTAGTCATGGGATTCGTCATCATAATAGTGGTGAAGATGGATGCGCTGCACTCGCACCGCCTCCTCCGTGGGGCTGCTGCGGGTGAGGAGCAGCTTCCCGAGATAGACGGTCCACACTGATGGGGAATACAGACTGCGGGAAAAGAAGAAGAAATTGAGTTATAATGTTTTTATGGGGAAAATTTTGCTTCCGGTATTCTATTCTTCCAGAGATCTTAGCGACTGCACATATTTTTTTGTCATGTTTACAATTCCACCACATCAGCTGAATAAGAACAAGCTGCAGGAGCTTTTAATCTGCAATCAAATTAAACAGAGAACTGGTAATACCCTGCAGGATGTTGCAGCTACAGTTTTGGTCAGGGTCCAGTCAGCTGTTGATGTATTTGAAAGATGAATACATGAATACAGGCAGAGCTGTCAAAGTTAAACCCCAGACTGTAACAACCCAGCTGCAGGAAAGAAGTCTAAACAGAAACGGAACAATGGTTTCACTATACTTGACTTATAAGAAGAGTACAAAAAACCAAATGCCATATATGCCTCTCGGCTCAACCCAGCTTTATTCGCGTCATATTTTTCATCCACAAATTTGACCCAAAGTGCTACAACAGGGCAGAAGCCATGCTTGAATATATAATTAACACTTTAAATAAAAAATATATATATATATATATGTATATATATTTTCTGTGTATTATTTCATATGTCAGGCATTAAAGGGATAATAATATTCATCAAAAGCAAAGATTTAAGTTCAGCTGTTTTAGAATCCACATTGGATTGTCTGTGAAGCTGTAGGAAATCCTGGGATTGAAAGATGAACGTCAGTGAAGAAACTGGACATATTTTTTGAACAACAGAGGGTTTCTGGCTTTCTTATTTTTGCCAGTACAGTTTAACAACACTGTGATCTCAATCTGTCTTCTAGCAATTCCGTCCGTGTTACTATCTGAACTTACCGGTCGTCATAGAAACAGTGAGCGGCAGACACCACCCACTGACCGGAGATTAACGCACCCCCACAAATGTGGTTGCCCTGCACCTGGAGGCTGGCCTGCCATGGCCACTCCCCCTCGGAGGCGTTGGTACCCCCAACAATACGGCTGGAGAACTGTCTGAAACCACACTCTGAATACAAACCACACACACACACACACACACACACACACACACACACACACGTTTAATCACACAGTTACAAAATAATTACTGTCTCAGTGAAATATTTGATAAATACTGAGATTACACGCTTACTAGTGCAAATGTACTGTATTGCATTGATTCCCAACTGGTGGGTTAGGACAGACCCGTTTTCAGACCTGTTTTCAGTGTGTTGCGGGACTTTTCGGCTGATAAAACAGTAAAACTTTCAGGTAAAGCTATGCATTTTTGAGTCTTTCTAGCTTCTCAGTTGTTGCACTTTTTTAATTTCACGTTTGTGCATAGAATCACAGTTAATTCTGTACAATTTGAAGTTAAAACTGCACTACCTTATTATTAAAAACGTTTGAGAACTGAACATTTTTCTTGATTTGGGCCCCAGCTTTCACATGGAGAGGTGATGGTGGGTCAAGAAACCGGATCCGTTGAGAACCACTGCTCTAGTGTATCAAACTAATGTATCACATGACGATAACAAGAAAACCACCGGTATCATAAAAATATACTTAAATCTGATTTGAAATTTAAATAAAGATATTAAATGCAAAAGTCTGACTAAAGCACTGCGTACTGTTACTGTCTTGCCTCTAGCTGTCACCCAGTTACATTTGTGGAGAAAAATATGAGGAAGTGTTTCCTTGAAGGGGTGAGCAGTGAAAAGGTGACTGTGAATGCAGGGTTTTGTACTGTTAAACAGCACAACTGCTTCCTGATTCTTTTCTTTCAGTTGAACTTGTTCTCTTTCTTTAAAGCTACTTGGTCATTTATGGAAATCAAAAAGTTTTGTCGAATACCGTGGATGCTTTTGTTTGGGTATATCTGACCATGTTATTGGTGTCCTATAGAAGGGAGCACGTCACCAAAACCATTCATGGTCCGAACCAGTAGGCAAAGCAGATGTCTACAGGACCACATAAAGGGCAAGATTCTGCAGTGGTAATACCTGGAGAATAGTCACATAACAACAAGAAATGACCGAACAAAGACACACCGCACTGCTTCTCGTCTGAGGCATCGGGGCAGTCACTAACAGAGTCACACTCGGGGTTTGGCTTCTTCAAGCACGTCCCATCGGCACACACATACGTCATATCTGTACACTCCACTCCTGAAAAACACATACACATACAGGCAATTTAACGCTTTGCTTGGCTGCTGTTAATTGTACTAGTTCAGGGCAAGTAGATTTGATTTATTTTCTGTCCTAATGTTGCGTATCCGCGCATAACCACGTTGATTTTTTTTCCTGGCACACCTTACACAATGCTGCCAAGTTTTGAATCAGAGAGAGATTTGCTGCAGGCTGTGGCCCTCTTGTGTGTGAACATGTGTGTTATGCACATGTTAATGTGCTACCATCAGTACAGTTCATCTCGTCTGTGGCCTCGGGGCAGTCTGGGTGTTGGTCACACACTTTGTAGTAGTCCACACACTGACTGTCCTCTGGGCACTTGAACTGTGCCACACACACTGAAACACACACAAGGACAAATTCAAGTTAACGCTCACATGTTTCTGCGTATTTGGATGCATTTAATTAGACACAAACTAAAACTTTAAGACCCGGTGTGAATTTTAAAAAAGGGGATTTCCACCATTTTAACAAGTGATTTATGCTTTCATGTAAGCAAAATTACATCAGGTTATTATATTTGCACATTCGGGTATATTTATACTACAGGTAAATTATTTTATCACTCTTAAAATGGGAGGCCTGTCTAAGCAGTGGGCATTTGACCATGCCAATACCGTAATAAAAGCTGCTTTCTGCATTTTACAGGCTTTGAGTGGGAAAAGATTTTCTATCATCCAACTGGGTCCAGAATAAGCTCGTTCAACCAGTCTCAGGCTTATAGGCAGCCTGCTTTAATTAGCAGGACACTGATCCGGCTCTCAATGCCTTTGTTTTGCTTGTATGTGTAATGAAGCGTTACCCGGAAGCTACTTAAGGTCAGTCAGTCCCGAGCAGTGTTTTATGCCTGCTTTCGTCGCTCTGCATGGTTCATTCCAATTACTCCATGGAGCAAGAGGTGGTTGTCTTCTGCTAACCAAGCTCGCTGCTTTTTAAATCCCACCACCTTCCGACCTTCCACTTGTTGGTTCCAGGTCAAAGGATTGGGAGGATTAAGTTTGTTTGTTTGCTAATAAATTGGGATTGAGTAGATCAGAGCCGAGGTGCCAGAACTTACTTGTGTTTTATTATAATTAACGGATTTGAAATCCTAATTGTGATAGTTGAACTACTGAATATCATTTTGTGAGCTTCAGATATCCTAAAGTTTCACAAGTTTGCTCACATGTGGTGAGGTGGAAGATAACGATTAAACAGTAAAATATAAAACTGGACAGAACCTCACTGTTTTTTGGGGGTTTTTTTTTTGGTTTTAGCAATGCCACTCTCCCTTATGTCTGGATCTAACCACTTTTGGGTTTTGTAGTTTTTTTCTTGTTTTCACCTCAGCATCTGCAGGCTGACGGGCCGCGACTGGCTCCATCACTGGCTCCA
This sequence comes from Xenentodon cancila, assembly GCA_014839995.1. Taxonomy (NCBI): domain Eukaryota; kingdom Metazoa; phylum Chordata; class Actinopteri; order Beloniformes; family Belonidae; genus Xenentodon; species Xenentodon cancila. The sequence goes on along the minus strand of CM026198.1, from coordinate 17,433,427 downwards.
CAGCCTGCCCCTGCCGCTCCTTTTTGCTGCCTGCCAGTTGCCACAGATTGACACCGTCTCTTATTGTGACCACTTGCTTGTTTTTGGTTTAGCGTGAACCTAATTTCAAATTTAGAAAAGTGACTGTGCGTGTTTTTATCAGGGTTTGTTCATTAGTTTTGACTACCTGAGGCATTAGTTTGGTTGTATGTACTCTCTTGAGAAAAGGATTACATAAATATATATGCATCCAAAAGCCCCCCAATACATTTACCAACATCTTCTTACATTTAGCCTTAGAAGTAATAATCATCTGCCCCAATTGAAGCCTGACCTTGAACTGGAGTAACCAGGTATTGGTATTAATCCTTCTGTAATTAGATTTGATGGTTTAACGTTTTTCATTGGGATACATAGAGTATCTACATTATAACTTTGTGTTCTAAATTCAGAACTTAAATAAATGTATGCTTCATAAAGTTTTGTACCGCAGTTCCTCTCGTCCAGGCCGTTGGGACAGTCCTTGATTCCATCACACACAGGAGTGCAGAGGCCATTCACAGTGCACAGGAACTGGCCTGGACAAGCTGTATAGCATACGCAAAGAATCCAAAGTTACATTTAGAAATGACTTTATATGAGTTTTATATATATATATATATATATATATATATATATATATATATATATATATATATATATATATATATATATATATATATATATATATATATATATATATTTATTCTTTTTTTTTCTTGACTTCTGCATTCCCAGCTTACGGTCTGACAGGTTAAAGACGCTGTAGCGCAGCTGAAGGCCAGGCCCAGTCAGCGAGACCTCGGAGGTCATAACGACAGTGGTGGTCTCAGAGAGCAGGAAGAGGCGCTCACAGTAGGGCTGCAGCCCTCTGGTACCACAGAGTCTAAGAAACGAACAACAAACAAAAAAAATCACAAAAACAAAAAAAAACAAGAACAAGATGCACTGAAATCCAAGAGACATTTGCATTTCCTGTAGAAAGAAGGTGAAGTGGAAGCCCACGTGTGTGTGTGAGCTATAATTTAAATAATGAATAATCCATTTACCCCCAACAATTGGCTGTTATTAGGCACAAATGACAAAAACTCTGCCAATAATTGCAAATCATAAAACAAAGGCTGTTAATAATAGATTATCATGAAGTAATGAAACCAAAGGGACAGGCAGAGGGTTTCAGTCCGCTCACATGGGGCGATGCTGCCCCCTGATGGTTAGAAGGGAATTAAACCACTCTCACGAATCTAAACATGACATTTTCACCGTGCAGTTTGATCTGTTTTTGTTCTCCTGCTCATTTTTAAAACCAACTAAAAAGGACATATATTATAACTTCGAAGAAAAAAAAATACATTGATTGAAAACTATGATGTGAAAATTATAAGCAAACACAACTACGATTCACTTGACATTAAATAATCTCAAGACTGACTGAAAGTGAACATCTACGCCCATCTGTAAGCCATCTGTGCAGACATAAGCATCACAGCTTAATTTTTTTAAATGACATGTCAAACTAAATCGTTTCCTGTTCATTTTAATTTTATTTTTAAACGTGGTATGTGAATATATAAACTTTAGTAGCGTGCCATCTGGTTTCTGAAACAAAGAGCAAGAAAGAAGAAGTGGAGCTTAACCTAAAATATGTAACTATGCTTGAGGGTTAACACCTGCACACAGTTCATAGGGGCAGACAGCTTTACAAAAGCTTTCACATATGGCTATTTTGGGGCAAAAAAAACCTTAATGTTAAGTCATGTTAAAAAGGTGCTTTAAAGTAAGACGCAATAACATGTTTATGAGGGTTTTTTACCATCTATCCATCCATTGAGCGAAAGGCTGTGAACCAGTGTACCTGCGGTTCTGGATGATCCATTGTCCCTGAGTACAGGCCTGGTTGTAACTGGCTCTGCTCAGCTCATAGCCTTCAAACTCCAGAGCCAAGCCCATCTCTGCGCTGGGAATCTGACAGGACACGCGACACAGAAAACACAGTCACATGAGTCTGAAATGGAGCATGTACATTTATTGTCAAGACATCTGCATGGGTGGAGGTTGAGACTTGCAGTAAAGCTCCAGGTACAGTTGGTGTTTGGGGGGTAGAAGCTGGGAAAGAAAGGTGTGCTTAGAGTCCCCTGAACCCCTGGTGCTGCCTTCAACTCTATATTGTAATTACAGTCTGAGAAAAAGAGATAAAGACCAAGAGAGGATGAGGGAGGAAAAAAGAGAAACACAACCAGATCCACATCTCAAATCCATTTTGCTTTGTGCCGTGAAAGTAAGCAACGACACATAATAGTACAAAAACTCTGAGCATGATCCATTTCTCAAATAATAAAAGGCTTGAGTCATTGTGCCAGTCTTACCCTGACTGGTCCAGGCTTGAGCAGACAAAGAAAAAGGGTCCTTGTAATTGTAAAGCCCTTGTTTCCAAACCACTGTCATCCACTCGCCTGATGAGAGGACACGCACCACATGCTCATGTCTGCTGCAGCCATACACACTTGACGGACAGAGGGAAAGACGGAAAAGACAACAGACGATGAAATCTGTACTGTCACATGATCACAGGTAAAGAAAATAAGAATTACTGATCAGACGTCCAGATGTAATCTTCACTGTTGTGGTTTGGCTTGCTGTCTGATTTCATATTCACAATCTGATTCTGGCTCGAACATGTATGGAAAGATTTGAGATAGGAAATGATTACACAGCACTGATAATGAGTTTCTATATTGAAAATATGTTTGTCTTACCAGCTGCAGAGCCACAATCATGAGCCATTAGCTTTTCTCAGCAGCAAGCCTCCCGGAATTTGACCAATGAGAAAACAAATAATTCTGCAGGAAAAATCTCTCCTTGAAGTTGCAGGTATTTATTCTTCAGAAATAATTACAAGCGCTCAGAGTTATGATAGGTGTAGAGCTAATCTGGTGCAGCCAGAGATGAAAATCTGAGAATCAAAGTGGCCGTTGCAGAACATTTAAAAGTAAATGTATCCGTCCAACTCTAATTGTCTATGTAAAGAAACTCACGACGTTATGAGATGATCATCGGAGGGCGTGAGGGAGTTGTACACCAGCAGTCTGTCACGGCACTCAGGCAGAAGCCACTCCATGTGAAGCTCCAGCTGGGAGCCAGGGTTGGCCTGGAGGTGCCACAAGCAGGAGGAGCGCTGTGTGTCGGGCCCGCGGAGAACCACAGACCTGTTGGACACCACCTTCTGATAGCGGTAACAATCTTAGGACAAAAGGGGCCAAAAATAAGAGTCTGAGCTGGATTATTCTACGGTGCTGGAGTAAACGTGTGGAATTTGTGTTAGTTCATCAGTTCATAGTTTATAAGCTCAGCAGAACAACGATCAATAAATGTGAAAGCAAGAGTGTTGCCATGCGCTCAATGTGAAGAGGATGCAAGTTCTTGGATCTAAATCGCTGTGTAAATAGCATCAAGAATGCCACTAACCAGTGAGGCTAATTTAGAAAAGAAAAGCTAAAAAGAAATTCATAGTAAGCAAAAGGATTGGACTTTGGAGCAATGAAAAACTGTTTTATGAAGTAATACGTTTACCCAGTGCCAAAGTTTTAGAAGAGAGATATATGATTGTGGGGGCAGTATTATGATTAGGGATGTTTTCAGTTGTTTCAAAAAAAAAAAAAAGTGTTCAAAGTGTTTCAAACATTGACTGATTGTCAAAGCTTTTAGACCTTAATTCAACTGAGAAGCTTTGGGATGTGCCGGAGAAGATTTAAAACAGTGGTCCAGCTCTTCCATCACAAGAGCGTGCTGAAAACCTAATGCTGGACAGAAATAAATGTCCTTCTACTGTACATTCAATGTATATAAAAGTCTATTATCACTGTTTTTTTTTTCTTCTTTTTTTTTAACACTCATATGCTAATATGTGTCCCAGGAGAGGTCAACCAAGGACACTTTGACATGTGATGGGGTCAGGGATTGGTCTGTTGAGCTCGAGGACAACTGGTTGTATCTACTGAGACACATCTGTTCTCTTCATTAGTTGTGCACTTGTTTCATGGCCAACTTTGGGCTCCCACAAAAAAACAAAGACAAACGTGTTGCCACGATGTCTTCCACGTGGAGCGCTGTGCATGTTGGTATAGTTCCCTACGCAGGGGACACACATTAAATTAAACACATCTCAAAATAGCCTTGCACACCTGTGGACGCAGCAGCCTTGTTAGGTTACTGTTTATGTTACAGTAACACGTTATGCTCTGCATTTCTTACCCTATTAGTTTAAATTTAGAAATTTAAATTTAGAAAGAAGATATAAAAGTCTATAATCATATCGTGAGGCAGGTGCCACATGACCAGAGGGAGAGTTACACTTTCTTTTTGTTTACAAAAGGAATTATTCTAGATAGCAGGGCTGCTCCATTAATGTGAAATGAAACATGCAGCTTTACATGCAAAAATTAATCTGTACAATGTGATTACTTCCCTTTTCATGCATTTGTTTATTATATCATTATTATTTTCTTTTCAAAGAAAAAGTAGAGCATACTCTGCAAATCGATAAAAATCGATAAAAAAAAAATTAAAAAACTAAAGTGTGATACCAAATGATGCTTTCAAAAGCTTTATAACTTTAGGGTTGGTTTCTGTAGGAAGCAGAAAAAAAAAATCAAACAAAATGTTAACCAGACAAAAGATCTCTTCTTCTTTGATTTCATTTCCGTCTCACACACAGTTGCTCTTTTTTACTCACCGCTGACAGACATTGTGGGGAGGTGCAAGAGGTAGTCGTCAAAGCTGGCAGTCTCTTCAATTCCAGACCCACTGTACCACCCCAGGCCTTCCTGCAGGCTTTTGATTACTGTCTCCTGTGTGACTTTCCCGACATGGCTGCTGGGTATGGACAGAACTATCCAGAAGTGAGCCACCACACTCCCATCCCTGAAAAATCCAAACTAAACCATAAATCAATGCAGCACTGAAAGATGCATTGCATTCTTATTACTATAATTATTATTAGTCGTAGTAGTAGTAGTAGTTGTAGAATAAATGCAGGGACCTGCTTTCTTAAGCCTAGAAATATTCCAAATTAAAATAACTGCAAATATCAGCAGTTTCCTTAAAAAGACATAAAAAGGTTCAAATGACTTTGTTTTTATTGCAGAGTTGAGGTGCTCTGGCCGGGTCTCATCTGGGTCTCATCCAGGTCTCATCCGGGTCTTGTGAAGAGTCCACCACAGAGTCCCCAGCATCCTCGGTGAAAGGCATGTCAGTGGGATTAAGGAGATCCTCAATGTAATCCTTCCACCGTCCGACAATGTCCCCAGTCGACAGTGCTCGACTAGGTGCTGTGGACGCGATGATTCAGCTCGCTTCAGCTCGCTTCAAGTACACAATCAAGCAGCCCATGCCAAGGGAGACAGAGTTGTTGTGGAAAACATGCACTGGAAGGAGCGACAGGACCAGAACCCAGACCTGACCCGACAAGTTGGAGTTGCCGGATGGGGTGTTGGGGAGGCTGTGCCAAGAGGATGGGTGTCAAGAGATATTCCAAGTGGTAATCCCCAGTCTAGAAACTAGAAGTATATGGATGTCATATCATTGTGATATGGGGCACCCGAGCAGTAACAGATCTTTGGCAATCTTACGGCGACGTCGTTACTGGCCAGGGGTAACTGCAGTTGTCCAGGGTTGAGGCAGGTGACTGTTGACTTCATGGACAAAGGGTTGATGGTGGTGGCTTTAAAGCAGGTGGAGGCTGCAGCATGATGCAGGGAAGGGTGAACATATGAGTGAACACCCCTGTTAGCTGGTCAGCAAAGGCCTTGAGGGAGTGGCCAGGCCAGGTCCAGTCCAGACGCTTTTTGTCTATTCGTATGAGGGTGTACTTCACCTGGTGGTGTTTGAGGATGAGCGTCTGCTGCCCCTCTATCTGGACTCCTCCAGTATTGTTTTAGTGTTTTTATCACAATAATAAATCAATAAAACATTATGTTCACTTACCCAAATGCAAACACAGTGGTGTAGTTAAAGTATCGAGAAAGACTTGAAGATTTCATTATTGCCTTTACCTGAACGAGAGCAAAACACAGTGTCACCTGTGTAGATATCAACATTCAGGAGCAAGGAGGAAGTTATCAACTTAAACTCTTCATCATCAATCAGCATTTACTTACATACATGATCTTAGTCTTAAGAATTTCCTTGTAACCCTCCCAATGAAATTTAGATGCATAATGGAAAATAAAAGTAAATTAGCTGTCAGACTGTCTTAAATGAGTATCCATGAGGAAGCATCCAGGAGATGTCCTCTGCTCACCATGTTTTGTACTTTCTTAGCTTCTCTCCTAAATGCAAGACCGTTGTGAGAGGACATATCGATGGAGAAGTTCTTGTTGAGGATGGTCACGTGGGCTATGTACTGCTGCTGAACACGAGGCTCCGACGTCCAAACTCTGTACTCTGATATAGATGAAGAATGGAGATTATTTCATTATCTATAACTGTCAGTTTTTGTCAAATTTGCTACTTTTTATTAATTTGCTTAAAAGGCTTTTTGAACAGTTTCTTGTATCTCATTAGTTGTTTGCTTGGGTTGTTTTCTTAATATTTGAATGAATTTCACATGGTCAAAAATGTGGTTTTAAATTTGGTCATAATTATATATAAACTATTAATCCATGCAATATGTCCATTTTTTTTTTCTTGTTACTTTTTTTCTCCTTTTTTTTGTTTAGGTTTTTTTCTTGTCTCCTGTCCATTTATTATGTTGTGTTTTGCTTGGCTTTCTGTTTCATATTAAAAAGTGTTATTCATTATATTTTATAACTTAAATTTGAACTTACTTGTAGAGATAACTAAATAAAATGGCCAGACTTTCAGTTAAAAACACCACTTGGTTTGCATGCAGCGGCTTTGTCAATGAGATATTTAATGATTTTGACAGTTTAATGTCAAAGCATAGCTGTTAAATTAGCAGCAATAAGAATACACAGCCAAGGCTGTAATAATCAAATATATCTAATATGTTTGAATTGATAATGGTGAAAAAGTATCAAAATGAAATCAAAGAAAATCCATACACACAAACATAGAGTATGTCACTGCAATTCAGACCAAATTCAGAATTTGTATTTCTCATCAGTGCAGTAGCAATGCATGAAGCAGTTAACGTTTTGTGTTTTTCTCAGGTGAGTAAGAAGATCTAACTGCTCACCCAGGAAGTACCAGGCTAATGAAGCTGCTGCAACTACGAGGAACATGGTGATGAGGAGGGATAAAAGAAGACATTTGCAGGACTGTGTCTTCCTAGTTGGTGGATCCACACCTTGGACAGCAGCTCCTACCTGCAAACAAAAAAAAACATAAAACATTTTGTGTGAAAGTAGTTCAATTAATGATGAAGTTCTTCTTAGCTGAAAATATAAAATTTGCTTCTTTGCTTGGGTTTTCCCCTTTTTTTTTCTTCCTTCAGCAGTTTCCATGTCATCACATAAAGGACTCTGAGCTCTGAGACGGTTTCCCTTTGGATTAGTTGTTTATTTATTTTTGCGCTGGGGAAGAAACTCACGTTTTTCTTCACTGGGTAAATTCTAAACTGAGATGATGAAATTTTCAAACTTTTGAAAAGAATTTTACAAAGACATTTCTCATTTTATTTAAATCCTCATTCCCATTATTTTACCCTCGTGATTGTTTTATGGGAAATTTATAGGAAATTAATGCTGAATTGCTGCTGCTGTGATGAATCAGGCTACAAATGTAAAAGTTAGGAATTTTAAAAAATGATCCAAAACACTCCTATTGCCAAAACAAAAGCAGACAGTTTGAATTATTGTGTCCCAGTAAGAAGAAAACACATTCAACATTCAAATAATTAATAATAATTAATAATGACATCTGGAATGCAGCTGACTTAATCCAGAGCCAAATATAAATATAAACGCCCATATTGTGCACTGTGATATATTACATTTTGTCAATAAGAAATATGACACTGAATAAGTCATAAGGTCAAAGGTATAAATCAGAACAAATTCATAAAGGGTCAAATTCCCGTGTCAAACAGGAAGCTTGAAGTTTAAACAAGCTACCTCTCTTCACTTTTCAAGAATCTCAGCATGGCATGAGTGGTGCTTTAGCACTGACGTGAGAATGGTGGAGTTCCCTTTCAACATTATCATCATACTGACATATTTTCACACATACAAAATCCACTGAGGCTAAAGAACAACAAGAAGGTGATACGAGTACAGAAAACTAAGAGCTGAAATTAAAATAAAGCCATATCTTCATAAAGTGGAGATTTCATTTTCAAGCACAGTCACATTAACAACATCTTATCTCAGTATACCAGTGATATACTGGATGATAGACAATATATGTAGCTGTTTCTGTGTTTCAAGAAGACTGACCCTGTTGCCCAGTGAAGCAGATGTGACCCCCTGGTCACATAAAGCTGAAGTTGTTGCGCCGTGCCCGAGCGCCATTTACTCACTCCAAATTACTCGGTCGATGCAAAATCATTTTACTGTCCTGGAGAACTCACGGATGTCAGAATCTCCAATCTAACAGCTTTTAATTTGCATCTTTGTTAATCCCACAGCCAAACATGTTGCAGACGGAGACGGACAGAGAACAGCTCCTGTTTTGTTTGTAAGTCCAAAGGTTCTCAGAACTCGTTCGGATTTGCACGTTGACATAAGCTGAGTTATCGCCTTCCATCAACAGACCTGCAAAAGGCTTGATGTGACTACCCACACACGTTCTAGATCATGGTCACGTCTAATTAGAGCCGCTTTGAGTCAGGTGCACAGTAGTTATGCTGATCGCCTGGCAACAGTGATGCTCCCAGTCTGCACATACAAATCTGCTGGGAACAAGGTCGTATAGGGCTTGTTCATTTCACTTTCCACACAAACAAGAAACCCCAGTGAGCCATAATGTTAGTCTACCACACATATACAGGTACATATTTGTGTAGTTTAATTCCTGCTCTGCTCAATACTCAATACCAATTTAAAAAATATTCAAAATATTTGATGTGTAGAACATGTATGTGAAAAATAAACTAATGTAGTCCAAAATTAAGCTTTCAGATTGTTTTTCTGAGATCAGATTTTAACATGGCTGCAATACAAAAACAAAAAGTTATTGGATGTAATAATTCAATATTTTGAAATGATGAATTCCATTCAAGTCATGCCAGTTTTTTTTAATAATGACTGTCTGTTTAATAGAAAATTATGTTTGTCAGCCATCATAGACAAATATGACATGTTTTGCTGAAAAATGATTAAAAAAATTAAAAGACATGAATTATTTAGTTGATGAAATTAAGGTTCTCAGGATCACTGATCATTGATCATCAACTAATGTTGAGTTTTTTGCAGAGTATTTGGGAAAGATCAGTTAAGTGCTCATGTCAGCAGTTTTTTCATTCAATTATGCTATTAAAAGCCACTATATCCAACAGATAATTGACACATATGAGACAAAACAAGACAAAATACCATTTATTCTTTAAAAAATCATTTTTCTGACGTTACATACGTAAACGCATTTAATGGCTTGGTCAGTACAAGACTTCAAGACTGCACGATGGAGATAGGAGACAAACGCAGCCAGACCACATTAGATGATACAAAAAAGGGAAAAAAAAAAAAAAGCGTGAAGAGAAGATCAGGTAGTGGAACTTCAACAAGAAACGGAATGTTGTGGAAGTGCCCAGGTTTCAGGGATACAAGGCTGAAGAGAGAGCACATTGAAAGGCAGCTGGTCCTAAGATACACTGTTGAGTTATGGAAGATTCTAGATGAAGAATTAACTAGATCACGCTTTAAGCAACACCATCCGGTATTTAAGCACAATCATTTTGAAGACTAAGAGAGAATTTTTGGTATTTCACTAAGATGTCTACAATGACAGAAATCGCTGTTAGTGTGGTATAGGACTCGAATAAATGCAGACAGGAGGCTTTATGCAGCAATGTTTGCAGATATTTGTGATCTGTAGTGAGAGCAGGGAGCTGGTGGAGGAAAGTCTGCACATGTCTGGAGACAGGTGGAAATACGTTCTTGAGAGAAGAGGAGTGAGTCAGTCTTTGCATGACAGATTCCACCAATATAAATGAAAGGAAAGACAGTTAGACAGTAAGTAAGTAAGTAAGTAAGTAAGTAAGTAAGTAAGTAAGTAAGTAAGTAAGTAACAGTAAGTAACGTGCAACATATTATATTGCACAGCCTGACTTCAAGTACTGTGATATCTGTTTTTAACCCTATATGCCCAGATGTATTATATTAGATACATACATTTCTGAAATTTTTATATCACCCCCATATTAAGAAAGAATATATATATATGTATATAGATAGATAGATATTTTAAAAAATAAATAAAATTACCCTATGTATTCACAGGCTTAAAAGTATCACCAGAGGGCTCCACTAACCTATTGTGTGGCATCAGAACAAGTAAAGTATCATGTGGAAGAAGGTGCAAAAATGGACTCCAACCTGAGTCAGACAAGTTCAACGACTGTCGTGACAAAAGAAACAAAGAAAATGGAAAGACTGAAGGATGAGGAGGGAGAGAGAAACAGGTGGACTCAGCGCCGATCTACATACTCTCTTCTTGGCTCTTCTGCTCCTCACCTCCACTGGTGACACCTGAATCCATGCTTGGAAGCTCTGGGCTATTATCCTGTCGCATTTGGACTTGTTCTTATCAGAACAAAGATGCAAAGAACAAAAATGCCTCCACTGCTCCTAAAAATTCTTCGAAAATCAATAATTTTACCATCACGTCCCTCTTTTTCTTCCTTGCACAGAGTCCATGTATCATGCCGACGAGTCTCCTTGATGCTATCCCCCTCCATAAGCTTGAAAACAGTCTTTCCCGAAAATGCTGCTACTGCTACTAAAATCTTTAAAAATCAACAATCATACCATTACCTCCCCATTACCGCCCCCTTTCTCCATTTATCATGCCCATCAGTCTTCTTGATGCTATCTGCCTCCATGAGCGCTTCAGTTTGAGCAACCTGTTGAGTGACTTCTTCACAAGTGCACATGTCTGAATCTATATTCTCTTTTATGTGATGCTCATTCTGGATCTTCTTAATCCTTTCATAATTTGTAAATAAGTGGACTGGCTCAGTGTTGCTGACGGCATTAGAAAGTTGGAAGAAGCTGACGCCAGTGGATTTGCAGAGGAACTCTTCTTTCACCATTTTCACATCAAGCCTGAAGGGTTTGGCAGCATCCATGGTGGAAGTTACCTCTATAGAGTTGATTAAAGGAGATTTTTTATCCTTGTTGGTAAGATTTTCATGAGGGGTTAGTCTGGCCTGTCACCCAGGACCTGTTTGCCATGGGAGACCCTACCAGAGGTGTAATGCCCCCGACAACATGGCTCCTAGGATCCTTCGGGCACCCAACCCCTCCACCACGCTATGGTGGCAGTTCAAGGAGGCGTGGCACAATACAAATAAACAGAACTGGGCTGTGTGTTTTCTTAGAGTGGCTATCCTTACATAATTCAATCAGTTAAGGTTGGCTGATCTGGTGCTGCAATCTGTTTATATTCTCACATGTGTTACTCTCATCAGGAAGCAACTTAATTTGAGTAGTAACAGATTAAAGTATAATCAACTCTTATTGTCTGTTAGATTTAATGTCTGCACACCACATTGCATGGTCCATTTTTTTATATTAAATCCATGAGTTTTCATTTTTGCAATGTTTGACGCACCTTCTAACCGTTCTTTTATGTGTTATGTGAAATCTCATTAATCACAGTAAACAAGATTAAGTTGTGTTCATTTTGTGTAGCGCACCAAATTATCACAAGGCCTGTAAACAAGTTCCCAAAAGTCCAACTAAACACAGTCCACTTTAGTCCAATTAGTGAGTAATTATACTACAGATAAAGCCCAGTTCTTTGTAATCCATTTGTAATCCAGTTTATTCAATTAATGTAATTATAAAGTGCCAGCTCATATTCGGGCATGATAGATAGAGTCAGTTGCCCTGGGGAAATCAGTTGATGAGGATCGCCAGATCAAACATCATCAAATTCCTTTGTGCTTGGGCAGGACATGGCTTCCTACATTCGCCCCATTGCAAGAACTCAGCCACTGACAAAGTAACAAACCAGTGTCCTCATTGTACTGGTCTCAAGCCCAGATAACTGGGATGGGTTGTGTCAGGAACGGCATCTGACATCTGCAAATCAAAATATAGAACACCATGATCTGCTGTGGCAAATCCTAAAAGGAAAAGGTAGTGGAAGTTGTTTTTATGAAAAGCAGTATCACTTAGGAAACCAAAAGATTGCATCAAACACAAATGGCTGATTACGGAGAACCAGTTCATGATTTACAAATGGAAGTCACACAATTTTCTTATAAATAATAAAGAAATACCCACAAATTTTACCAATTTGCTGTCTGCACATTGTTCTTCTTTTACCACCTTATGACAAGATATAATAAATTAGAAAATAAAAAAGTATAAGACAATGAGAAGAAAGCGCAAAAAAGGATCTTGAGCATCCCACCTGTTTATGTAGCATCAAGTTCCTAATTTTATTCCACTGGTCTTGATGAAATGCGGTCAGACAAGATTATTTGCACATGATGTTTGAACTTTCCAGAGGTAGCTATTTAATGACGTCCTCATGAAAGATGAATGTGACAAGTCGACTCTTATACTCAACCAATTCAGTAGAGTGAAACACTTTCACTTCCCAGTAGTTTCCTCTTCTTTCCCTTTGAATTAAAAAAAGATAAATGTCATTAGTCTTTCTGTCTTTGTCTGATTTTCATGCATGGGTTAATTTCAAGCAAATTTTGCTTCCTGTAACAGTCCAAGAACAAGCATATTAGATTAACTGGTAATAGGCAAATGGGCAGTAATAGTAGGCAGTAAATGTAAACACATTGTTGTCTATCTTTTTCCCATCAGGCTGTAGTGGTGTGATTGCTGTTATTTTTACTGTGGGTCCTTATATGTATCACTGTGACACTTAAACTTGAAAACAGGATGCTCACCACATGCAGGTGTGGGTTTTATGGTGACTTTTGGTATGTGGTACGTGCATCTCAGTGCAGACCAACTAGTAAACTCACAAAGGAAAAATAGTGTATCAGAAAACTTTGACAAAGAAGGCTAATGAATAAAACTATATGAAGGTACAAAAACAAATACAAAAACAATGTTCTCCAAAGAAAAATAGGGCAAGATTTTGCATACCTGTCTCATCCCAGATGACTTGTCTAATCATTTCAAGTACTGCAGAAGGATATCTATGCAAATGATTAAATATATCTGGTTTGTTCTGTTTTTGGAACAACAAATATCAAAGTCAATGTACAAATCACATATTTTTCTTAATTTTCCTTGAAATTTCAATTTTCTGACTTCTGCAAGATGTTTGGGCATCCCCTTGTCTAGTTTCTAAGAAACTTGAAAAAAAAAAGGAGATAATCTTTTCTCACCCTGGTTTCCCTGACTTCACTCAGACGTATGCAGATGCCAGCCACAGATAAGTCACTTCCTAGCCCATTTTCATCGCTGAAAGACACTTTTCTTTTAGTTTTAAAAAGATAAGGGTACAAAATACATCACTACATAGAACTGTGTTCCTCAATTCCAGTCCTCAAAGGAACCTTTATGTATTCAGATTTTTCCCAGCATTAACACACCTTATTGTGCAGACCTCAGTAGAAAAAGATTAAAGGTCATGCCTCAATAGTCTTTTTTTTCTTTTTCTCTGCAAATATTTTTGAAAACAGGTTCGCAGCTGTTATCTCAGATAACAGCTGCCTCTGAGATTAAAAAATAATCTGTCATCCCTAATAGAATGTAAGTGCATTAAACTTAATCTCCATCCGAACATGTTGGTGAATGAGACTGGTCTTTCTATGGCTCATGAAAAAGTTTGGTTCAAATGCAGCCACTAAATCGGCTGCATTTAAGTTCATCTTTCTTTTGAATTCTGCAGAGGGTGGGGCAGAATTTGGATGTGGAGCTTTACTAAACCCCCAAAGAGGCAATTCTAAAACAACCCTAACCTTTTACATTTACATCTACATCAACGGCTCTCAGAAGCCTATAAGAGTAGTTTATTGTAGACAAGTTCTTTTGTTTTTTATCTCTAAACACTTCAATTCAAAGAAACTACTCAGTGACAACCATGCATGTAAAATAATTATCTCTCTTGAGAGATGTAAAAAAGAAGAAAAGGCTGAGTTACAATGTGGTTTCTTTGATGATAATAATCTATTTATCTGCTAACTGCGAAAGAAAAACCTTCAAAACGCCTAGATTTTTCAATGGGCTCATCACCCATGGGAGGGCCATAGGGGTCAGGTGCAGTGTGAGCTGGGTGGTGGCCAAAGGCTCTGGAACCAGTCTCCTTGAGAGAGGCGGGACTCTTTTCCACTCTGGAGTTGCCCAAGGTAAAAGGTGCTGCACAGGGGCGGGCACACTTATCGCTCCCCCACCCAGGTGTCCGTTCATTGTGGTTCACACTGGCGAACTAAAGATTAGCCTCCCTCCATCTTCGGGTGGGAGGACATGTTCTGACTGTCATTTGTGCTTATCCACCAAACAAGAGTTCAGAGTACCCATCCTTTTTGGGGTCCTAGGATGGGATGGTGGAGACTGCCCCTGCTGCGGACTCCCTAATTCTACCTGGGACTTCAATGCACATGTGAGATATGACCATGAGACCTGGGAGGATGTTCTTTGGGGTAACTACCCCTCTGATCTGAAACAGAGTGACATTCTGTTATTGGACTTCTGTGTTCACCATGGATTGTCCAAAATTAAAATTATGTTAAAGCATAAGGATGTCCACATGTGTACTTGGCTCTAGGACACCGAGGGTCACAGTTTGTTGTTGTGTCATCGGACGTGCAGTACTAAGTGTGCAGTCTTGGATATTCGGGTGAAGAGAGCAGCGGAACCATCAACTTGATCACCACCTGGTGGTGAGTTGGCTCCAGTGGTGGAGGGGGAGGGTGCCAATCAGACTTGGTTAGCCCAAACATATTGTGAGGGTCTACAGGAAATGTCTGGTGGGTTTCCCTGTCAGAGAGAGCTTCAACTCCAGTTCAAGCCCCGTCCCAAGGGAGGCAGAGGACATTGAGTCTGAGTGGACCCTGTTCTGCACTTCCATTGTGTAGCAGCCTCCCGTACTGACTGGAGTTGTGACCGTGAGGTAGTCAGTGCCTGTTGTGGCGGTTATCCCCGAACACGTTGGTGGACACCAGCCGTGAGGGATGCCATCAAGCTATGGCAGGAGTCCTATTAGGCTTTTTGGCCTCTGGGACTTTTGAGTTTGGCAAGGCCATGGCGAACAGATTCTGAATGTTTGCGAAGAGATTATGGACCAATATCCAATGGCATCCATCTCAATATGAACCTTCTTCAGTGGGTCATTAGTGACACAACCTTCAATTCAGAAAAACAGCTCATCTCCAGAAATTACACACTCTTATTTCTGCCAAACTCTGCAGCCTCCCTTTATTCCTCTCATGTTCCTAAGCAAGTCAACATGACATCTTCTGCTGTTGGGTCAATCATTACAGCCTAGGCATGTTTCTCTGACTGCTTCTTCTAGTTCTGCAACCAAGTTTGGCCAATTGTCTTTTTCCTCTTGCTCCTAAGCCTGTTCTTTGCTCATGCAAGATTAAGACGCTTCAAGATGTGTGTGTTTGTGTTCTAGAAATAACAGTTAAAAATGCTCACTTTTCACATAACCAACAAAATGTAAATCCCTTTAAATAAAGACGAACAAAAGGAAAAAATTGTAATTTTAAGCTGCAGGACAAATTTTTTTAACAGATTCTTTGGGTTCTCGTTATATATCTGCAAGACCTCAGTGGATTAAAACAGAAGAAGTGGTCCAGTATCAGAACACAGGCATTTCACACGTTAATTTCCTTCAGCTTTCTATAAACTTACAAAGAAAAACCTGGCAGTGGTAGCTTTCACATCTTACCATGTTTTATAAACCCAATATTTTCAGTTTTCAATTCAATATAATTTATATAGTGTCTATTACAACACAAGTTATCTTTAGGATCTTTCCAGTGACCCAAACATGACCCGAATATTACATAAACAACGGCAGGTAAAAACTCCCCTTTAAGAGGGAAGAATCATGAGCAGGACCTGGATCATAAGGGGGGACCCTCCTGCCGAAGGCCAGCCAGGTAGAACAGAAAAAGGGAGATCAGAAAGAGAGAATGAAGAACAGAGAGGAGAGACACAGACACACAAGTACAACTATCTGTGAGCAGCAGAACTAAGAGTTCCATGTATATATGATGATATGTGATGAATGGTTAGTTGGTTGATTTTAGCCCCAGTAGAACAGAAACAACATATCAGATGTTCAAACTAAGACATTTTGTCATTTCATGGAAAATATTAACTTATTTTGAATTTGATGGCAGCAACACATTAGACAACTAATTGACAACTTGGTTAATTGGCAACGGGTTAGTAATGTGATTGTTAAAAATGAGAATTTCAGAGAGACAGAGCCCCTCAGATGTTAAGACGGGTGGAAGTTTATCAGTCTGCAACAAACTACATCAAAAGTTTCAGGAAAATGTTTCTGATCATGAAAATACCAAGATTTTGAAGAACCCACGATCTACAGTGTCTAATATCATCAAAAGATTCTGGAAATCAGGAAGAATCTGTGCACAAAGAACGAAGTCAAAGGTCAAAGCCGGATGCTCTTGATTGTTGGGCCCTCGAGTGGCACTGCATTAAAACAAACATGATTCTCTACTGGATCCACGGCTCAGAAGAGCAGGTGCTGCAGAAGAGGAGGGATCCCCTGCTCCAACCTTTTCAAGATTTGTTGCAGCCATTAAATTCAAAGTGAGCTGATTCACTTAAAGTGAGTGAATATTTTCTATAAAATAGCAAAATGTCTCGGTTTCAACATCTGATATTACAATAAAACATAGGTTTATGAGATTTGCAAACATTGCATTCTGTTTTTATTTACATTTTACACAGTACATATGTTCACACAACCAACTACTTAAAGTTTGTGCATTTGTTTTGGTCACAAATGCCTTAATTCATTCTTAGCCAAACTTTGGTTGGATAAAGATGAAAATATAAAAAAGCAGTTTTACCAATCTGAACCATCAGAACTAATTCTTCAACCCTCTGTTGCAAGATGAAAATGCATATATATATATAGCTCTTGGGTTCTACCAAACCTGGTATTAACCATTAATATATGTGCAAACAAAGGGGAAAAAAAAGAACTGATTCTTCTTGGATTTTAAATTATCCAATATACATCATATATACATGCGTGCATGTATACCATGCAATCCAGGGACATGGACTAACACACTTGATAGACAGGGAGACGGAAACGTGGGGAGGAAAACACACTAGAAGCAATGGAAAGCCCTCAAAGCAGCGGCTGTTTTCAATTATTTCCGCCAAGATTTTAGGTTTCAGCTTTCTTCACTTTTTATTGGCATGAATAGCTTTGAAGTGGCTACAGTGCCGTTGCTCTTTGACGCTGTCATCACAATGAGACATATTGAAACATCAAAACCAGTAAGACTGAAAAACTAATATGAAGGGAAATTAAACTGAAGTCATGAGTCAATGACATTTCATGTGGATGGTGATTTCAATGTTCAAGACTGACATTTTGAAAAGGGGCACTGTTACAGGCTCACTCAAGTCCATCTCAACGTACTTGGTGATGTATACTGTATGTTTTACAATACATGTAGCTGTTTCCATGTTTAAGCATCACTGACCCCACAGAGAACAAGTACGGCCCTCGGTATGATAAACTGACTTCTTTGAGCCAAGTCCAGGTGTAATCACTCCAAATTAATTACTTCTCTCGCTAACAACCTAAAGAGTCTCCAGTCTGACAGTTTTTACTTGACTTTTTATGTGACTGCTACCCAGAGACAGAAGACCATTTAAATACTCTGCTAGTCACTTAAGTTTAGCCACAGGAGCGCACCAGTGGCAAACTATTTCTAGTTAAAAAATAATATTTTGTATTTGACCAATTATATCAAATTGGATCATTTCCCTAGGCAAACCTAATTATCTCCCACGGCACACTCGTAGGTGGCAGCACAGTGGCTGCAAATTTGCTGTTCCAGTCATGTCTAATAGGAGCTTCAAAGGTCAGGTGCACCGCAGATATGCTGATAGTATCACCTGCCAGCAGCGATGCTCAGACACATCTGTTGTGAATAAAGCCTAGAGATGACTGTATGTGCATTTTCCACTCAGACAGAGAACCCCACTGAGCCACAATGTGAGTTTACCACACACCTAGAGGTAAAGATTTGTGTGTCTTCAGTCTAAACTACCACAGTATTATGGTCCTGGTTAAAAATAATGTTTATATTCAGTACCTGTTAGCTCTGATCATTCAAATGTCCTTTTTTACGAAAAGACAAAAAACAAATAAAATAAAATAAAATAAAATGCAGTACAATGTCATATTTAGCATCCACTTTATTGAGAATTTAGCTCTTAGAGCATAATATTGCGTCGCATCATAGTTGCACTTGACATACAGACAAATAACTTGTAAAATGAAAAAAATAAATAAAAACATGTAAAAATATAGGAAAAATAATTACAATTGCTTTCATATTTGTTACAGCTCAATAAAAAATTCACACCAGTCTGACTTTGTTGTTTTCCATTACATGTATTTACAGGTGTTTTTAAATATTAAATAAAAAATAAAAACCCAATAGAGCTAACAAAGGACGCACACATATGAAATATATTAACAAGAAAAATAACAAATATTCATCTTTAACATTATTTTTGGTAATATTACCATTACATTCAAATGTACATGTTTTATTCATTTTCTTTTATTATATATATTTTTAATTTTCATATATATCATTTTTCAGTTATTGTCTTTTTTTTTCAGGTAAGGAATTCTGAATACAAACAAGCAGTTTTTCATTGCATTCTTGAAAGGTTTCCATCATGGTTCCAGCAGTGCAAGGGTACGTAACCAAGAAGACACAAGTTTCTGAGCTCATGTGTAGACTTTCATAATACTCACCAGCAGTTGTGTGTATATATATATCAAAATTCTTTTTTAGAAGTTAGACATTCAAAAGGTTCCTGAAAACAATCAAGTGGAGCAAAGAGAGCATACGCCATGTGTGGTGTTGTACAGCTTGACATTGAAATACTGTGATTTCTGTGTTCAACTTCTCTCTTGTCTCACAGGCTTGTAACCATCATCAGAAGGCTGAACTAAACTGCTGTCTGAAATCAGAGCAAGTCTATCAAATAACATATGACATGGAAGAGTTTGCAAAACTGGGCTCGAATCTGAGTCAGACAAGTTGAAGAACTGTTGTGTCAAAGGAAGCAAAGAGGATGGGAAGACTGAAGGATGAGGAGGGAGAGGGAAACATGTGGACTCACTGCCAATCTCCACACTCTCCTCTTGACTCTCATGCTCCTCACCTCCACTGCTAACACCTGAATCCATGCTTGGAAGCTCTGGGCTATTATCCTGTCGCATTTGGACTTGTTCATAATCAGAACAAACCTGAAGAGACTCTTTTCCAAAAATGCCTCCACTGCTTCTAAAAATTCTTTGAAAATCAATAACTTTACCATCACGTCCCTCTTTTTCTTCCTTGCACAGAGTCCATGTATCATGCCGACGAGTCTCCTTGATGCTATCCCCCTCCATAAGCTCTTGAGTTTGAGTGATCACTTCACAAGGGCACATGTCTGAATCTACGCTCTCTATTAAGTGCTCATGTTGGAGATTCTCAATCTTTTCATAATCTGTAATTACCTGAACTGGCTCAGCGTTGCCAATGGTATTAGAAAGCAACTTTAGCTTCTCTGCCACATCATCACTATCCAGATTTGAGATATTTCCTCCTCCCTGACCAGCAGCAGGTCCGTACGGACTATCAACTTCACAGGGCTCCAGATTCCCAGCAGTGAGTGAAGAAACAGGAGAAGAACAAAGCTCTGAGTAACTTGGGTTGGAGAAGCTGGAGCCGGTAGATTTGCAGATCATCTCATTCTTCAGCATTTTCACGTCAAGTCCGTAGGGTTTGAGAGCGTCTTTGGTGGAGCTTACCTCCAAAGAGTCGAATTTCTCTGGTTTTAAGGAATAAAAGGATTCGCTGGTGAAGTAAGGATTTAACCAACTCTAAGGAAGAAAAGATTAAAAGAGAGAAAACAAAAAGAGGAATTAGCAGGTAAAAATCCAGAATAAAATCAGTCAGCACTTGATTTTTAGTGCATAGACTCGTTTATAAGTCTCATATTTTCTGCTGTGCTCAAACTGATTGGTTTGTAAATGTCATATCAGTCATTTTACTGAGTAATGTTTTCTGTCTGGTTTCACACACTTTGAACTTCATACTGAAATTAGAAAAGCTGTCGGCAACCAATGGCAACTACTAGTAGTGTGAACGTGTTTGTTGGTAGAATAAGCTCACAGCAAATTTTTACATTTTGCAAAGCTTTACAAAGTATTTCAAACTTTGTGTATGTGAAGATGCAGAGTATATGAATTAACCAACCCGCAAGGATGGAGATAGTACTCTACTTATGGTGGGTTGCTGACAATGTGATCGTTGTCTACTGAAATGTTATCCACAGTTCTTTTATCTAATTACATAAGTACAAGAAATAATAATGCAGCATGTTGGAGCCACTCTAAGTAATAAAAAAGCCCCCATGTCCACCCTTGATGTAAAACCCCTGTCACACCATACCGGTTTAGCCATTGTATTCTGACATGTCATAATGTCTCTGAAACACTAGTATATGCTGAACTATTACTGTTTGTTATCGATTTTGAGCGCATACATAGTATATTCATAACGAGTTGGACGTATTCATAATGTATACCTAACATATAAGTAACTTATATAGATTGTTTCCTTAACATATCAGTGACTTAAACCAACGAATGTGTCTTTTTCAAGCATTCAAAGTGTATGTGCAACAATAGTCTAAAGCAGTGTTTCTCGACCCTGGTCCTCAGAGTCCACTGTCCTGGAGGTTTTAGATGCTACCCTGTTTCAGCACACCGTGATACAAGTAGCTGTGTCATCAACAGACCTTGATGTCAAGCTGAGATGATAGGGACTGTTGTTTTGAATCAGGTGTGTTGGTGCAAAGAGACATCTAAAACATGCAGGACAGTGGGCCCTAAAGACCAGGGTTGAGAAACACTGGTCTAAAGTATCTATAGTGCACGGCAGCGTATCGCTGATGATCACCTGTTGTAGAATTTCAAAATGGTTCAGATAAGACCCGCACTAGACATCGCAGAAGTCAGAGTATCATCAGCAACATCACCATCATGCTGAAAACGTTAAAAAGACCGCTGCAAGAAGTCTCCTGGCTGTGGGGGCAAGGAGCAGCTATCCATCATCACCCGCACCCACACCCTCACCGTCAGGCTCACCCTCTGGTAGAGATGACGCAGGCTTTAACACCTCTTGGATATAGTCAGTGGCATCAGTGGCTAATGTCCGCTAATGTCTGTGGCCTCCACCTTTTCCCAGTTAACAGAGTTCCACCATATGCTTGTCATACATGCCAAAGTGCCATCAGCTCTTGATCCACGGTCTCCCCCTGTACCATCTCCTCTGTGCATCTCTTCTTCTCCTTGCTCTATTGCCATGCAACTGGTACAGCGTCAAGTTGATGAGGCCATACTGATGTTGGACAGCTAGTACATATTCTTATCTCAGCCTTGCCAGATCCGTCATCCCTCAGATGGGCATCTGCTCACCAAAGAGTCTTAAGGACAGTAGTGACAAGTTCTGCCTGTGAACCATAGTTTCATATACCAATTCCCCTAAATGCTGCCAATACACCATTATACGTTAACTGTAAGTTCAGTAAATCCTGTCGTCAAACATTCCACATATGTCAATATGTGTTGGAGATAACTTATAGATATAAATTACACACATAAAACATAGGTTAGAAATAAGTTCTAGGTACCCTAAATATTATCTCAACATATTTTGAATTATAAGTAACTTACGAGTAACGTGTGTGAACGATGGCATAAGTTATAGCCTACGTATATGGAACGTATTATCCCTAAAACTTTTGTGATTGCACAAAACTTTTTACGATGACCTCAGAGTACAAAAATGAATGTCAGCATGTTTCCCCGTGTTCTTAACTTAAGCAAAAACTACTCAGAACTTATTTGCCAATACTTTCACACGTCAACATTCGCTGGTTAAATCATCATGGTGTGACAGGACCTTAAGACCAATGAAGTGTGGTCTTGAGGAAAGTTTGGACAATGTAGGAAAGCCACTACAGAACTTCTGTCAGAAGATCTTTGATCAACAC
Organism: Xenentodon cancila; assembly: GCA_014839995.1. NCBI lineage: Eukaryota > Metazoa > Chordata > Actinopteri > Beloniformes > Belonidae > Xenentodon > Xenentodon cancila. Next base: position 17,411,030 of record CM026198.1, on the reverse strand, counting down.
ACAGTGGCTTTCAGTAACTCAACATAATAATTCAATATATATTGCTTTTATGCAATCTTTGATTCAAATATATGAAATATTTGGTTGCATTCAATGTAAAAAAAAAAAAAAAAGGTCCCAAAAATTAAAAAAAGGACTATGTATTTGCTCACATGGATATTTTCAGACTTTGCTGGGTTTGGTAGAGTTTGACCTGAGATCCTCTTTAGGACAATAATCCTAAAAAAAAAAAGAGAGAGAGAGACAGAGAGAGAGAGAAATCCAATGAACTTAATGCACAGAAAAATATTGTTTGTAAAACAAAACAGAAGAATTTAAGATAAAACTCATCATAAATAACTTTAAAACATGCGTTGTGTCTCCATACCAAGTGGACTTTTTATTCTTGATGAAAAAAATAAGCAGAATGACGGGAACCACTCCTGAGCCCACAAGAACCATATTCCAAGTATGAACTCTTCCTGACAAACAAAGAAACATAAGTTTGATTAGCTGAGATTCAAACATACGTGTAAACTCTACTGTATGAGTCCATCTGTACAATCCCCATGAAAACTGCCTCTCATATAAATAATTTCTTTTTGCTTTTTTTTATGAGACGCACACCCTTTTCTGAAAAGAGATTTGAAAATTTTAATGTGTTATTAAAAATTAGATTGAGATATTTCAACAGATCAAGGCAAATCCCTCTCTCTTTTTCATGTTTTAAGTGGATCACCAGATACTCTGGGTCATCTTCCATCCAGAACAGTTTATCCAGGCATTTTTGGTTTGATCTCCAGAACTGTCACATGCCAAAGTGTCCAAGAACTGCCACCAACATCACCAAGCATTATTTTTATATAAATCTGGGGATAAATATTATTAGAGGCCAGTGTATTAGAAGAAAAAAAGGCGCTACATGAGTGCTTGTGTATGTTGATGAGTAAGTAATACAGTTAAAAAGATGCTACAGAGTCTGCTCAGTGAGTTCGTCAGCACGTAACTCCTTCGATAGTTGTAACTAAAGCAATCCGATCTACCGAGTAAACTTCTTCAAATAAATCAATACATTTTGTTCATTCTAAAAAAAAAACTTAAAACACCTACCTGGAGATGGTTTGATTTCTCCCACACTTGACAGCCATGATTCAGTGGGACTCCAATCACTCCAGGTTCCCTGATATCGAGTGGACTTTACACGAGCACGTGCTTCGTACATCTCGCCTTGCATCAGCAGCTTGAGATAAAGCTCCCCCTTACACTCCTGCTCGCAGGTGATGTTTTTTTTCTGCACAGATGCATCCTGACAAAAAGGAGAATTCAACATGTGGATAATTAGTAGTCTGGTTTTCACATCAGGTCTTGAACCTCATACAATCACATGACATCTTCCATTTGTAGAAATCAGAAAACACTCACACTCAAGATATCTCCACCCATCTCCATTTAAATTCATTCATATGGCAACACAAAAATGTTTACATACATCCCATGACTTGTCCTGTTGTTTCCACTCCAGCTGTGAGTCAAACGACTTAATTTTCATGTGCCTTGTTACTTGAGAGCGCCAAGATACAGTGGTAGAGTTGACGTGGGGTTTCCCTGGCGGATTCACTTTTACTGAAAGAGCACACATCGTTTGTTTTGGGTTACTGAAATATCCACCAGGTAAGTCCCCAAGAAGGTAAACATCATATTGTATACTCACTGTGACAAACTGGCATGTAGTTAATCGTTTCCCATTGTTTCAGATTGTTACATATTAGATTAAGGAGAATAACATCATAGGACAAAAACTGCAAAATGAATGGAAAAAAAAACAAATAAATCTATGTTTCAAACTTCAGTTTAAATTTTCAGTTTACGGTTAGCGGCTATTTTGTTTTTTAGCGAAATCCATGCAAATTAACTTTAAACTCTGGCGGATGGACATCAGCATGGCAGAAGTGCGACTCAAAGAAGACGAAATGACGAAAAAGAAAAAAAAGAAAAAAGTGCTGTTGACTAAGACCAGAAAGAAGTACAATTTGAACCGTGCCATTAAAGCGTCTCAGTCTCCATTTCTTAGAGACTAAATATTGCAAGTTTTATATTGCCACTTTAAATAAATGAGGGCATGTATCCAGTCATCCTTGCATCCCTCCACAAACTTTATACGTTTTAGTAGGGGATGGAGTCCAGATTAGAGACTACCTCAACTACTACTCACATACGAAACAGCGTATCGTATGGATGGAGGAATACACAAAAAAAACCTGTGCAAACATCACGCAAACTCCCCAACTCTAATTTAAACCACAAAGCTTTTGGTTATGAGCAGTGACAGTGCTGACCACCACATGACCACGCTATCTGAGAAGATTTAATTTATGATTTATGATGTTTTGTCACATACTTACACTATAGGACATTCCGAAGATCAGGGAGCACCTTTTTATGGCTGGCTGGAAGACGTCAGGTTTCATTGTACAGAATGCTTTACCTAAACTGGACACAAAACAAGTTTGTGTCAGACTTAATTCTACTGCACATTATGTTTTTGAGCATATATAAGCAACTAAAATGTATTGTTCTTCTTTTTATGACTGAGGGCCTTACTTGTATTGAGACACAGCATGAATTGTGCAGTTTTGATGAGATTCAGATCTGCTGTTCAACTCACAAGTGAGGGTTTGATTGTAATCATTATAGCACGTGAAATCTGAAAAATAGCACAGATGAGATTAAATGAAAAAGATGAAACTTTTCCTTTGTTGTGCAGTATAAGACAAGTTTAAAACACACTCACTCTTAACCGGGGGGCTGGGACACTTCTGACGACTTCTGACGGAGCAGACTAGAAGCAAAGTCAGGAGAAGGACCAGGAAAAGGGTTTTCTTGTCTCTTTCCATTTGGTCTGTCTTTGGTCCACTCTTTTTTGGGGGGTATTTAAAGCTCCTGAGATGGATGGCACCATGAAATACTGGAGATTTGGAGAGGTGTGATGGTACTTTGTATTTATTTTAGGGTCCAAGTGATTGCTTCCTTCTTCTTCCCATCCTGTATTTGCAAGTACAATAGAGAAAAAACAAAATCTTACTTTTTCTTTTTCATTACTGATTTATTTTGTCTAACTATTCGTATATCCACCCACAGAATATCCAAATGTAGATCCGGAGGTCCGGATTTCTGTTACCAGGCACCATATTTATAGAACTAACTTCCAACTGTGGTTAAGGAGGCTGGCATCACCTCCACCTTTAAAAACAAAACTTCTTAAAACGTTTCTGTTTAGTAAAGCATATAGTTAGTGTGACTTCAGCGTGTTAGGGCCAGTAGTCACAGCTGCAGCTGCAGGACCAGACCAGAGCAGCTTGTGTTAAACATAGTTTCATCCTAGATATGCTGCTGTATCTTCATTCTTTCTTTCTGATCTCCCTTTTCCTTCTCTACCTGGCTGGCCTTCGGCAGGAGGGTCCCCCCTTATGATCCAGGTCCTGCTCAAGGCTTCTTCCCTCTTAAAGGGGAGTTTTCCCTGCCACAGTTTGCCTTAAGGTTTTTCTCCCGCTAGAGGAGTTTTTAACTGCTATGTCAATTTAGTAATTGCTCAGCAGTCACGTTCTGGGTCTCTGCCAAGCTTCTAGAGACAACTTGTCTTATAAAATTCGCTATCAAAATAAAATTTTATTGATCGGAATCCATCTATCCATCCATCCATCCATCCATCCATCCATCCATCCATCCATCCACACTCATATTCACTTTTACACTCAATTTAAAATAACAATTCAGAGCCAAAATGTGTGTTTATACACAATTGATAAGTACCCAGAGTACCTGTAAAAGTCATCCAAGCACAGAAAGAGCATCCAAACTCAACACAGAAAAGACTCAGTCAGGATGAAAATCTATGAATCTGCTTGCTGTTCTGCAAATGTGCTATCTTGCCCGCAGAACAACTAATATATACATAGGCAAGCCATTAACCGATCTATGCATGTGTCACTAGATGTGGGTGCAAACATCTGCAAATTAAACGACAAGTGGGGTAGCTGAAACCAGAATCGAACAAAAGCAAGGATGGGTTTTACAGACACAGTAATCAAGCAGTTTTCTCTTAAAAGATGAAAACCTCAACACATTTTAGCAATACTGCAGTCTGCATGCTGCTCCTATCTAAACAGCTCACAACAATATAAGTTCAACTAGACAATGACCGTGAAGCCATAAGACAATAAGAAACAAGTATAAAATATCAACTTGAGCATCCTACCTGGTTGTAGACCCTCTGAAGAGCTTCTTCAAGTTGCTGGGCTTTTTCTGTACATATGTCACACACATAACAACCAATCAGGGAGGGCTGATGATGATTGAGCTCTCTGAAAATAGTAATTACGTGATTTTATCATAAAAGATGAGTATGATAAGTATAACGAAATACTTCAGCCTCCGAGAATAGCTTCCTCCTCTATTTTCCTATGAATTTAAAATTAAGATTGAATGCAACTAGAGGCAGGATAACTATGAAAAAGCGTCTGATTTCCCCATTCTGTTTTTGCAGAGTAAAGTGCTCCTTAAGTAAAGAAAGTTCAAACCTGTTGTGTAGCTGGGATTGATCTGTCTCTGACAGCGTTTTATGCGTCTGCAGTTTATTTTAAGTGGTCCAGCTTTTTCTAACCGTCTAAAAACATGCAGATTACATTTACTAGTTCATCAAAATTAGATGTCTGTGGGACAGGAAGCAAAATAAGAGCAAGTGTGGGTTTCACGTGGGCTTTGGGTATGCGGTTATTACTTCCCATTGCAGTCTAAACAAATCCACTTTGCACAGAAGCCAAATAGAGTTTTAGAAAAACAGTGTTAAACTGTTCAAACGTGCATGCTAAAAGACACTTTATTAAAGGATTTAGGGTTTAACACCAATACTAAACATACAGCTACAAACAAGCAAAATAAAACACTTCGTAGTATACTTTTGTAGTATACCTTTGTAGTATACCTTTGTGGTATACCTTTGTAGTATACCTTTGTAGTATACCTTTGTAGTATACCTTTGTAGTATACCTTCAGGTATACCTGAGTATGTGGCAGTCACAATTAGACTTTAAAGCCCAAATCAGATTAATGTAATAGGTGTTCATCAAGATGTTTTTTTTTCACCATCAACTTAATTTCATTTGTCAATATTTATAACTTTTACATTTTAGGTCTGCTGTATCTAAAAGTTTATGGGGGGCAGTTTAGTGCTATTAAGGATGTGACAAAAAGAATGTAGTCATCATCTATCCCCACTTATTTCTACTTCAGGGAGATGTTGTAGCCTATCTCGACTGTCTTCAGGTAAAAGGTAGGGATACACTCTGGACAGGTCACCAGTTTATCACAAGACCGCCTGTAGATAAACAACACTCCAACAAACAATTTAGAGTCACCATTTGTTCTGACATGTGTTTTACTGTCAGAGTACCTGAACAACGCCCATGCTAGAGCAGAACGAACATGTACGCCTCACAGAAAGATTCCTACCAGGGGTAGACCCAGGTACCTTCTTCCTTTTAGGCAAAACTGATAACCACAAAGCTATCAATGCCATAAAGATGTAATTTCAAAGATGTAAAGTCGACACATAATTGCAACAACAATTGAGTACAAACGTAGCATCCTTTAAACTGGGACAAAAAAGTCCAGAATATATCCTCTTGTGTCAACAAGTTATGAGAAAATCACACAAAACACAGAAAGAGTAGAAGAAAACTGCATTTTTCCTTCTGCTGTGCAAAATTTTAAACAATTTTTAAAAGAATCTGGAAGAATGTCAGTCTTTAAAAGGGTAGGGTGCAATCCAAAGCAGAACACCTATAATCTCGGAATATTCAGTACCCACTGCATCAGGAACTACTATTCTTTGATAGCTGATTAAACCGCATGCAAACTCTTTGTCTAGTACCACATTATTGGGATACATTGACAAATGCTGTTTCCTTTACTGTGGCAAAGAAGAACAATAAAGACCAAAGATAAAAAAGAACCATCTAGACTGTTAAAAAAGCACAAAAGCCAGGGTCTGCATTGATGTGTATCAATGCCCCCATTAAAGGTCATTTTCATGTTAATTCAAATAACTTTCTTTGAACACAGATTTTAACAGAAAATATGTACTGCATTCAAGGTAACATCTTTTCCAATGAGTCCATGGAAACAAGACAAAACTGCCCTGTACAACGAATGGAAGACAGTATGGGTACTGAACTGAACTGCTGACCTGTCTGCAAGAAAAATGGCATGATATGACATGCTGACTTTTTTTTAAATGGTGGCAAAGAATGCTAGAATTACAAAAACTGTGGAACTGTGTTTTCCATATTTGCTAGCTGTAACTATAATATTAGAAGCCTCAGTTTTAAAAGGTTTTGCACACTACTCTTTTTTTTTTTTCCATTTCAGTTGTAGGGGAAAGCACACACACCTGCTGCCTCCGGTCACATGTTTTTGGTGTTATGATTAATAAAGGTCACAGTGTTTTTGTCTTTTCTTGCACCTCTATTTTGATAGGTGTGTTTCCACTCAATAACACCTTCAACTCTTAAAAAAAAAGTGTCCTGAGGTCAATCTTTGTCAAAAGTTATCAAATGTTTACCCAAGGAAGAAAATTATTTTTAAAAAGAGAGAGAGAGAGAGAGAGAGAGAGAGAGAGACAGAGAGAGAGAGAGAGATAGTAAAAACAAGCTGAACTTAGAGGCATATTATGCCAACATTTTCTAAAGCCTTCATTAAACGCAAAACATGCTTTTGTCGAAACACCTTATAGATATTGTAAAAAAAAAACAAACTGTGCTCTCTTTCACTACGTCTCTGTGAAACTTTTAACATTTTTATTACTAAATAAAGATCAAGCACTTGTATTCAAAAGCAACACAAGTATACAGAAATGCCCAAGGTGGGGAAAGCAGTTGGGGGTACTGAAAAAATCCCAGTCTTAATTTTGCTGGATCTCAGTGCTGCATTTGATATGGTTGACCACATTATATACTCAAACAACTAAAGAAATGGGCAAGAACTTTACTAAACTATTTCAAAACGTACTTAGAGAACAGGAAATACTTTGTGTCAATAGGTAACTTTACATTTGAGCAGACAAGAATCACATGTGGAGTTCACCAAGGTTCCATCCTGGGACCTCTTCTGTTTAACATCTGCATGCTCCCATTGGCACAGATTAGAACAACAAAATAAACTACCACAGCTATGCAGATGACACGCAAATATATATTACAACGTCACCAGGAGACCGAGGCCCTGTACAGGCTCTTGGTAAATGTATTGAGGAGATTAATGACTTGATGTGCCAAATTTCTCCAGCTAAACAAAAACCAAACAGAGGTAATTGTCTTTGAAGCCAAAGAGAAACGATCACAGGTCACCGCAGAGTTTCAATCTATACATCTAAAAACCACCAACTAGGCCAGAAATCTGGGTGTGGTGATGGACTCAGACCTAAATGTGGAAAAACACACAATCCAGGTTGAAGACTCACCTGTTCTCACCTGCATTTGAATAAAGCTTCAAATTCACACTTTTAAGCTTAAGTTTCAAAAATTGATTACATTTTAACCACAGACTTTTATCTATTGTTGTTATTTCTTTCATTGTTTTGTTTACATTTTAAAATGAATTGTGTTATACAAATAAACTTGCCTTGCCTTGCCTTGCCTTGCCTTGCCTTGCCTTGCCTTGCCTTGCCTTGCCTTGCCTTGCCTTGCTGTAGTGTGGAGTCATACCATATCCAAATATTTAAACTGCACAAAAAGTTTCTTCATGTCAACTACTGAGTAACAAAAAATGGATATTATGTAATATTCGTATCAGCATCAAACATGACACATAGCATGGTAAAATAGTTCTTCAGAATGTTGCATCATTTAAACAACTGCGGCGAAGTCTGCTCCCACTAAGAAGTATTCATCATATTTGGATGTAAGGAGCTGTAGTGTCAATATCGATGCAAAATAAGATTTTCTGTTTAATGTTCTGATGTGCTTTAAGATTACATCTTCAAGTAATGGCAGAAAAAAGCTGTTTTATGCTCACAATGCAAGGTTGCATGACCACACTGGACATTGGGACTGGGAAGCTGGACATTATTTAAGCAGCAGTACTTAATTGTTCTTTCTGTCTTCACTTTGTGATTCATTATTTTGACTGTCCTTGACTTCTAGTGGCTTCTTGCCTTATAATATATGGGGCCATAAAAAAATGATATGAAAGTCTGGACAGTGATTCTTACATTTATACTTCCTTTTTTACTTTGTGCACAATATAAATAAATATATAATATGGTCAAAAAGGTCAATACTAAATAAATCTAACAATGTAATGGCGCCTGCAAGAGAGAAAAAGTGTCTTGTCATTAAAGATACCAATCAATGAACCACTGAAGCTGGCTGAAGCTGCCAAAAGAAACCCTTTTTATGTACATATATAAATATTTGATCTTACAGCAGATTACTGTTTTTTTGTGCATATGTGCATCGGAAGGGGAAGGTGTCAGAGCTGAAGAGACACATAAAGCAGTGATGTTGACCTGCAACACGAGTTCAGCAATAACTCAACAACAATAAAGAGTCACAACTCTGTTAAACCGTGCATTCCTTCTGCTCTCAGTAGTGAAGATTTTATGAGCTTCTTCAGCAGTAAAATTGTAAGAATTAGAGAAGAAATTCCTGCTTTTTTTGCATAAATTCTGCCATCACTGTCAACGGCACTGATACAGAGGTTAAAGAAGTTGATGTCAGTCAAGGATGTACAACCTGTTAAGGCCTGAAAGTCTTACAAATTGCTTCTTATTGGTCTATGAGGAACATTTTTCTCCAGCATTTGATGACAAATTGCATCTACTGCCCATCTTTGCACCTCAAAGACTTGCTATCACTAAATTGCATTATTATTATTATTATTATTATTATTATTATTATTATTATTATTATTATTATTATTATTATTATTATTATTATTATTATTATTATTATTATTATTATTAACATTTTCTGTTCTGTCCCAGCTTCTGGCCTGGGGTTTTACAAATGTATGTTTTTCATATTCAGCTAGATCAACGGACTTCCCCTATGGCTTTCTAAAAGGAACTTGAAAAGAAAAAAAAAAGATGCATATCTTTTCTAACCTTCTCTTTCCTCTCTTCACAGAGACAAGTGAGTAATAACCTCAACGTACACACACCCCAGTGACATAAATAAACCACTTCCTGACCCCCCCACTTTATCTTCCCAGAAAGCTCTTTTTTGTTTCCATTCCAATAAGAGAGAGAAAAAAAAGAAACTAACAAATTACATACCTTGTTCTTTTTTTCTGCCTCTACAGTTTTTCTTGACTATTCAGATACAGTTGGTCCTGAGATGAAACATAGTCTAATGTCCCTAAATATTGCAAAGAAAAACCTGTAATGGAAACACCTAAAATAAAAAAAAAAAATTAAGAAAAACTGTATAATTTTCCAACAACCTTTTATATGCTTTTATGAAGTGGTTTGTCAGATGTGACGTTAGTCCAGTTTAGCACAACAGTGTAACGGAAACACTTTAATCATTGCTTCACGTTGTAGGTATCACTGGATAGGACGTAGTATGACCAGACCATATGAATAAGAAAGATAGCAAGATGGAGCGCTACGTGTGGACAGAGGAGGAGACAGAGAACGATCATCGATGCCTCCGTCTTCTGTTGACTATTTTCGCAACAGCGGTAGTAGCACTCATTATAATTTATCCAAAAACTAAAGATGTTTCTATCAATCTTCTCTAAAGTCAATGTCTTTATCTTCAATTCTTTGAAGAAAGGTCTCTCAGGGGAACATTCTGGGAGAGTTACGCTTATAAAAGGAAATAATTTTATAAAAATTTTACCTATTTGCAAAACGCTGTTCACTTGAAATGCCAGCATCCAGCCTGCAATACCTGTTGCATTTGTTTTTGCATCTTTTATTTTATAAAAAATGTGTAAGGGACGTGCACCTACTGACAACTCGTCTGAATGGGTCCAACATGTATATTTGATTTAAGCGTCAGCACCATGCAAACAATCCTTACAAGAAGTCTATTAATGAACATAATGCAAAACCTGAAAAACTAGGTTTCATTCTTCATTAGAAGCATTTCTCCAGGCCAAAGCTAGAATAGTTGGCGTGTATAAGATATTTTAATATGTTTGAGAGCATGTGTGATTGAACAACAAAGTATAACAATAACAAATGTATCCTATACTAAAAAAGATGCTAAAGGAGATATTAAAACTAAAGTTGGTTTCATTAGTTATTATAGGATTTGACTGGTTATTACTACAGCTGTTGGGTCATTTGATTCAGGTACATTTTTAAAATAAAAAGTCTTTCACCTCAAGCAGTAGGAGGATAAAACATGTAGGCATAAGCATGATAACCTCAGAAAGCACAGTTCATCAGAGGAAAAATATAGTAGATTTTTCGACTGATTTATCAAGAGTAATTTGTGAGCTCTTAATTTTGTACAAATAGTCACAACAGGCACAGTGTATTCCACCATATCTATTTATCACACTATACTAAGTGCAGCTTTGAATTGAGTTGTGTTTGGTCTTGGAAATTGTTTGAAAGATGAGAAAAATGTTATAATCCTGTCAAGATAATTGTGCTAAAAATCTAAAATGTTTGATACCTTCCTTCTGTCTCATCTCTCCCCTGAACCACTAGACTCAAGTCTCGTTCATTACTCACATTTTCCATCGCCTCCCACCATTCATTATATCTTTCAGCACAACTACAAACTTAATTTTTATCTGAATGTGTTTGACCCCAAATAAAGTGAAGCTTTATTTAAAAACGTCTTTGGATGTAAGACATATAATAATCTAATGTCATAAATACATTACTTTTAATCTAACACATGAACCTGTGGTACAGATAAAGATTCTGTCAGGTGTTTTGCACAGAGTATGATATTGAGTGAATAATTGCATGATCAAATCAGCCTATCCATCCATCCATCCATCCATCCATCCATCCATCCATCCATCCACCCACCCATCCATCCATCCATCCATCCACCCACCCATCCATCCATCCATCCATCCATCCATCCATCCACCCACCCATCCATCCACCCATCCATCCATCCATCCATCCACCCATCCATCCATCCATCCATCCATCCATCCATCCACCCACCCACCCACCCACCCACCCATCCATTCATCCATCCACCCATCCATCCATCCATCCATCCACCCATCCATCCATCCATCCATCCATCCATCCATCCATCCATCCATCCATCCACCCATCCATCCATCCACCCATCCATCCATCCATCCATCCACCCATCCATCCATCCATCCATCCATCCACCCATCCATCCATCCACTCATCCACCCACCCATCCATCCATCCACCCATCCATCCATCCATCCACCCATCCATCCATCCATCCATCCATCCATCCATCCACCCACCCACCCATCCATCCACCCATCCATCCATCCATCCACCCATCCATCCATCCATCCATCCACCCACCCATCCATCCATCCATCCATCCATCCATCCATCCATACATCCATACATCCATCCACCCATCCATCCATCCTCTAATGCTTCTCTGAAGTCGAGTCACAAGATTAGTAGCTCAAGCAAAGAAGCCCAGACTTCCCTCTCCCCGGCCACTATGTCCAGCTATTCTGGGGGAATCCTACGGTGGGTTCCCAGGCCTGCCAAGAAACATAAGCTCTCAACTGTGTCCTAGGTCTTCCCCAGGTTCTCCACCCAGTGGAACATGGGAGCACTAAAAAACTCACCAGGAAGGTGTCTAGAAGGTATTCTAAGAAGCTGTCCAAGCCACCCCTTCTGGCTCTTCTGGATCCAGAAACTAATTTCGACCACTTATATCAGCAAACTGGTCATTCAGTCACTACCCACAGCTCATGAACATTGGTGAAAATCCTCAAAAACCTAAAATAGTGTATGGTGTCAGTGTTCACTTAAAGATTTGAAAGAGTCAGATGAAAAGAAGGAATCTGAAGAAAAGAGCTTAAAGTTGACACTGCTTGTACTATTTTGGTAAACCACACCTTAATGTTTCACCAAAAAGTCTGTAATGTCAAACACTAAATACCTTTAATAACATATATCATTTAAGAAGTCTCAGCTTTATCATATTGTACATCATGGTTGTCAACTCCACTATGACTATTATTTATATCAATTAAATTCATTCATTACTTACGCTGAAAAAATATTAATCTACTACTGTGTCAGCATTTAACCAAAATGAACCTACCTGAGAGCTCTTTTTTGTGAGTAGCTCCTTCTGTGTTGATAATGTGTCTTATCTGTGTAGAATCGAAGCAACTGCTCATTTACAACCATGTGTACGTGTGTGTAATTCCGTCTCTTTTTAGTGACGTAGGGAAATGTTTCTGTGAACCCAATGTGGTTTCCTATGTAGAAACCTGCTGATCCGCTATCTGTGAAACAAAACTATCAAGAAAGAAGGTGAAAACCCCTAGAGCTCTCTGTATCAAACATCAAGTCATAATAATTCATTGCTTTGACACATTGAGAGTGATTTTAGAGTGTGGTTTCTGGCACCTTGAAACAGTTTTATTTACCCTGAAATAACCCACTTCGGATCAGATCAATGGTTCTTTCTCTAATTTAAAGGGTATTTTGAGAAAAATTATTTTATATCTTGGCAGAGTTTAAATAAACATAAGAAACTTGTGCTCCAAGGTAATATTAGCGCTCCGTGAAACACAACTTGACAAATTAGGCCATTGAGCAGCAGTAAGTGACATTCTTTGGGGTCTTTAGCTGGGAACCTCCCTTCACCAGTGTTTCATCTCATTAATCCCATGACACCTCCAACGGGCTAAACAGTGATCTCTGGGATCCCTGTGTGACTTCCCTAATACCAGCTGTCACTGCTCTACACCAACACACCATCCTCTATGATGTTACCTACCATCATTTATTGTTCATTTATTGATCATATTTGGTTCTGACAAGCAATGCTGTTTCTAGCCAATACAAGACTTTGTTTAGGGACTAGTGTCAATATTCCAACTTCTGGCTTGAAACTAAGAAAAGTTTCAGATCCCCAAACTGACTACTAGGTGCTTCCAAAAGCGAGGCAAAAACAATCAACTTTGGAGCAAAAATTAACATATATATACAGTCTGGTTCAAAAACCCATGACAGTCATTGCTAGATTTCACAACCATGACAACTTAACAGTGGGTGATTTTTTTTTTTTTTTTTTTTTTTTTACCATCCCAGGTAATATTAAATAAAGCAAAAAAGTCTATGTATAGTTTGAGGTCTTATGATTGACAACAGACATAGCCAATAGCCATGTGTTATCACTTTTGGTACTTAATGGTTAGCACTTTCTTGTCTGTCTTATATTAATATATATTATATATCTTATAATTAATATAAGATATATTAAAATAAGATATATCTTATAATTATAATATATTATATTAATGTTAATGTAAATACTGTTTTAATATTGTTTTTTATTATTAACATTGACTAATAATATATTTTGACTCAGTCTATTCCTAATTGTTTATAAAAAAAAATTTAGAAAGCTCTTTCAGATCACAACACAGATGGTGCATATCTGGGCTATAATTGAAGTGCTAAAACACCTGTTTTACTTGATCCTTCGTGTTTCCAGTATAAACTTCTGCAAAACGTCACGGAAACGGAAGAAGTGGTCCAGAATCACAACGTACAGATGTAGCACACAAAAATACTGTATATTTTACTTCAGCTATCTATAAGCCTACAATAAAAGAAAGGAGAAAAACATTGGTTATGGTAACTTTCACGCGTCTCTTTTAAATGCGTAGATGTAACCTTCTACGTGTGCACCATTAATTTTTGTCCAATAATAATTCATACTTGAATGCACTTTGATCTGAAACATCACAGAGCAAAAATTCATTCATCTGCAGAGAAGACACCAAAAAAGAAAAAAACCCACCTCCAAATGAAAAACAAGCTCACAACCTGGCATAACCGTCAAAGACCCAAAGAAATGTGAACTGCACTACATACTTAGTGTGTCACTTCACTGCCCTCGTGTGGATAAAATAAAATAAAATAAAATAAAATAAAATAAAATAAAATAAAATAAAATAAAATAAAATAAAATAAAATAAAATAAAATAAAATAAAATAAAATAAAATAAGGGTTTTGAGATCAGGTTACTAAACTTCCTGGAAAACCTGCAAGTCTTGGGACAAGTTTAAAAAAAATGCACATATCCAAAAAAAAAAAAAAACTAATAAAAAAACAATTTAATGCATACATTACCATATCCTCAAAAAACGCAAAACAAAAATTGCAGCACATTCTTTTCTCCTTATGCAGTTTGAAGACATTTCTAGAGAAGCTGTACAATAAATTCTTGCAGAGTTTGAACCTTGTAGTCAAAGTCATTGCAAAGAAATGAGTGAATGAATAGCAGCTGAAGTTGGTGAGTAAAATGTATATGGTATAATGTGTAAGTGAAATGGCATGACTGATGCCATCATTTCATTTCTACTTACAGTAGAACAGCTTATAGATATGCTTTTTTTGTCTTGAACCTATCAAATTAGTTTTTAAAGGTGCATCATAACACTGCAAAATGGAGTGATGTCCATGGATGCTAAATTTCCCTGCAGAAATAAAAAAAAAAACACCCAAAACCATGACTGATTAGCTCATTCTACAGTCACATGAAAACACTGGTATTCTGGAGGAAGTTCCCATTGACCTTCCTCTTCAGGCTACAACACTGAAGTAAATGTTCTCTGGAATACACCTAAAAGTATTTTAAGGCTTTTTTTTTGTGGCAATTCTTCTGTAGAGATTATTCTTCTTGTCACTATATATTTTATAAGGCAAGAAAATAAACCTTTCTAAAAAAAATTATAATTTAAAAAAGGGCCTCATTAAGCCATTTTTTAAATTATTTACATTGAATGTTTTAAAATATGGAATCAAAATGAATGATTCTATAAAAAAAGGAGTTGAAAGCTATGGGAGCAACAGTATCTATAGTCCAGTTTGAAGTTGCTAAATCGCCCTCTCAGTCAACAAAACACAATTGCTAATTTTTTTTTTTTTTTCTTCCCTTTCTTGTCAGTGTGGACATCGTGCACACGCTGCACACCGAAATTAGTCTCTGCTTTTAACCCATCAACTAGTTTCACTAGTGAGCAGTGGGGCTGCTAGCAGGGCAGCGCCCCGGGGAGCAATTGGGAGTTAAGGGCCTTGCTCAGGGGCCCCCAGTGATTTACCATTGTGGGCAGCCCTGGGCTTGAACCACTCCACTCCATGTTTTTGTGAGTTGTTGTCTGCACTACTGAACCTTGTGTTGAAATGGTGCTTCACACTCCTTGATACTATTATTATTAATATTTCAATAAAATTGACAAACACTGAGTTGAGCAGCAAACATAAGAGATTTACACTGCCATTACACAGTAATGTTACAGTAGCAGTCAAGTACTAATATCTCCAAAAGCCATGCTATTAAATCTCGTGTTTCCAGCAAAGATAACTGAAATAATAACATCATTAGGTTGAGACACTCACCTGCTATGGAAGGTCAGAACAAGATGGTAATAAGAGCACACATGAAGAATTTTCTTCAGTTTAATGTCTGTACAACGTCCATATGAGAAAACCACTGAAGTGCATTTTAAACAAGTGACAGTGGAAAAATGAAACTGACTGGGGAACTACAAGATTCAGTTCCTTTATGATGCCAATGCCACCTAACGTCACTCTTTCTGTTCTGTTTGGATGTTGGCAGATTTTTTCTGGTTTCAATGTACTATTTTTCTATATAAAGGTAAAAATGTATGAAAACTGTATGACAGTTAATGACCAGTATATATGTCTCATTCTGTTTTAACATACACTATATGGCTAAAACTATTCACTCACCTGCTTTGACTCGCATATGAACTTAGGTGACATCCCATTCCTAATCCATAGGGTTCAATATGATGTCGGTCCACCGTTTGCAGCTATAACAGCGTCAACTCTTCTGGGAAGGATGTCCACAAGGTTTAGGAGTGTTTAATGGAATTTTTGGCCATTCCTTCAGAAGCACATTTGTGAGGTCACACACTGATGTTGGTTGAGACGGTCTGGTTCTCAGTCTCCGCTCTAATTCATCCCAAAGGTGTTCTATCGGGTGGAGGTCAGGACACTGTGCAGACTCTTGTCATCCAGGTCTTTATGAACCTGGTTTGTGCACTGGAGCACAGTCATGTTGGAACAGAAAGGGACCAGCTCCAAACAAAGTTGGGAGCATGGAATTGTCCAACATGTTTTGGTATGCTGAAGCATTTAGAGATCATTTTACTGGAACTAAGGGGCCAAGTCCAGCTCCTGAAAAATAACCTCACACCATATTCCCCCCTCCACCAAACTTTACACTTGGAACAATGCAGTTAGACAATACCGTTCTCCTGGCAACCACCAAACCCAGACTCGTCCATCAGATTGCCAGATGGAGAAGCGCCATTCGTCACTCCAGAGAACGTGTTTCCACTGCTCTAGAGTCCAGTGGCGGGGTGCTTTACACCACTGCATCAGACACTTTGCAGTGCACTTGGTGATGTATGACTTGGATGCAGCTGCTCACCCATAGAAACTAATTCCATGAAGCTCTCTGTGCTGTTATTGAGCTAATCTGAAGGCCACATGAAGTTTGGAGGTCTGTAGTGATTGACTCTGCAGGGACTTTTTCACGCTATGTGCCTCAACATCCGCTGACCCCACTCAGTTTACGTGGCCTACCACTTTATGGCTGAGTTGCTGTCGTTCCCAAACACTTCCATGTTCTTATAATACAGCTGACAGTTGACTGTGGAATATTTAGGAGCGAGGAAATTTCCTGACTGGATTTGTTGCACAGGTGACATCCTATCACGGTTCCACGCTGGAATTCACTGAGCTCCTGAGAGCGACTCATTCTTTCACAAATAGTTGTAAAAACAGTCTGCATGCTGAGGTGCTTGATTTTGTACACTTGTGGCCATGAAAGTGATTGGAACACCTGATTCTGATTATTTGGATGAGAGAGCGAATACTTTTGGCAATAGTGTACATATAAGAGGGATGGGAATGGGAAATTTAAAATGAATGGCTTACAGTCATGACATTCATTAGATGGTATATGTCTTATTTACTTCACCACACTCTATTAAGAACATTCATCTCACAAAAAAACTACAAAAACCTTAAATGAAACTGGTCAAATTAAACTCTTTCGGGTCAGATGTTAAGTTAACCTCAGGTTTATTTCAATCTAACATTTACATCTAACGTCTAACTTTCATTTCATTAGTGTTACAGCTGTAAACAATCTGACTGAAACTCCAGTTTAGTGTTTATATTTTATTAAACCTCAACAGAATCATTCAGCATTGTGTGTGTGTGTGTGTGTGTGTGTGTGTGTGTGTGTGTGTGTGTGTGTGTGTGTGTGTGTGTGTGTGTGTGTGTGTGTGTGTGTGTGTGTGTGTGTGTGTGTGTGTGTGTGTGTCTGTGAAATGACAAAACTTAGCCATACTTTTGTATTGGTGTTAAGGCAGGAATTCAGCATTCTAAGAAATGTATTACACATTTATGCTGAGTGAGGACAACGACTATCACTCAGTCCAGTTTTAAAATCCAGTTTTCAGTACTCAAAGTGGCAATGCTACACCTTTTATTAACATTGTTGTTTTGTACGATGGTTAAATAACAGTTATATAAAGTGTCTACGTCAGTAAAATTCAGTTGGGGTAGCTGATTCCCTGTACTGCAGAAATCAAGCTGAGCTGAGTTAACCCACTGCTGGTTGTGGCTTCATGGCATAAAAAAAGTATTTGGGCAATCCAATCCCAGATCATCTAGTCTCCTAGACCAATTACAAATGT
Organism: Xenentodon cancila; assembly: GCA_014839995.1. Lineage (NCBI taxonomy): Eukaryota > Metazoa > Chordata > Actinopteri > Beloniformes > Belonidae > Xenentodon > Xenentodon cancila. The sequence goes on along the minus strand of CM026198.1, from coordinate 17,393,098 downwards.
TTCCCTCTGCCTTCGGATATGACGTGCTCTGGAACGGCGCGTGTGTACCACTCCGACCATCCGCCGTCGTACACCGACACCCCTGGGTGTCCAGCCTCATGGGCTGCCAGCGCCACGTGGCATGCAGTCACCGCCGATCCGCACAAGACACAAATGGGGCGGCTGAGGTCCACACCGGCGCGGACAAAGATATCCTGGAGTTGCTCCTTAGGAGGGAAGTGACCCGAAGGGGTAAGGAAGAAGTGAAAGGGAATGCTGATGGAGCCGGGGATGTGTCCGGGCTCCGTGTCTGTCAATCCGGAAGAAAACAGACATGTAAAATATATTTTTATACATTTAAAAAAAAGAAAGAACAGCATAAATACTATAAAATAGAATTAACGCTGCATGTCTAAAACTACAGACTGAAGTGCAGGTAAATATGTCTTATGTGACTTTTATCGTCACAGCAATGACATAACTAATTTAAAAGCTGGTAGAAATCAGTGTCTTATTGCTATTGAGTAGATATTGTGCTCCGATTCGGAGTCATGTTTGTGCCCAAAAAGGCAAATTCACTGATAACTGATGGTGAGGAGGAACACTCAGTTCTCAGAACAATGCCGATGGTAAAACCGCAACGCATGCAACCCACTAAACGGGAAAATGTCCGAGATATCAGTTGAGTACTCTTTGTACTCTTCTCCATACACCAATCAGTCCTAACATTATCACCACCCAGTTAATATTTAGCAGATCTTCCTTGTGGTCCAGAAAGACCTCTGATCACTCACGGTCTAGACAAAAGAACAGAACAAAAGAAGGTTGAACACTGGAATGTTAGCAGAAGATCCTTTTGGTCATGAGAGCTGAGGGTTGGTTCTCTGTGAATCGGAATTCCCTCCCACGGATGCCACCAGGTCCCATGACATTGGAAGCACCAAATATCCTCAAACTGTTGCGTTCTGTGAGCACTTCCTTAAAAAAAGCGTTGAGAGTGGGACAAAGTCTTCATGTTGGAAAGCCAACATCCAACCAAGCCAGAATTTTACGACTTCTATAGTTTTGTTGTTGTTGGTTTATTTGTGTGACATTCCTGCCTGCCTGCTGTGACCACTGCACACATCTGACACATTTTATTTTTATTCCATACTGAGACAAAAAAAATGCACAACATATAATCATAATACAATGGAGCATGGGCAGCATGGTGGCTTAGTGGTTAGCACTGTTGCCTCACACCAAGAAGGTTCCTGGTTCAACACAGGAGTTGTTCTGTGTTTCGGGAATTTGCATGTTCTCCCCATGATTGCGCGAGTTCCCTCCAGGTACTCCGACTTCCTCCCATGTTCCAAAAACATGAATGCTAGGTTTATTGGTTCATCTAAATTGCCCATAGGCGTGGGTGTGCAGGGTTAGCCATCCGTCAATTCAGCATTTACGGTATTAGGTTTGAAATCTCCCCAAAGGCTTCTCATTACACTCGCTGTTCAGATTGGCACACATGAACAGAAATCCGAACTCCAGATAATTTACCCTACAGTTTCAGCTATACTCTCTTTTATAAAGTGGGGTACATGCATGTCTGTAAGTCTATAGGTTGGTTGACTGTAGATAAACTGCATGGTTGGGAAGCGGGCCTGTCTGCTCATTCTGCTGTGTTTGTGCACTCTTTTGAATCGTATTGTGTGCCGACTGCATGTTTGTCCAGAGCAAACACGGCAGAACACAACCACACGTATAAGGTAGCTGTGAGCAAAGTGTTTGGGTTTTTCCACTACATGCCGGGACCATGTTGAGCCCAGGCTGGCATTGGTAGAATATTACACTTTTATTTTTAGGTATTGCATCTGACTCTTGCGAGCAACAAAAAAAAAAAAAACACACAACTAACAGAATTATTTGCATATTTAAAGCTACTGTATGTGCAAATACCACTTCTGAACAAATGGGCGGGTCATGTCTCAGCCCCTGGCATACGATTTCTAGTTGGACAAAGTGGTTTTGCAAGATGTGCCCAAGCGCCAACAATCTAACTTTCAGGTTCAGGCTCATGCGGGACTAAGATTTGTTGCATTTCCTTGACTGGCCGCTAGAGGCTGGGTGCAAAAGCGAGTCAATTCCCATTGACTCCCATGTTAAAACGATCAATTTTAGAGCAGGAAAAAAACCCAACATATTTCCATGTTCACCTGGTTAAAAAAAAACATTTAGGTCTCAATTGTTTGGTTTCACACTAATGACAACTCTGAGGGGGTGAATTTTTTTGTATGACACCGTACGAAGAAAAACAGGCTTCAAAACCACTGGTCACATGACTTAATGCTTCATCCATTGTTTTATAGGATGGATGTGACACACCACCACCACCAGAGTTATTATAGTTAATGAGAAACTGAAACAAAAACTGAAGCAAAGAGTGAAATAATAAATTTTGTTAACTGAAATAAAATTAAAAAATAAAGATTTATATAAAACTAAGACTAAAAAAACTAAAACTAACTGAAATGAAACAGAATATCAGGTAAAATTAACTTTGTTTTAATTTTTGTTCCGTGCTTTGTTTTCACGTTTGCAGCTTCATTTTTTTAATTAATTCTTGTTTTCTCAATAGCTCAAAAACAACTAAAACAAAACTAAACTAAAACAAACACATTTTTCTAAACTAAAACTACTGATGTGCTTGTTAAACTATCTAAAACTACAATTAAATAACCAAACCAGCTAAAATCCGATATATAAATAAATAATAATTAAAATTTCAGAAATGTTATAACTGGTGTCCACATTTTAGAACACAGTGCATCAGTGTGCCCCCATGTGGTCAGACATGGTATTGCGGAAGTATTATCTACTATCATCAGCTGGGTCTCCTGTCTTGAATAACTGTAAGTGGGTTGTTCACAAGACGTGTTTACCAACTGCCCTTGGCGACAAATTGTGTACTACTCCTGTTGATGATAAATTATCATGAAATGTTATGTTATCTATATTGTTGTAAGGGCATTTAAGGGTTTTGAGCATTTGCCATGAAGACAAGTCATTAGCAATTACAAACTTTAGGTAATGTTGATACCATTGTCACCATCCTCAAATATTTTACACATTCTCACAGTTCTGACCATGTATGGATTTTAAAAAGTTTGCCATAACTGCATAGTTGCTGAGATTTTGGCTGAAGAAAACTCGAGACATAACTTAATTAAAGTAAAAACTGTAAGCTTAATTTTGTTTCTAGCCTTGTCTGACGGCAGTCTTGAGTCAATCGGCTTTAACTTAATAGATTTAAGTTTGTTTGTTTTTTGTTTTTAGTCAGTTAGTTTGTTTTTCCCTCTGTTGTGTAAGAACCTTTATTCTAGACAGCAGCTTACTGTCTCTGGGTTCAGGGTCCAGTCCTCTGAACCTGCCGATGGGCCTGGCATCCACCACCTGGAACTTCTTGGTGTCGAGGTTTTCCAGGATATCCTCGTAGGTCTTTATCCAGGAACGGTTCAGAGATGCCTGGAACTCGGTCGGGGCGGGTCTCGCGTACTGGTCGCTCACTGGTCGACCCTCCAGCTGCCAGTTTCGGAAGCCCCCGTTCAGCACAGACACGGCGCTGTGCCCGAACACCCGCAACATCCACCACACGCGAGGCGCCGAGAACGCGCCGAAGTCGCTGCAGTCGTACACCACGACGTGCGTGTCTCTCTCTATTCCCAGATTCCCGACATAATCTGCAAAAACCTTCTCTGGCGGCAGCATGTGGTCCAGAGGAGAGGTTTTGTCACAGCAATGGTCAATGTCAAAGAAAGCCGAGCCAGGGATGTGCCTCTTCTTGAACTCGCTTTTCGCGTTTCGTCGCAGTTTGGGCAAATACCAGGAAGAATCCAAGATGCGCATTTTCCTTTGAATCTTCGCGGCTTCCGCGAGCCACTTGGAGGTGACCAGCGCTCCAGCCTGAAGCGCCATGGGTAAATCCTCACGGGATAAAAAGTTGCAAAGTTGACCGTAACTTTGACTGAACGAGGCAGCGAGCCCGCCTCTCGGTCCACCTTATCCCGTGCCAAAGGTTAGGAATAACAAACCAGAGAGAGTGCGCGCGCGTAACCGTCCACGGAGCAACGACTGGATGTGAGCAGGGTTGATGACGCGTTTCAGAGAAATAAAATGAAACGGTCATAGTCTCTAAACTAAATGGTTAACTCTCTAATTTGAGTTACTCATCAGCATCTTCAGTTATTTACACACGTACGATGCTTCCTTTGAAAGTGTCACATCAACTACAATCTATGACTGGATTTCTTGTTAACATGTTGGTTTATATATTGAATATTGTTCAAAAGAACATATTAGAAATAGAGAACATTTTGTCTGTTGTACATTGTGTACTCAAATGTTAAATCGTTTCTTCAAATAAACGTTATGATTGTATTTACTCATTCAGTTTTTATTATTATTTCCGTTATTGTTGTTGTTGTTATTATTAGTAGTAGTTGTTGTCGTTGAAGTAGCAGTAATAATAATAATAACAATGTTAGTAGAAAAAAACGATTGTTGTAGAAGTAGTGTTGTGTAAGTGAAGAAAAGCAGTGGGAACTAGTTGCGCCCTTGACTGTTTTCCGACGGACTGCTTTCAGTTGGCGCAGCCGGATGTTGATATAGATTCACATGTTGCCGGTTGTTACCCATCAAATCAGATTCTTTCATGTAAATTATAGACAGTGCGACAAACCTCATCGTTTAAAGTCGTTATGTCGGCGTCACTGGTCAGAAGAGGCCTGGAGTTGTTGAGTGACGACATCAGAGGTGAGTTTAGTCGGTTAGTTTGCTGTCGTCCGCGTGTCTTTAACGGCACCTCGTCAACTCCGGGAATCTGCGGCTTGACGCGCCAATAAAGAGAGATGTAGAGGGATTTTGTTCTCAACATTGGCTGGTTTTATTTTGTTAAAATGTCTGTTTTTTTCCTAATAAACATTTATGCTAAAAGTAAAAAAAATATATTGATGTTACTTGCACCTTTTGTAAGTGATTGTCTCTTGTATATACGAGACTTGTGAACATACTTCTCTATCTACAAAGATAAAAACCCACAAAAATGCATGGTTTGATTTCATTTTTTTATGATGCATACCTTTGAACAATGTAACCAGTTTCACTACATCAAAGTCATAATTAGAAAATGAATAATTGCACAATTCGTGTGCATTTAAAGGAACAGACCGGCTTCTTTGTGGCTCAGGTCGTGTTACCTTCCTTTGCTGTGTGTCCTTCCAGATGTCACTAAAGTGAAGAAGAAGAAGAGACAACAGACCCCCAGCTCAGCGGCGGTGATGGACCTGGTTAGCACCAAGCGGCAGGGCGTCACCAGGCAGGTGAAGCGGCTCCAGGGACGCCTCGGGCCACGGAAAAGCAAAGCTACAGTCAAGGACAAGAGGATCAAATCAGCAGTGGGTCAGTCCACTTTTTTATTTTTGTAGGAATTGATCGTACCTGTGCTAAACTAATGTACCAGGAATCGTAAGCTGTCTAGAAAGGTGTTTTCTAAACGTAACATTGGAAGAAAAAGCAAAAAAAGTACTGTCGTAAATTTGTGCAGGAACTAGTGTTGTTCATTTAGTTATTTTGTTTGTTTGATGTTTAAAGTTAACACTTTACAATGGAAACCATCAGTATTTGTTCTCTGTATGTCTCCTCACCACTCTGATTTACGTCTGTGCTGCCGAAGCATCAGAAAGCCGTCCGTGGTAGCGGTGGATCTGCACCTCCACCTCTGAATCTCATCAGAGGTGGAGGTGCAGATGCCTTTTTAACTCTAAAGTCCATCATTAGATGTTGTCGTTCTGGTGGAGGTGAAAAAATATGTGAAAGCTGAAGGGGCTGTGCCTGTTTTGAATAATTACACTTTGCCTTTCCTTTGTTCTCCAAACCTCACCCTCTTCCTCGGTGTTACTTGCAGAGGAGTTCAGAAAGAAGCAGGGCAAGAGCCACATGAGTGCCAACCTCAAGTACTTTATGGAAACTACCTGCAAAACACCAGATTCTGATACACTAAAGGTGAGGAAGAGTAATCTCTCGCATGCTTTTAATATCGCTTTTCAAAATTGTTACCACATTATGACCATTTTTATTTGTTTAATTCCCACTCAGTTGAGTGCTCACTAGTTTGAGTTTTAAAATGTCATTTTTCTGATAAACTCTTGAATGCAACATTCGGGGGACGCCCTTAACTGACTTGATGTAATCATTAACGTGAGCGTTCGTGACCTTTAAATTGTGTTCTGTAGGTCAGACGAAGTATTAAACAGCAGGTGTAATAAAGATTATCATGTGGACCGATTTGCTTTTGACTTTTAATGTGAAAAGTACCCAGTCTGTAACGACCTGATGGATGGGTTTTGCTTCTTGTTTTTATTTATTTTATTTTTTTTATTACAAGGAACCAAAGGATTCTTTCGTGTTTGTGTTTTTTGCACACTGAGGTCCAAGATGCATGTTAGATTAAGCCAATTAGACCGGCGATGCGTAAAACTTTGCTCCTGGCAGGAGTTTAAGTTTTGCTGCACTGATCACACAGTTCCCTAAGGAAGTGTGCCTCAACTGTTATTAACACAAACATTTGAAAGTAACATTCCTCTGTGATATATGGGAGCTTTTCCTTGTGCTTTAGACTGTACAAGTTATAAAATGGTCGGAGATAAACATTGTATGTCTTCTGTTAACTCCTTCGTGTCATGATTGGTGTTTTCTGTCCTTAGAGGGAGATGCGTACGTCACGTGTCCTCTGAGCGGTACAGTTTTTAGTTTGGGTCAGTATGGCGTGGTTAGTAATGGGAAGCGCTGACCTGGCTTGTGTAGGCCGGATGGTTGCAGCTATGACAGCTACATAACGGTGTGACATCACGCCCCCATCAGCACAGTCTCACACTCTCAAAATAATCACACCTCCAAACACAACACCATTAAGGGATGAATTTCTGAGCTAGTATGGAAAAACAAAAACAGATGACACAGAGAGAAAGGTAGAAATGAAACACTGGGAAGGTCTGAGCAGTTAGAAATGTTTAGTGCCTGCAGGCCACGTCCCAAAGGTTCAGGGTGATTTCAAAAGTAGTACCTCCTGATCAGGGTCATGTTTAGTTTTGTAAAAACCTTAGAACTCTTGGAGGGGAGGCGTTCACTAGGCACCCCACCCCTACGCAGGATTAAAGACTCTTTCGTGTGGTCTAAGTGCAGTTATGGATTCACCACTCATTCATTCATTCATTCGTTTCTCTTATCCACTCATCCCTAAAGTTTTGACTGGATTTCTGTCTTTCTTAGATCCTGAGCTACAATTCAGGGCGGCAGTCCCGAAATCGCCCGGATCTACCCTCGAAGAAGACCAAGGAATCCGAGTCTTTGTTCACAGAGGAAGAGTTCCAGCAGTTCCAGAAAGCATACTTCGGCCAAAGCGTGGAGGAGAAGAAATAACACACACCCTGAAAATAAAAGACAGTGCAGATACAGCGGCAGCCACAGGGCTTGTTTGGTGGACCAGACTACGAACTTCAAGTTTTTTTTGTTCATCACTGCACCAGGAATCATTCTCCTGCATACAGGAAAACAAGTTTAGGTTTGAAAGAAGTCAAATCCACCACTAAATGAATTACTGTTTCAAAGGTTTCTGGAAAAGACTTGGATAATTTTGGATCATTGTATTTTCAAGTTGAAAACTCACTTCTGTTAAATTAAGAGAAAGATCAAACATACGGTGTCCAGTAATAAATCTATATATTACATTTTCTCATCGTGCTTTTTGTGTGAATTTAAGTGTAACTGGTTCATTTTACTGTTTGTTATTTTCTAAACGGATCAGTTGTATCGTGACTTATTTCTTTCACTCACTTTGCTCACTGAGAGTCAGTGACTGAAATGTTTCTCTCCCGTTGTTGTTCTGGTGGGTTAAATTAGGCTGAGCCGTGATCACATGAACCATAGCTGACGGGCATCACAACAAGATGCTCATTCTCATGACATTTTTCCTTGAAATGTTAAAGTGCAAACTGAAAAAGAGTCCAGAGACCCTGTGATGGACTGGTGACCTGTCCAGGGATGAGCCGCTGCCTTGGAGCGGTTAAGATGATAAGGAAATAGTATATTTGGAAATCGTACACTGCTAATTCAGGTTACTTCATTCCACAAGTCAGTATTCAAGACTCTGACTTTATTTGTTCATTCTACTAGATTTTTAAAATAAAAAATATGCTCATATTACAATCTCGTGACTGCCAGAGGTGCTTTTACCCCTCGAATGCATGCACATCCTGTAACGTTTGTAAACTAGAAACCTGTCAATAAACGTGATTTAAATGAAAACCAAGAAGTCCCATTTCTTCACAATGGAAACTTGCTACTGTAGACAGATTCCCTGAGAGAGTCTCCAGTCTGGTGCTCGGATGCAAACTGACCCATCAGTAGATGTATGTGTTGAGGCCAGTTGTGCACAAGGACTTAAAATTCTGCATGCATGAGATAATCGTGATTATTATTACTATTTGTCAAAGGTTTTTGCCAGAATGTGTTATTTGTGGACTGTAGGTGACTAACGCTGCACTTGAAAAATATATTTTCTTAAACCATTTGTGCCAATTATGAGACTTTTTTTTCTTTCTTGCACCAGATGACTTTTTTTTTTTTTTTTTTTTTACATTGCTGGTTTCATCTTTAGATCCACCTGTGAACTAAAGGCCTAAATATTCACACCTGAGCTGCACGGATATAAACCAGTTAAACCAGTCAAGTAGAAGCTGTTGACTGTTTTCACAGCTCACACGGTTAGATTAAGTAAAAGGTATTTATGGTTTTACCAGTCCAAGTGAGTTCGGCATAACTGAGAAAAGAAAGCACAATCACATCACAGGTAGGAAACCTGGAAGTATGACGCAACTAAAGATATTCTGTTTCTTTTTTTAATGGATGCATTCCTTCTTCTGGTATTTAAATGTACAAGTTGGACTTATTTATTCTGTGATTTGTTTGTTTGTTTGTTTGTTTAAGGAAAAGGGAATCAAGATAGCTGAATTTAAGCTACAGTAGCTTTTAAACGACTCAATGAAACTGTCCAGAAAAGTTTCTTTTGAAACTTTCCCATTCTGACTAGTGATGATACACTATATTTGTTGCTTCTGGAATACAAAGTTGTACCTTCTTATAACATAGTAAAGGCACTGAATAATTGTGAAGCATTTGATAAATCTGGACATGTGGTGTGGATGGATGGTGTTAGAGCTCGTATAAACTCGGTTACTTAATGAGCTTATTCAAGAAAGCGAAAGTGAAACCCGTAAACACCTCTGATAACGCAGGTATAATTGATGTTGTGCAACATACTTCAAGAGGTGTGAATACAACATCAGGCACCTGAATAAATGTGAAAAGCTTTTTTTGTTCAGGAATTAAGATTGCACTGTCTTTTGTTTGTTTGTTCTGTTCTTTTTATATTTAATCTTATTTCTGGCTGGTCATCAGCACTGCCGTGAACTGATAACATTTACTACTTCGCTGTAGTGTTATCTTTTGTTTTATGGGGCAGAATTTCCAGATGTGAAAAACACTTTCATGTCCCTTATTATAAAGTGTCAAAAGGTGGGGAGTCTTAAAAATAACTTTTTTTTCCCCATTAAGTTGCCGCTTATAAAGTTCTGATTGTTTTCAGTTGTTTAAGGTTTCAAAGTGGACAAAGATTGCTGGCATCACAGGAGGAGCTACAACAGTAGCTGTCTTTTTTGTCTTCCTTCACCGCAGGAGCTTCACTGGCACTCACTGCAGTCGGGGTCAGTTTGGCTGCAGCCGGCAGCGTCACCGCCGTCGCCGGCGGTGTCAGCAGCCATAGTTAATAAGGTGACCTAATAGCTTCGAGGGACTAAATCAGGGCCTTAGACTGTGTAAGCTGATGGCATTCTCTAGCTTTTTCTAGCATTTGTGATTTTTTTTCCCTTTTTGATCAACTCTTTTTCTAAATATAAAAATTAGACAGCAGGGTGTTGACAGTGTAGTATTTCAACTATACTTGTTAAGCAATAACTTTATGTCACATATGATAAAATAATATAAATGCAGAAATTAGACTTCTTTTATTATGCCATTATTTATGCTCCTGTGTAGCAAATTATGATTTTCCTTCTTTCCAGGCCAGTGTTGCAATGGACAGGAAAACATTCAGCAGTACATTTAAAGACTTCGATGTGCGTAAGATGTTCGTCAACGAGGGCGTTGAACAGCTGAAGTTGCATGGTCTGTCTGCTCTGAATGAAATAAAATCTGAGTGGGTGGCAAATGCAGTGAAGCTGGCAACAGAAGAGGCAAATGCCGTGGCCTCTGAGGAAGCACCGGGTTGTCTGGAGTGATAGCAGGGTTTGCTCTCGGCCTGGATTTCTACTTCACCAGCGGAGAAAAATGGACAGGTAGCGAACAAAAGTCTGAAGTCAACTCTGGAGTACTGTGAAGGATGTACTAACACCCCTTATAATCATTTTGAATCTTTTTTTTTCTTATTGTTTTTCTATTATTGTTACTTCTGAATAAACCTACTCTCTCTAAGGATCATCACTTACTGAGATATGTAATATTTTGTTATATCAAATAACTAAATGAGTGAATGAATCTACCCACCAGAGGGCATCCCAGTTCCAAGGGAACTAGGGATTTGCTTAGATTAACCAACCCGCCTTCCTGTTAGGTCTGGACTGCTGGCAGAGGCCTGGGACCATGGGAATTTCCCCTTTAAGAATAGTGTGCGTGGAACTCCACTTTAACACGCTTTTCCACACAGCATTAAAAGTGAAACTAGATAGCTTGATGTAAAAACTAAAATTTAAAATACTAAGAAATTAATCCATATTAAATATATTAATAGAAATGCGAATGTCGCACATCTCGGAATTACGTACTTGGCAACACCATAATCATTTGTAAAAAAAAAATAAAAAAAAAAAAGTATAAATACTTTAATATGGTAATTAATGTATGTGCAAAAGTACAACGACTCATAGTTTACGTTCTGCATTTAACCTACATTTAACGCAACGACACCACGCGTATCTATATAATTAGCTTAGAGACGTCACGTATTCAGCCAATTAGAAACGGGATCAGCCGTGAGTTTCCCCGCCCATGACATCGCACTACGCCCTGTTTTGACACCGCGGAGGAATACACTTAGTAGTGATGTGACTCTTTATACGCATTTGTGATTGTATGTAGCTGTTATTCATTAGATTGGCTGCTGGAGTGAGTTGTGTAGGTAACAGGGGCAAAGACGCGCTAAAATGGCAGTGTGAAGGCGTGCAGCGGCGAACCTTGCAGCGGCAACAAACCGGCAGTGCAACGGCGAAGTGCACTGGTTATATTTGGCAAAATGGCGTAAGTTGTTTTATTGACATTTTTGGGAGTGAGAGCTTTTTATATTTCGTAGCGGGCTGCTAGTTGTACTGGCTGGCGACAAGTCAGCGTACCTTTTTGAATGTAAAAGTAAAATAAAATAATAGAAATGTCCAACAGGAAAAATTAACTGTTAATTGAGAAATGTGTGTTTCTTTTAGTCGGTGTCGGGTCAATAGATGTACGGTTTGACTACACCCTCGGTTTGTGTTAACCATATTTTCTGTTAATGTGATCGGCATATCATCGAAGACTTTTGCGCTCATATTCACAGTGTTGATGCGGTTAGGTTTACGTTTATGTTAAAACCACCGTGGCGCCTGTGTCTATCAAACACTGTCAACGTGGCGCGTCCAAAATGGCGTGTTGTTGGTCTCGCTGGTCGCCTCCGCGCGCAGACGGCTGTGTTGTGAAAATGGCGGTTGTCCTCCCACGTCCCCGCTGCATTCGCTGTGGAGGGCGGGGTCACCTGCCAAACCATGACCAAATTAGGAAATGGGTTCCCCCCCCGGCGATGGGAGGGGTAACTTTCCCATCAATGACGTTTTAGGGAAGATATTAACCAGAATTGGCTTCCCCACCCACAAATATGATGGAATACGGCGGAAGTTGGAATAGTTTACTGAGGGATGATTGACGAATCGTTTATTCTTCCCAGGAAGCACAAATGGGCCAATCACTAGTCCCTCTTAGCAATTTTATTAATTATTTTAATTATATTTCTGAGGTAATTATAAGTCCTCTTCAAAATGCTAACCAATACTCACTTGGCATGTGCTCCTTGTTTTCCATCAATGTGGCAGGTCTCTCTCGGCAACCACCCTCAGCTTTGCTGCCGTCGACAGCAGTATCGGACCTCTCGACTTGTTAACATTGTCAGACTCTCCGTTGTTCCTGTACACCCACCTGCAACTACCACTGACCAGCAGGATCCATGGTACACTCACGGCTGGTGCTGGAGGCCGCGGCGGCCCCGTGCTTAGGTTGGTGTCGTGACTACACATGTTCACCAAGCATATCACTGTTTTATGTTCAGAGAACGTGGTTTGCGCCTGCACTTGGAGCACCACGTGCATTAAAAGAGAGGTGACATCAGGAGCAAAGTTTTATGTTAGATTTCAAGTTGGTAATGTCACATTTAAAATAGTACCAAATTAATGTAAAGTGTTTATCTAATAAAATGGAAACTCATGTTGAAATGTGTGATCCACAGAGCCCTCTTTTCTGATGGCTGACCCCATGGGGCCCCTTCTGGACCAAAATGAAGAAGCTCTCTCTCCCTCTTTCTCTTTAGAGGAGAAGGCGCCAGTTTCGCCCTCCCTCTCTTTCTCCTCCAGTGCATCCTCTCCTCTTCACTATCAGACCATTGCACTTTCCCCATTTTTCTCTGCCTCCCCACCTCCCTCCCCTCCTGCTCATTCCTCCTCACTCCTGGGGACCAAGGATGAAACAGACCTGCTCTCCTTCTCCCTGCTGGATGCCAGCGACCTGCTCGACGCTCACGTCGGAGCAGATGACGGCGAAGGTGAGGGGCGGGGGTGCAGCAAGTAGCTGGCAGAAGTTAAAGGAGTGTTATTAGCAGTGGATAGGTTGAACTACTTTGCCCAGGCATAGCTGGCGTATTTAACAAAGTTACAAGCAACTAAATCTCAGGTATTTGTGAGTCATTTCAGTTTGCCCTGCAGGCAGATCAACCTGGCTGTTGGAGGAAACTTAAGTTTTTTTTTTTTTTTTTTTTTTTTTTTTTTTTTTTTTTTTTTTTTTTTTTTTTTTTTTTTTTTTAATATATATATATTTAGTTACTCTGCCAGTTCTGCATTTTTAACTTGTTCGTCTTTTTTTTTTTTTTTTTTTTTTGCACAACCGCACCCTAGATTAGATGTTAGTTTAAGTAAAAATGTAAGTTTTCCTGGTGATCCATATAAGGTCTGACCCTCTAAAGTACACGCCTAGTTTGTGTGTCACAGTCGTTCTACAAGGATCTGGTTTGAGTCTTGACACTTCCTAAAACTGCATAACTGCAGTAGTAACAGGATTATGTTCTGGTTCTTATGCTGCATTTTTTTTTTTCTTTAAGACGGTTAAAATGCTGCAGAAATGTCTTCGGTGCTTATTGTGTCTGCATTATTCTGCTCATTTGAGGTTTAAATAATTAAACTCTGTCAACAGATGACGCTTTCGAGGGCATGGGGTGGATGTCGGAAAAATTCGACTTCAGTGACCTGGATTCTCTGATCGACTCCTGCTCATCTGTAACTCCCAGCTCCCCTGAAGATCTCCTGGCCTCCCTGGACTCCCACATGGATCTGGATTCAATTGAAACCACTAACCTCAGTCAGCACAGCAGCCCAGACCTTACCGTGACATTGCCAGGCATCCAGTCACACTCTCTGGAAACGCCTCTCGTCGAGTCATCTGAGTCCAAGGAGACAGAATTGGCTCCTGTCCAGGATGATGTGAAGTCTGAGCCTCCCTCTCCCACACCCTCCTCACCTCCCTCCTCACCACCCTACATGTTGGAGCTGGGGAGTGAAGTGGATGTCCCGGATGCTGAAAAGCCACCCACAACCCTATCTGCGACCATAATCTCACACCCCACCGAAATCATTCAGACCATCAGTCAAATTGTGCTCCCCATTTCCACCTCTGCTTCTCACTTTGTGGTGGTCCTTGCCAACAAAGAAGACCCACCTCCCATATCGTTCTCCGAGCGGTCAGATAAAACCGCTCCATCAAGCGACTGCGAGGGCGACTCTGGGATTGAATCGGTTGCTGGCTCACCCGCACGCCAACCATCTCCTCCTCCCGGTTCCCCCATTTCTGGTTCGTCTAGGACCAAACCCTACTGCAGACCAGAGCCCACTTCCTCCTCCACCTCCAAGGCTTCCAGGGTGAAATCTGTGTCTGGTGTTCCCAAGGTGGTAGAGAAGAAATTGAAGAAGATGGAGCAGAACAAGACCGCAGCTACCCGCTACCGACAGAAGAAGAGGGTCGAGCAGGACTTGCTGAACACGGAATGTGAAGAGCTGGAGAAGAAGAATAATGAGCTGAACGAGAAAGCGGAGTCCATCAGCCGAGAGATCCAGTACCTCAAGGATTTGATGGAAGAAGTTCGCAAGCACCGTCGTGGGAAAACCAACTCCGTGGCTTAGGCAGCAGAGTGTTGATGCGGCACAATCTCTTTCACTCACTGGTGGCGGAGTTGTTTTCTGTTCTAGTGTTCACGTCGGAGGCAGTAAAGCTGCTGTAGAAGCGTTTTAGTGATTTAAAGGTTGGGCGTGTGGAACTTGTCAGTGATTAGGAAAGAGACAGAAGGCTCGACGAAAAGTTAACAGAGATGGATGAGTTGTTCAGAGCTGTTCAGAGCAGGGGACTGGGACGTAGTCCGGCGAAGCATCAGTACATGCTTGTGTCTCAGTCCCTTCGATGATCCTTTGTGTTTTGTCCCAGTTTACCGGAACAACCTGTTCGGACAGGCAGCGTTTCTTTGTAGGGTAGACATGCAAAACAGGTGTGTTAGTTCCAGGTAGGCGTGTTTACAACATAGTCCCTCACACTCCCTCAAACTTCCATTCATCACCACAGCCGTCAATAAAGTGAGATACTAGACTACTTCTACCATGTTTATCTGCTTATTAACCCAGTGTCTTCCCTCTTTGATCTTCTTCTTTTTAACATGTCCAGAAAGGGGCCTCAGCTTATTCATGAATTATTGTTACACTGTCAACATGAATTTATTTTATTTTTTTTCTTTTTGTTTCCTTTTCCTCTGTGTGTAAATAGTTTTCTTCTCCCTTGCAGTTCATTGTGGCTTATTTAATGCTAGATAACTTTAGACTATATGGCCACGGGTGTTGCTTTGTACAGTGCTTTGCTTTGCTTTTCTTTTTTTTTTTTTTTTTTTTTTTTATCTAATAAAAATCTTATCGGTGCTGGATGTGTAATGTGCTTTCTTTGGTGACAGTTGAGTTTTAGTAGAAAAGAGGCAGTGATTCAAGATGTAATTTACATTAGACTCTTATAAAAAGATTAACCAGTAAACAAGCATTTAATCAGGGTGTAAGAGTTATGGACGGGTTGGCCTCGGCAGAGCTGAATCATCTCATTTAAATCCAGAACGAGTCCAAAGCATCCAGCATCAGCAGGAAAGTTCTGGTCGTTCAGGGAAATCTGCTTCGGTCCTCAGTCATCCAAGGAAAAGCTGATCTTGTTCTTTATATGTAGTTGAGCTGCTCTTTAGACAAGCTGGAGAAAAACTTAAGCTGTTGAGAAATCTCTCGGCTGATAAAATGACAGACTGTCAATTTGACATGAGGAACATCGTCTACATGTAACTGGTCAAGTCAATGGTTGCGTAAAAGAAAGTGGGGTTATTCCAAGTGTAATAGGAAATTACAACAGTAAAGTTGATTTTGAATTAACATACTTGGGTGTATAAACTAAACGTAAATTTAGTTTTTAATTTGTTAATGTCTGTCTTGCATTTTTGAGAAGCAACAATGTAGGAGCAATACTTTTTTTAAGTGTCCCACTTTTCTTTTGAAAGCATTTTCAATTAAATGAACATGCGGAGGATGGATGGATGGATGGATGAACGCATGCGGAATGATGCGTGTAGGAGTTATAAACGTAGATCATCTGTCCATGCTCTGATGTGTCGAAGTGAAATATCACTGACATGACGCCGGGATTCTGGCTCCAGGAGCGAGTTGTGAACACTGAGGGGGAAACTTACAAAGAAAGTAGGTTGTGTGTCGGGCTCCCTGCTCAACACACCACCCAACATAACTAAACAAATGAATTCCCAAAAAGCATCTAGTTCACCTGATATTTCAGTGTTGCCTGTCTATAAATAAAATGTACCTAATAGAATTTGTGCTCATTTTCTTCATAAATGTAAGACTAAAACAAGTCCAACTTAAGCATTCTCAGCTTTAAAGAGCTAAAAAGGGCCTGAGGCTGAAAGTACAGCTTTCTGTCAGGAAAGGGAGGAAAAAAAAGAAACAGTTGGTGAATTGCTTTATGGGAAAGTCCTTGTAATCCTGAAACCAGACTCGTCTCTCACTCGGTGACCTTCGCAAGTGGGTGCTGTCAGAGGAGAGGGGGAGGGAGGTCGCGTGATGTGCGCCAGAGACCTTTACAGTTACACAGTTCTCGCCTTCCACAGATGTGCACGTGTGCCATGTGTTATACGCCGCATTTGTAGCGGAGTCTTAACAAAGCTGTTGTCTGAGGACATTCACATTTGGGTTCCTTTGTGATGTCTCTTGTAGGAGAGCAGAAGTCAACATAATATATTAAAGTACACAGTCTAGAGCTCGTTCAGTGTGGTGCTGTGTAAATTTGTCTTGGCAGTAAAGCCCCCGAAACACACCCAGATACGATACACAGTCCTGCCCGACGGATTTCTCAGTAGAGGCCTTGCCCTGCTGAGAAAAAAAAAAACGATAAGAAGCTGCAGGGACAAGGAAGTAGAAACATCCAAAATGATGTTGCTTTCTATTCACAGTGAACCTGATGTTCCCGTTAGTGATCGAAAGTATTTTTAACGCTCTTTTTGGTGACATTTATATTTGCAGTTACCGTAGTGTGACGGAATCACTGTCTTTTTTTAGTTATTATTATAAGTTCATTTGAGTTGATCTTGTGAAAGAACGACCATTACAATCTGACTTCCATTTGGACAGATCCTTGTATTTTCGTAAATACACAAAATTCCTTGATACGGACAAAGTTCTAATTAAACATCAACACAAGGTGTCTGTCTTTTAATTTGCCAATTATATTCCGGTTGTTTCTTTCATTTTGAGGTTTTTCTAGAGGTTCCTCACATCATCCAAGTCTGGTTTTACTCTTTTATAAATTAACTAAAAATGTATTGAGTCTGGTTACTTAACATTAAGTCTCCAGTTTTGTTTAGAAAAGGGTTAAGAAATCAATTAAAAAAACGAATCATTAGAAATAATCCGCAAGTATCCAGTGAGCTTCGCATTTTTGACAGACATTTTCTGCTGTACTACACGGACAGATGATGGGTGTGGAGGCTTGAAGGGAAGCAATAAGGACTATTCCTGTCCCTGCACATTCCTCCGTAATAATCCAGATCAAGCCGGTTCCATGTGGTTCATTTGATCTCGGTGCAGTGACTCTGCGTTTTGGTATCCTGTGTGGTGGTGAATAGCACTAATTCTTTGTGTGAAACTCACTATCGGCAACTTTATTTTCTTGTTGTTTTGTTGTTTTTTTTTTGCACATACACACATGCGTGTATGATGTATTTGAGTTTGCATGAAACATCATGAAAACATCTGCCAAGTTGCACCTTTGTTCCAAAAGCCAGATACCACTGGATGCCTATTTATTTTAACTATATGGTATAAAATGTACATTAAAGCGTAACTTAACTTGAGCAAGTGAACCATTATGTCACAGTTTCTGAGCCAACCACTCTGCATATGTGGGTCAAAAATCTCTTTGTAATATTTAGTCTGTCCTCTGTACTATGTCATCTTAACCATGACCACCTTCATGGATTTATTATTATAATGTCCTTTTGTCGTATTGGCGTCCCCTATAGTAGAAAACCGGGTTCCCACAGACTGGAGCTCTCCTTCACGCAGTCATCTTGAAGGTATTGAGTCTATATCACCTTGTAAAAACATCTGGTCCCGAAGACGCCTCTTGTACCAGCAAACGCCAGACTTCACCAGTGTTCAAAGGTGGGTTAAACTATGAGCCACAGGGAGCAGCCCTGGAGCAGGGCAGCAGCCCGCTGGTGTGATCCCGTTGCTACACGTTGCCTGGAGCCAGCCCAGTAAAACTAGTTCTGACTTGTACTCCCTTCTTCATACCACTGATACGGAGACAATCCCCGGCTTGACTTTGCACTACATTACAAGACTCTGGCATTTGGCCCAAGAAAAGGGCGAATCCTAGTAAGGCTTTAAGGCTATTCATAGTCTGCCTACTGTAAAGCAGACAGAGCCAAGCAATCGGACACACTCCGGCCTTCACTGGGCTATTCCTGACTGACACGAGCGACAACTCGCGTGGTGGATGAGCCTGGGTGAACCTCCCCTGTGGATTCAACTATTTTTAGAAGAACGTACAGCACATATTCTGGCTAAAAGTTTGAAGGACTTGTTGCTGATTCATTTTTATTTATGAATGGAAAGTCAAACCTTAGAAACGCTAACACAGCACATATTATTTCTGTGTCAAAGATTTTGTCCTTTTCTGATCACAGACACCCGGACTGCACTGGACATTGTGAAAAGCTAATTGTGTTCATTATTTCTTTTTGGAAAATTAAAAAAAAAGAAAAAGAAAGTAGAGAGAAATGAATGTCAACTCCAAAGTGCACGAACAGGAAAACCTGTTCACCGAAGATCAAAAGAGTTTGAAGTTCAGGTTTTTCCAAGTTTTTTGAGGTGACTCATATTAATTGGATGTCTGTCCTTTTTACATGTAATTAATATATTTTTCATTTTAATGTGAAGCCACTTAAGTCATTCTTTGTTATCTGTGTGCAAAGAAAATAAGGTAAAAAAAAAAAAAAAAAAAAAAGATCTCTGCTCAGCCTTTAAAATGAGTGAAGCATGCAGTCGTAGGACCCCCTTACAGCTGGTGTTGGTGAGTCCCCTCTGCCGCGAACTCACTTCACCTTGACATTGGGTTGAACAGTACAAAGAAAAAGAAAGAAAGAAAAAGAAAGATAGAAAGAAAGAAAGATTATGTACTATATTTTTTCCTTAGTATTCCTTCTTGACAGCTTTGAGAAGTCATGACATTAAGTAAGAAGATGGGAGAATTCATATAAATACTCCATCCATCCATCCATCCATCCATCCATCCATCCATCCATCCATCCATCCATCCATCCTCTATACTGGCTTATTCCTATTTAGGGTCACAGGGATCTGCTGGAGCCGATACCACGTCTCTCTCTGGACAAAAGACAGGTGTAAACCTCTGATAATGTCACCGGTCTGTCGCAGGGCCACATAAGGACAAACAACCACACACACTCACTCCTATAGGACATTTAAAACGACTGATTAACATGAGAGGCGTGTTTTGGACTGTGGGAGGAAGTCGGGGTACCAGGAGAAAACCCCTCCTGGGATTTGAACCCAGGAATTTCTTGCTGAGAAGCAACAGTATGAATAACCAAGTCACCAGGCTGGTCCTATATGATAAAATACACTTTAAAAAATAACTTTGCTGATATGGTTATATCCTAGTTAGTACAGCTGTATGGAAATAATGAGCATGACATCTGAACGTTGCAATTGCAAGAAGTAGTGGGATGAAATTATATTCATCTCTTCTAACCTGTGAAAAACAGAAATTGGGGGTGGTAGTAATTTTAGTATATAACAAAACTTTTTTTTTAAGGATTTTCTGTGTAGTATTTCATATGTAATGGGGTATCATGGCTGCCACACTCATACTTACATAGCATTTTTGCCACGTTATTTTAAATTTTACAGTTAATAACCTGTGTATAAAATATAGCTAGATGGAGACTGGTACCCAAATGTTACATGAAAGAGACGGATGTCATAAACCAACCAACTCTGCTCTTTCTAGGTCGTATCATGAGCTGCAGTTATAATCATAGAGAGAATAAATACCCGCTTACCTAGACTAAACCTTTCAACCATCTCACGCGCTGATTTTCCGGAAATTCTCTGTTTCAGTTTGACTCATTTCATTCTGTTGCCTACATCAGGTCTTTTTGTGGGTTCAATTGTTGCACCATGTCCTGTGTGTCGAAGTCAGAAGCATTTCTTACCTCACAAAATACCCTCTGCACCAGTAAGCCCAAAACAGTAATATGCTTGATTATTGTAACAGGATCTTCACAGGTCGACCTAAAACATCACTTAGACAACTGCAGCTGATTCAGAACTCTGCTGCTCCTCACTAAGACCAAAAAAGTGGACCACATCAGTCCAGCTCTGAGGTCTTTACACTGGCTGCCTGTCCGAGGACGGACTTTAAAGTTCTGATGCTGGTCTATAAAGCTCTGAATGGTTTAGGACTAAAATACGTGAGTGATTTCCTGACCCAGTGTGAACCTTTCAGACCCCTCAGGTCATCTGGATCTGGTTTTCTATCAGTTCCCAGAGTCAGAACCAGACATGGAGAAGCTTCCTTCAGCTTCTATGCTCCACATGTCTGGAACAAACTCCCAGAAAGCCTCAGATCAGCTGAAACAGTCTATTTAAATCCAGGTTGAAGACTCACCTGTTCTCAGCTGCATTTGAATAAAGACACAAATCCAAACTGTTTTACTTTGAAGCTTAAGTTTCAAAACTTGATTACATTTTAACCCCTGATTTTATTTATTATTCTTTTTTCTTCCTTTCTTTTTTACATTTTAAATCATGTTTTTTTTTAATTTATGTAATGTTTTAATGTCTCTGTAAAGCACTTTGAATCACATTGTTGTTGAATTGTGCTGTACTAATAAACTTGCCTTGCCACACTCCTCCCTTTCACCTGTAATGAGCCGGGATGTGCTCCGGCAGACCCCCGTGACCCTGCAAAGGATTAAAACAGGTATAAAAAATGGATGGTTAAATATAAAGCTAAATACAAACTGAAACCAGATGCAATTTTCATTGATGTTTACCATCGATGGTGAACATCAAAGGTGCTATTAGACAGCACATGCAAAAAAATGAATACATTTTGAACTAAACTTTCCTGTTTCTTGGCCTCTTTGTTCTTATTCCTCATCCTCATGCTAGTTTTCATCGGACACAGTCTACAGAGGATCTCTGAGCTCATTACTGAGGTCATGAGCAGCAGATTAGAAGGACAGATTTACTCCGTGAAAGTGGGACGACACATTTGTTCCCTTTACTGCACTATAGGGTAGGATGAAGAGGACAAAGAGTACAAAGTAGAACTAGACATGTAATCTACTCTGGTATTCATGAAGAACATGGTGCACTTTTTAATATATATAAGATACAGAAGAATTTTGCCTGCTGCTCTCTTTGTCAATGCTTTCTTTTATTGATAACTTGTGACTTCAAACAGATGCTGAAATACTCAAAGACGGCGTTAGAGATGAGGAAGTTAGGTCAATGGGAGTTGCCATAAATTTCATAGTTAACTCTGGTGTGTGTGGATGTGTGTGTGATGAGTCATTTCAGGCACTAGAAATTCATGAAGTCCTTATTGTGTGTGTGTGTGCGTGTGTGTTTAATTTGTTATATAGACGTTCTGCAGAAATAGGAGGTGCGAAACTGGCTGATAGTTAAGCGAAGAGGAACAAGCTGATAAGCTGAAACTTTTACAGCTAAGTGGCGTTTATTTCTTGAAAAACCTGCTGACTACTTTTTGTCTATGGAGAAAGTGCGCCCCCAGATGTCTTAAAGCTGCAAGCACCGATTCACAGCTCCACCGGTCAGGGTCGTCATGGTGTTACTGGGTGTGTAGTGTTAGAAGTGATGCTTGGGAGGCAAATGATGTGTCTGAAAAAACACTGACCTGTGTCAGAAAGCCATTGGACTAAACTATATTAATAATAATAATTAAATAATGATTAATCTCAATCCATCCAATAAATATACCCGCTCATTGCCATTTCGGGTCTCTAGAATCTGCTGGAGGTGATCTCAGTTAACTTCTGGTAAACGCTGAAGCAAAAGTGGAACAACGCATGTAGGTCCAACTCAGTAAACTCAGGCCTGGTGTGAGTCAAGAATGGGAAGCGAAACTCAATCTACAAAGAAGTATCACAAAAGTAAAATGCCAAGATACAGCACATGCAAAACCCCGAGGGACAAAGGTCCAAGTGAAATCAACACCCACAAACTGGGACATGAGCAGAAGAGTGTAAAACATACTGAAGCTGATTAAGTGACTGCTGGTGAAACTGACTGGTGGTTTTTCTCTGTTTACTAAATAAACGTCTCATATCTTTTGCATGAATACAAATGGTATTTTTACCACTTTTTTTTTTTTTTTTTTTGTATTTTACCATTTATAGTTGTGTACAAAAAGCAGCTAGTTGGTGACCGGTACACAAATGTTACATCAGCGAGACAGACGTTTTAACCCCACCAACTATGTAGCTGCAGCTACAGTTTTCTAGTTGCTAAAATAAGTGTCTTGAAACTTCACATATATTCTCGCTTTCACCCAGCAATTTCCCCTCACACCAGCGACTGAGAAGCATCCAGAACCACCAGATTTTAACTGTTTATTTAACCGTTTCCTTTAACCCTTTAACTCCTCAGAATCTTAACTTTAGTTTTTAATGTTGGGACTATGAATAGGTTTATGGCAACGTTCTTATTTTATGGTGTAATATGTTGCTGATGTCCCCTTTTAGTACTTTAATACCAGCATTTGCTTCTTTGGAGCCTAGATTCTAATGTATAATCTGGATTTTTCACTGCGTGGATGTATTTATTTACATGCTGTTGTTTTTTTTTATTGTGTAATGGTTGGGTGTTGTGTCGCAACAAATGAGCATAACGAAGTTTGGAAATCTCAAACTACATCCGCAACAACCACGGACTTTTCTGCAAAAAAAATCAATCGATCTCCTCAAAATGAGGTATCCTGTGTTCAAGACAAGCACTCAGATTAAACACACACAGTAAGTAAAATATTTTCACCACAGAAACGGTAAAAAAATGGTAAACGTAGTTAAAGTGACTACATTCAGAAATGTAAAAAAAAAAATAAAGAAAAAAAGAAATAAAAAGCACATTACTGCACCACTGTCTGTATGCATGCGCCAGCCAGAGGACTCCAGTCACATCAGGCGTTACTTTCCTTTGTCACGCAACAGGGAAAGAAACCCTGAGATGTGCTGAATCCGGCCCTGACAAGACTCTAGACCGTCACAGGCTTGTTTAATCGGCCCCGATGAAGGACTGTCAGTCGTAGACATTACATCACCACGCAGAAAAAGGGTCTGTGAGGTGGAAAGAAAACACTGATGAAGAGCTGGGTGCTGGTGAGCCACCTGCCTATCTAGAATTAGATTTATCCTTCCTCAGGTTTTCATGAAAGTGGAGACACAAACCACTCCCGGGTATCTAGGTTTTTTTTTTTTCTCTCTCCAGCAACAACCAGTTTATTACATAGTAAATGATCCATTTCTATTAAAAAAAAACAACAACATTTTGGCACTTTTTTTTTTAAACGTAGCTTTTTGAACTGATTCTTGGCCTCTTCTTCAGTGGCCACAGTCTACAGAGGGTCTCTGAGCTCATCACTGAGGTCATGAGCAGCAGATTAGAAGGACAGATTCACTCCCTGAAAGTGGGACGACACATTTGTTCATTTTACTTTGTCATATGGTAGAATGAAGAGGAAAGAGTATGAAGTAGAACTAGACATGTAATCTACTCTCTCATAAAGAGAACCGTGCACTCTCTAATACATCATCTAATACAGGTTTAGGGAACGTTTGGAGGTTTAGAAAGAGGATATTTTCTACAAAGAACACTTCCCCAATGTCTGCTTTCAGTGTCAACATGTGACATTAAGACAAAAGGGTAGAACCAGATTAAGGCTAAATTAAGGGAGGGCCTGGCATTCAATAGACATATTAAGAAATGAAGTTATAGATAATGATGTTAGGTCAATCTGGAGTTGCCTTAAGTATCATAATAAGCTTTGTTACACGTGTATGTGTGTGAAATTAGTCATTTCAAATGCTTGACATGCAAGAAGTCCTCAGTGGGTGTGTTTTGTTACTAAAATGTTGTGGACAAAATGTTCTCTAGACTCACTAGGCAAGACCGGAGATAAGAATTTGTATCAGGATCACATTTAATCAGGTTTATTCTCAGTCTGAGGCATTGCAAGAGAAGTCATAAACTCGATCGTACAGCCGGGAGCTGAATTACAGAGAAACAGACCTTGTGACAAACTGACATTTTAAGCAATAACAGTTGCGCGTTACATAATAACTGGGAAAAAAAATACCAAGGACGCAGCAATATCTGGTTAACGAGTCAGAACTAACCATGGAGATGCAGCGTTCCATCTTTATGGTTCTCATATTGTATAAAATGTTCTGCCCTTTTTCCATAACAATTGTTAATTCAACAGACTGCGCTGTTTTAGTTTTTGCTCTCTCTCATCTTATAAGTTATTTCAATCCTATTTTAAATGTAGTTTTAATTGTGGATTTGAAACACATTTAATCTCCTCCCAGCCTGCAACTGACCATGTCCGATTCTCTGTCAGGTCATGAAGACCCATAAGCTGCTGGTAAAGAACATTGGCCACATCATATCTAATATTTTAAATATTTCACTCACAAAGTGAGTAGATAATTTCGAAAGAGGAGGTGAGAAACTGGCTGACAGTAAAGCAAAGAGGAATTCACAGAAATGACAGAACAAGTGAGAAGTGGAAGCTTTTACAGCAAAGTGATGTTTGCTTCTTGGCAACTGGCTCGGCACTTTTCATCTGCAGAGCAAATGCGCCCCCAAACGTCTGGTATTAAAGCTGCAAGCAACGATTCTCAGCTCCACAGGTCAACTTGGAATCTAAGTGTCACTTTTGATGAAGACTTGTCTTTCAACTCTCATATTAAACAGCCCAAAAAGGTACCTTTATTTTATTTGCATAAAATAAGGAACTTAGAAACATCCTGACTAAAGAGGATAAAGGCAAAGAAAGGAATCCGTGCCTTTGTTACGTCTAGGCTGGATTATTGCAATGCGTTGCTTTTGAGCTGCACAAACAGACGTATTTAAAACCTTCAAGTGGTCCAAAATGCTGCAGAATGAGTAATAACTAGGACTGGGAACAGAGTTCCCATCTCACCGGTTCAAGCTTTGTTACATAGGTTCCCTGAGCCTTGAATAATAAAGCTACAACATATCTGAAAAACCTCATGGGTCCATGCTGTCCAAGCAAAAACACCCCACTTCCTAAATGCAGGTTTACTTGCTGTTAAAAAAGGGTGGCAGAGACTTTAACTATGAGGCTCCTCTATTATGGACTCAGCTTCTGGCCTTGGTCCGGGAGGCAGAATCCAGACTCTGCATTCAAAGGTTAGACTTAAGCCCTTCTTTTAAAACAAAGCCTTTACCTCTGTAGTATCTTAGACCATTTCTCAGCTATGCTGCTATAGGACTTGGCTGATGGAGAACTTCCATTGTGCACCACATATCTTTGCTCTACCGCTTTTATCTCAGTTTAAGATTGTCCTGTAGCATTGTCTATCTCCGGTAGTCTCTCTTTTACACAGCTTACTGACCTGCAAGTTACGTGTGCGTGTCTGACTTTCTGGTCTATGTGAACTTTTGATGTCTTGCCCCAGCCAGGGTGGATATGACTCCTGCTCAGTGGTTGCAGGTTTAAATCCCACTATTGACTAGGTTAATGTCTGGATGAAGATTATCCATTTTTCTTTTTGGTCACCTATGTTTATGCTGTAAAATCTTTTTTTTTTTTTTAAATCCAGTTAATTTGCATCGTAGTCAAACCTTTTCATTTTCTGATCATGTGAGATCTACTTTTACACAAATATGAACACTTTCATTGTTTTGGATGTTTTTTTTTTCATTATTTTAATAGAGTTTTTTTTATTTATGACATTTTTAGGGATTAATTTATGAAATATGTTGTCATTTTTTTGAGCAGGGGTGTTCGCCGCCTTCCAACATCAATATTCACACTATTTTAAGGCATGTATGTCTGCGTTTAAACCTTTAAAAGTTAAGGTGCTTATGACTGATATTTGTTAACCAGATATAAATACGCACGAAACCCAAACATGAAGTTCAAGCTTTCATCCCAGCAGGTGGCGGTAATGCATCTTTTTAGCTGCGTTGCCAGTGTATGACGCAAGGCAGAAGAAGCTGTCGTCAACTGAGCGAAAACAGGAAGCGTCGAGCGCCGAGTACTTCTGGTTCTTGTAGTTTTCATTCATCGTTTCACACTGATGTGGCGTAGAGCTGCGGTTGTTACAGCCTTTCTCTCTATCTGTGCTCACTATACGACCATTTTCTACAAAGGTGGAGATACAGAAGAGGGCAGGTCGGTTATAGGCTCCCTGACTACACATTTATGCTGTTAACAAGTGTGATTTTTCGAAGGTATGTCAGATTTGTGTGAACGTTTTGATTTGATCGACGGACTACAGGACCAATGGCCATTGAGTTATATTGTTTATTTATCTTGTGTTTTACTTCTTTTTTAATACTATGAAGCGTATTATTCAAACTTTTATGTATATATGTAACTCGTCACGTGCTGTGGGAGTTTCTCATTTACGGTCATTTAGATCGGAGTGACACACGTGTCCTCTGAGCCAGATGTCGGATAAACCCGTGGCACGTGATCTGCCGTCATGCGGGTGGGACTCAGAAGCTTTTGTTGGGGACAGCAGAGAGAAAGTGAAAGCAGACTCAAATATCGAAACACAATGTTGTCTATGAGTCCTTAGATGAACAAATAGCTCAAACATCTTTGTCACACGCGTCCTTTCACGTCTGTTCTCTCTCCAGGCTCTCCAGCATGTCCTGTACTCTTCCTCGCCACATCATCTGGGAGTCAGAGGGGCTGGTGGCCCACCTTCACCCTCGGCCCTGGACGCCAGGCTCCGTCGTTTTGGAGAGGAGCGCTCCTGGAAGACCTGGAGGCAGCATCTTCCACCTGGAGGAGTCGGAGTACCTGTCCTGGCTCCTGGGGGCCAGAGCCGTGGCGGAGCTGCTGTGTGACAGGCTGGGTGTTCGGAGGTGCGCGCTGGTTAGCAGACCCCACGCAGACAGACCTGCTCAGGTGAGAAGTACCGTACTGTACAAAACTGGATTTAAAGGATTTGGGAATATAGCGCCGGTAGCACTGAACTCTTATGTCTTTGATTTGGTGTCATACATACTGTGAGACTTAATCGTCAGTAAACACATCAGAAGCAGCGTGGGGGTCGGTGTTGTTGGGTGATGTCCTCTATTGCTGTTCCAGGGAAGATTTTCTTTGCAGTCAAACATTGTTTAGGATGAAGACAGCAGTGAGCGAAGGGCAAGTCTAAAAGTTGATGTGGTTATGTTCACTCACGTAATGATGGTGTGTCATACATGAGAGCGTCAGGGTTGTTCAAGCCACCTCTTGTGATGATTTTTTTTTTTTTACTGTGGTTCCAATAGATCCGTATCCTTCCTCTTCATGGCTTGGATGAAGAGTGGCGTCCTCACCTTGCTGGAGACGAGGAGCACAACGCCCATGACCCGGGATACTGCACCTCCAAGACTGCCCCTCGATGGAGCGACTCCAGCCTGACCGACGTCCAGACGAAGATTAGAGCCAAGCTCCCGTTCCCCGATGCTCCACCCGATCCGACGTTCCTCGGGGACGATCCGGCTCACCCATGCCTGTTCTCGCGCATTGTTCGTGGAGAGCTGCAGCAGTGGCGGGTGTGGGAGGACGAAAGCCACGTGGCCTTCCTCACTCCCTTCCCCAACTCCCCTGGTTTCACTGTGTTAGTCCCACGCCGGCCCCTGACATCGGATATATTCAGACTGGAAAAAAAAGATTACGAGGAGCTGGTGCTGGCCACCAAGAAGGTGTCACGCCTCCTCGAGGAAGGATTGGGCGCCTGCGGGGTGGGGCTTATATTTGAGGGGTTTGAAATCGACTACGCTCATGCAAAGCTGATACCACTGTTTCCGTCTGTGTCGGGAACAGAAGAGGACGCCACCGAATCTTCATCTCCCCAGTTTCACCCCACTTACCCTGGATATGTCACCTCAGAGGACGGACCTGAGGCCAGCGTAGAAAGTCTGACGAAGCTGCACGCTAAAATTACTCTTGCTTAAGGGGGCAAACATCTTTTTTAAGGCTCCTCCGTATTCTCTTGGACTAATAATTACTGTGAGAAATGTTTGCTTTGCACGAAAAAGGTGTTAAAGGAGACCAAATGATCACCTTTCTATTAAAATGAACATCTTTAGTTTTTTTTTGATTCAAAAAGCACATTTTTGATTAAAACCTGCTGAATCTTATCTGATCTGTCCTTTACAAACTGCTTGGTTTCCCATTTATACGTTTATTTACAAATAAAAAGACTTAAAAGCATGTGTAGTTTGAATAAGCGTTTTATTAAGCTGCAAAAATATTTGTGCAAAGTTCACACTTTCCTTTTAACGCTACACTGACAGTTCTTAACTTTGTGGCATCGTTACAATATAAATATGAATTAAAATGAAAAAAGAAAGCGTAGTTGCCAGTTGTCATGTCATTTCACCGTTCCCTTATTAAATAAATTTGTGTTATGTAGTTGTCGTCTTGCATAATCTACACACCTTCTCATTACACCACAAATTGGTCCCAGTGTGCATTCTTGGTTGTAAGGTGAAAAAGATTTGCCGAGTGCTTTATCAGTGCTCTGCGAAGCGGCACTACCTGGGGCTGTGGTGAAAGTGAAATACGTGTTGTTTAGCAGTGAGAGTGGCTGCAGGAGAAGAATTAAAACAAACAAAGACACCTATTGGGAGAATAATCTGCCCTTAGTTCGAAAGGCCATGAATATTTTAAACTTGTTTGTTCATCGATTAGTTTGAATAATGCCTTGGCTTGTTTCATGGAATACCACTAACTGCTGATTACAAGTGAAAATGGGAAAATAAGACATTTTCTATGGAAAGTGAATATCGTTTTAAACTTAAAACTATTCTGTAAAAAAACGCCTCGGAGAGAGAAATCTACGTTACAGAGAACAATTACAAACCACTGGGCATTACAGTTATGACATGCCTCTTTAAAATAGAGGCTCTAATATTTCACTTGTGAGTGTTTTTTTTTTATTTTATTGATTTATTTTGCAGATACTACATTCAGAAGTACCAGTGAGTAGTGAAGCAGCCGACTGCCTTCTACATATAGATACAAGACGTGTGGTGAATAAATGCATCATTTTCAACTAAAGTGTATTTAGCTTATTTTTTTCAACCCCCTCATGGTTCACTAACTGACTTTCTAAAGATTGCATGATTTTTACCAGTTTTCTTCCAGCCACAACATTTAGTTTGCTATCTACTGTAACCACTGCAACTAAAGTACATTTAAACCTTTAGCTCTTTTTTGTTATTCATATGGAGTAACAAAAAAAAAAAAAGATCAGCTGGTCAAATGTCAAGTTTCCAGTGTTTATTTGTTTTTTTTTTGTATGATTTAATACATTTACTCTCAGTTTCAAGAGGAAAACCTAATTGAAATTTGCTCGGAAAAGCAAAGCATGTTGTGTGCTTTGAATTTTCCAAGACAGTGTTGAGTCATGACCAGAGGCTTGCTTAAACTTTGACATCAGCTGACCTCTTCGAGAAGCACTGCCTGCAGCAGCTGCTGTTGAGTCTGTCCACCTTTGTGATGTACAGGAGGGGTTCGATGCTGCAGCTCAGGTCCATGATGGAGAACACGCTGAGGCTGATCTGGCAGAAAAACTCGACAAATGTGTAATATGACATGAAGGGCATGAGGGCCACGGGCGGCAGGTAGTTGAACACAGTGATGGCCAGGTTTATCAGCACCATCTTAAGGGCCCTCTTCTTCACCGGGTGCATCTCCTCCTTTCCTGCCACAGAGCGACGGAGGACCCAGACGATGGATATGTTGCAGAAGACCATGACTGCGAATGCGAAAAGAATGATTCCGCTGAAGATGCTTGTGACGCTCAAGTTCCCCATGATGGACTTCTTTAGGGCATACGCCAGTGTGAGAACCCAGACCACCAACGCAACGCCGATACGGATCATGTTGTCTTTGTTACTGGAGAAAATCACCGGGTGGACCACGGCCATGTAGTGGTCTACACAAATGCACACCTGGGGGAAAAGATGGTTCACGCTACAGTGTTTTTAATGCATTTTCTGTTTAGTCATCCCTCTTGAATATTTATCATAAAAAACTAAACACTGCTGGTACTGTAATATGTGAATGCTGTTTCCAATTCAAAGTCTGCATGGCCCACTTTTGTGTAAATGTGGCTGTAATTTAACAACTGATTGGCCCCAGAACATGAATATTTAAGATATTACTTCTTTTTAAAGTTTCACCCTTCACCAGACAGGAGGAAAAAAAAAAGAAAAAACACATTTAAAAACTGAGGTAAATACATTTTCAAAAACTGCCACAGTACTTTGCCTTCATTATAAGGTGGTGCTCATGGTTTATGTTTTAGTGTTAACAAAATCATATTATTATAGATCAAAAAAACATACCAGAAAGAGTGGCGCCATATCTTTTATCCCATAGCCAAACCTCAAAAAGTACCAGATGAGATCGTCATACAGCACAAGCCGGTTGACCAAGTCTGTGGGTGTCATCAAGCCGAAGTAGGCGTCCAGCACCGCCAAATTCAAGATGAAGATGTCTGAGGTGGAGGTGCCACTTTTCTTGGAGACGATATGCCAGATGACCAGGATGTTACACGGGGTTCCTACTGCCAGGTTAAACACTTTGACCCCAAAGTAGAAGAAAAAGCCATAAGGAGCCACTGCGCATTCTGGATACAGATACCACGGTGGAGGACCGGATGGAACCTCAAGGCTGGAAGAGTTCTCGTAAAGGTCGGTGGGAGAAATCAGAGTGGCATTGAACATTGTAGGGAAAGCAGCGTTGATGCTGGAAGAGGAAGCTGGAATGCTGAGAAAAAGTAAGTGAAGTAATCTTTATATTAATATTTATTTATCTGTCACATTTTAAAGCTCCACGCACAACAAACCATCTTACCTTGGTAATGTTCTCGTCTTCTCTGCTGACTGCGTCACGTTTCCGTGTCTACCAGCAGATGACCCGGAGCAGGTGGTGAAAAACTCCCTCTACAATGTGCACGTTTGGACTGGGCCAGTATATGTGGGTCTTAGCGTTTTATAATCTTGGCTGTAACTGGCTGGTGGCACAAACTGCCTGCGTGGACGCCTTCAACGATTGGATGGTTTGGATATGTTCAACGAGGCGTGATTGAGTTGAGTTGGATGCTGGGGAAGCTCCCACGGCAAAAATAAGAACAATAACTTGTTTACTATATGTACTGCCTGCAAGGGTTGCTCATTGTTAAACATCTTGCCTTAAGAGTGTATCACTGCCAAGTGTTTAATGTTTATTTCTAACAGCTTTAAGCGTCGTGCATCTGTGGTGCCCACATGCACACAGCACAGATTCTGCACAAACGCTCAGTTGCAGCACTATTATGACATCTGTCTCAATGTTTTTCCCCGGCTGCCAGCCAGCTTGATGTTGCTTTTTTCAGTTTTCTAATATGGCGTGCACGTGGCTTGAACCCAGATCTGTTCCTATGGGTGTTTTAATCTACAATAGCGCTGCAGCTGGATCTTCATTTCACTGATGCAACTCCAAAATGTAAACAGGTGATGCAAGGCAGGCCAATGAGAAATCTAATGCAAGTTGTTACTAAAGTACTTGTACTATCCTAAGAAAGTTAACTCTGTGGGGGATGATGATGTCAGAAAGCCAAAGCAAACACTCACACAAAGTGTGTCGTGTGTTTCATAATGTTTTTAAGGTTTTCACTTCCCTGTCTTTGTTGCAGACTACATCACCTTCTGACTCTTTTCCAGCGCGCCCTTTTGGATTGCTGGCACTTTTGTTTTCGCTCTCTGGCCTTTTTCCATCAGCAAAAGCTTGCGTCTCCACGACTCCACTTGTGTCAACTCTGAACTCTGACCAAGACGGTGCATCCTGTCCAAATGTGGATCACTTCAGAAATGACACTGGGAGTGATTTAGTCATTGGATCCCCAAGACTGCAAACTTCCAGTTTGTTGATGAGTCTTGATCACCTGATCCATAAAGGTCTCCTCCAGATTGAGGGCCAACACGTCACCAGCGTCGTCCTGCGTGATGGAGGTCCCACTGCCTAGCTACTCAACTCCCCCGGTTACCACAGCAATGCCTCTCAAGTTCCAGGATGAGTTCATGCCTCTCTTTGTGTATCCAAGCAACGCTGGCTAGTCTAACCTGTACAATTCAGGAAATTTGTACAAGACTGATTATGAGAACTGCTGATTCTGCCGGTGATACTGGTGTCGGGCAAATAAAGCTTTAGGCTTGAAACTACGGAGTTGTAGGAGAGCAAAAATTTGTTTTGACAGCCGTCATGATGCTTCATTTTCTTCTCAGGATAATTAACACCTGTTACGACATGTTTACAGCAAGCTGTCACAGAAGAAAACTAATTTCCAAGAGAGATAAATAATAAGCAGACCATGTTGTTAGTTTTAAGAATTCTAGTTGACAAAATGTTTCTTACCCCATTGGCAAAGATATTTTTGCTTAAAATGAGACAAATGTGACTAGATTTAGGAATAACAGGGTGTGACGTTGGTAGATGCTCTGCAACACTGTCAAAGATAAAAGGTCCTTTTCACATTGTGGTCCGCTAAAAATAAAAGTTTTCACTTGTACTGATAGTGAGGACTTGTGAGATGGTAGTGATAATGTGTGCTGAGTGAATGGCAGGAACAAAAACCAGTCACAAGTGTCTGGGTTGCCCTCAAATATGCAAAGAGATGATGTTTTAAAGAGAATGATTTAACATTTTTGAAGTAAAGGAAGCATCTGTGGCTGTGCTGCTGACCTGAGAGTCTGGAAGGATGCTGGAAATGTCACGTAGGTCGTCTAAAGCTTCGCGCAAACCACGTTGATGTAAATAAAATCCAGCAATAAAACATTAGATAATAGGCAACACGCAAACATGAGTTCAGCACTGAACACTTAATGCAGTGTTTTATTTAATATTTCAAACACATCAGCTTGGATCACAAATATTTCTTAAGTCAAAGAGACAAGTCATCTTTTGGCATTTTATCTCAACATTAAAAAACAAAAACACACATTTTATGGATGGAGAGAACAGACTTGATGGAGTCTAATGAACTAAAGCATCGTCTGTTGTGTTGCACATCATGATTCACGTAAGCAAGAATTCAGGAGGAATGACGCAGCGTCAGCGGTGCGTTCAGGAAAGAGAATCTGGGATGAAAGACAGGCAGAAACCCGGAAAAAAAAAATCTTTTTACCAAAAGACTAATGTTTTACCTTAGTCTTTTGGTAAAAAGGATTTCTAATTCTCTGAAAGATCAATCATAGAACAAAGTACTTTCTCTGCATTTTATAATTTACATTTTGCTATAATGTGATTACAGAGAATCCAACTACTCAACGCATATGGAAAAATGACTTTACATTTAAACTTAGAGTTATTTCAATTCATTGCAATTATTTCCATATTAAATAGAGAATTAAATACACAAGGACACTGGCTTTTTGAGGAAAGTGGAAAAAAAAAAAAAAGACGAGTTCACCTAAATTAGTTAATTAATTAGACATTTTCAAAATGTACCTTTATTTGTGTGATGATTCTTGAAAACTCATCCCATTTATTTTAATCGTAAATTTCACCGTAAACTTTGCTGTGAGCCTGGTCCTGGACTAGAATCCGCATGTGAACTATCCGAGAGAAAATTAGAAAGAAATGACCTGACATCCTCTCTAGTGCAACCTGGATTAAAAAGAACTTTTTCCTCCTCTAATGTCTTTCAAAATATAATGAACAATAAATAAAAAGAGCAGAAGCTTAGGAGTTGCGTCACTGTATGTTCTGTGGAGACTGTAGACTTTATGCATTTTTCCAAATTTCAGAAAATTAAAATGTGATGATTTTTTCACATTTATCATCTTAACAATAAAGAGCAGCTGAATATACGAATGAAAGAAATATCATATGAAGAAATAACATAGTTTCAGCATTTTTTCCGAGGTGGTTAACAATAAGGGTTTTCAAGTATTCAAGTACCAAAATTAAACTCAACACTAATGTGTTGAGGGCCATTTAAAAAAAGAAAAAAAAGAAAAGAAATATGTTGTACAAGCTGCGCATTTTACCCTGCGTATGAACATGAAATCAAACATAACTCAAAAATAACAAAAAGCTGACTGAAGAATCAATCACTGCTGCCTCCTACGTAGTTTCTACACGACACTCAGAGGAAAGTGCATCTCATTCGTCACAAGCAAAAATTATTACCCTGTCAATAATGTTTACCTAATTCATAAATTAGCAGTTAACAAAATGCACACTTCGTATAAAACATTAAAAATACTGACATTTATTTAGTGTCCAAAAACGGACAGTGCGTGTTAAAATCACGCTTTTTCTTTCTTTTAAAACATCATTTGTGTTGCTTCATTACTTCGTGATGCCTTAATAAGCCCTGAG
Organism: Xenentodon cancila; assembly: GCA_014839995.1. Lineage (NCBI taxonomy): Eukaryota > Metazoa > Chordata > Actinopteri > Beloniformes > Belonidae > Xenentodon > Xenentodon cancila. Next base: position 17,358,493 of record CM026198.1, on the reverse strand, counting down.
TGATGCTGCAACAACCAGTTGTTCCCATTTTAAATCCCAGAATTCCTGAGGAAATAAGGGTCAGTGAAGTAAAGAACTCGTCAGAGTCCTGCCGAGAGGCCAGAGCTCTTGCATGAGATTGTGCAGCACACAAAATTCCTTATATATATACAGAATTAATATTAAAAACTGAAAATTAAAAATGATTAAGTGGCACGATCATGTTATTTAAAGCATACATTTACCAGGACCTCGCACGTCCAAACAGATTACTAGGTAGATTTTTGGCTTTTTGACAAACATTTGATGTTTTTTTTTTTCCAACAATGATTCAAAATCAAACGTGCACTGCACAAAAAAGCTTTTATAATATTCGTCATTTTAAATTGCAGTCACTAAAATAACGGCAAACCCTGCTGACACGTACACAGCGGTCTCACAGCAGTGACATGAGCCAGCGACAGTAGTACCTTCAGTAGCATTTGGTCCTGAACACACTTCAGACCATAAAAAAGCTGTTTCTTTCTTTTCTCTCTTTTGTTCGCCGCAGCTGTCCTTTCCGATCCGACACGACTCACGTGGAGGTGATCCTTCCATGAACACGGAAACGGTAAAGACACGTATACTCGATGTGACCCCAGTTGGAGAGAACTCGAAGCTCCACGACCTGGTAAACGACGCCGCTTGGGTTCTGTACGAGCAGTGAAAGCACGAGACAAAAGTAATGAACAGCTGCAGAGGATTATAACATGCAAGAATATCCAACAAGAGAAGCTTGGAGGATACTGACTTGACAGCAAGCTCTCCTTTTGATACAGAAGCCACATTATTATGAAAATGCAGAGTCTTCCTTAGGATTAAACGGGGATTATCAGTTTCAACTCACAGGAAGCTCAAACGTCTGCGTTGGGTCTCCATGCTCATCGTAAGTGAATTTCCCGAGCAATCTTCCTTCTTCTGTGTCATTTTTCATCCCCTGGAAGTAAGGAAAAAAATGTCCAGTTAGAATATCAAGGGAGTGCACAAACACCTAATTACTCAAGTCAACTTTATTTGGAGCACTTTAACACAACAGCTGAAACAAAGTGCAGAACACAACACTTAAAACTATTAAAAAAAAACCCCAAATTAACCTGTAAAACACACTAGAACACAAAATACAATAAAAGTACCAAACAATAAATAAAACCGGTAAAGAGGACAATAAGAGCAGTAAAAGCAGGAGCCTCACGTTGAGTTGAAGGCCAAAGCATAAAAATGGGTTTTCAAACGGGTTTTTAAAAACGGACAGTGACGGGGCGTCTCTGCTGTGCAGCGGCAGAAAGAGCTCCGAAGCTTTGGAGCAGCGACTGCGAAGGTTCTGTCCCCTCTGAGCTTCCGCCCGGACCTCGGCGTCTCCTCAAGGAGGCACCGGGCTGGCGAATAGGGACAGAGAGCAGCTCAGAGAGGTACAGCGGGACGGAGCGCGACTGACATTCGTCCAAGTCAAAAGTAGTATAAATAGTATGGGACTACTGTACAAGCAGCTCCATCATGTTACTGCGTGAATGTTATTGCCAATTATTGATCTTCTCTTATCTGTGTCAACCAAAACTGACAAGAATGATCAAATTTGATAATAATACCGTGATGACATGCCTTAATTGTCTAATAAATTTAATTAGTAAATAAACTATAGTAATAAAAAAAATCTTTAGAGATTAGTGTTATTACTTTTTTTTTTTTTTTTTTAAACATTTACATTGGACAAACATTCAGCATTCCTGCGTGTGAAGCAGGCGCTCGTGTTGCATCGTCCTGAATGAGAAACACTCACATAGACTTCGAAGTCTTTGGGTGCAGAGTCGATGCGGCCTGTGGGGGCATTGTAGCGTGGCAGGTGGTCGAGTGTCACATGGGTGATCATTATGGGGTGAGAGAGAGAGATGACCAGAGTGCCCTGGACCCCGTGGAATGCCCAACATTTCCCTGGAAGCAGCACCGGATAACCCTGACGGCAGGGAGGGACAGAAGGCCTGGTTGAGAAAAGTGAGGCTGCTAATCTTTATGCATCATGTTGGGACAGAGGAGCAATCATACCTGAATCACAGTGCGTGGACTTTCAGATGGATACCAAAGAGGAAAGCCGAACAGGGTTACGCAGGCTGAACGGATACGATACGTCTCTGAACACCTGGTACTGATCACACTGGCACCTGCACAGATGTAATATTAATATAAGATTTCAAAGAAGAATACTTTGTTCATTCCATTAAAATCTCACATTCTTGTCTTTCATCCAACACTTACAAGATAATAATTACCAATCCAACCAACCCCTCACCAAACAGTTCATAGATGGGGCAGACTTCCAGGGATGGATGATCAGAGTAATAAATGTTCAACCCAACATTTCTCACCTTGAGTCTCCAGGGCAAAATCTGCCATTTTATCTGCCATGGGACGTGTGCACTCCGAGCAGCTGCCTTTGTCACCAAGTCTGGCCGCTTCCTGCTCCTGATTCACATTCATAACAAGAGGATGCCATAAGGGGCTTATGAAACTTGGAGAGACGCAAGCAGAAGCACGTTCTTACGGCTCTAACAGAGGAAGCAAGTCTTCAAATCTGCACTGCACTAAGCTTACATTCATGTCATTTGAAAGTGGTGCTCTGAACCAGTCAGAGGATCTACCTTGATGCGGTTGGTTAGCCACTTTTCCATGGCCTGTTGGAGCTCTGGGGTGAGGGTGTTCTGGATTGGAGATGTGGTGGTATCGGTACACGGGGCTGGAGAGGGCATCAGCTGCATGGACAACAGCTCCTGTGAGAGCTGCGAGAGAGGAAAAAGTCACAGTAAAGTGGTGCACTGTGTTGGAAATATGCTGCTGCAGTATTAACAGTGCAGAAATCTTCAATCAGGCAAACGCTCTGTTACCTTGGCATTCTGGGCCTCCAACGTTTGAATCTTGAGACTGAGGCTTGTGGCGGTGGATTGGCTGCCCGTCTCGTAATCTCTCATCTGCCTGCTCAGTGCAGCAATCTCCTGCTCTACATGATGCCGAACGTCTGAGCCCAGTGCCTCGAGCTTGGACTTCATGACCTGCACGTCCAGCTGCTGTGTCTCCTTCATCTGAGAGAAGAAACATATAGCTAAGTGGACTCATGTCAACACAAGAGAGATAGTGTCTAAAAAAAGGTGAGTATTGCTCACATCAAGTTCAAGGTCACAAAGACAAATCTGGCACTTTTTAGGGCACTTCCCTGCAGTTTTGCATAATTACCACTAGAGGTTTCTCTAGAACAACTGTACTTAGATGAGGGCTAACAATAGCAGTCTTTTATTCTGACATCCTCCCGAAGGATTTTTCAACAAACAGTGGTAACTAACAGAAGACAGGAAGGAGGAGGTAGACAATATAAGGTGGGGTGAACGAGGGAGGACGGTAAGTGAGTTACAGACGTAAAGCTGCACAATATATTCAGATATTTTGTAACTCATTCAGGCTCACTTACCAGCACACAAATATACGATGCATCTAAATCACGAGAACGCCTCTTCTCTCAGATACTGAAATCTACATTTACTTCTAACAAATGCTATACAATCATTTTCAAACATAAAAAACAATACAAAACAATGCAATGCAAATTTGAGTTTTTAAGCAAAACTCCAACACTCACCTTACTTAGGCTTGACTAAAAAAAAAAAAAAAGAAAGAAAAAAGGAACAAATGAAGAGATTCTCACCTGGGACAGATGACGTTCCTGCTTCACCTGAAGCTCTTTCTGCAACAAAACACACATATCTGTTACATTAGGCTATGCTGATATTAGTTTGATTTTACTTTAAAATGCTGTTTCAGAACAAAACCAGTCTGTTTCTAAAATAGTGTTTCATCTCTGTTTCCTCTCTCGCCATAACTGCATGTCACATGAGGACTGTTTTTATGCAGTTGCAGTATTATTAAATACAAAAAAAACACCATCATATGAGACCTCCAGCTGATACCAACGACATAAAACCATCAGTGATAGCTGCTCTGTTTCCTTTCCATCTGTTGTTGTTGTTGTTTTTTGTTTCCCCAGTCATATGATATAGGTCTTGGTGAATCATCCATGTGCATGTAATAGCACATAAAAGAAAATGATGAATTGTGTGTGAGCATCTGTCTCCTTTAAATGCCTTTGGTTTTGGCCTGATCACAAGCCATGATTGGGTTTGCGGAAGAACAAAATTTCATTTTTTGAGGCTTAACTTGCCAGTCACTTAGGAATCACATCCAAGTGCCCACATAAATGAAGGGGGTTGCGTCAGGAATGGCGCCTGTTCTAAAACCTATGTCAAATCAATATGCACAACACCATGATCCACGGCGGCAACACGTAAGGCAGAAAGGTGACAGAAGAAAAGGCCAATATCTGTGGTGAGTGGTGAGGATGTCAGGTATAACCAAAAAAAAAAAAAAAAAAAAAAAAAGTACTAGTGTGGATATAGTCTAAAAACCTGTAACGTGAACATGAGGACAATGTCAAACACACTTTACCAGAAAATGTTGCATCTTTGCTTCTACAACAGCAGACACAACAGCTGGATCCTGGAGGGGAAAAACAAAACAAAACCACATTCATACCAATAAAAGTTATGCAATCAGCACAACACTGTCATGTGAACAAGGCTAAAATAAAAGATATTTGTTCTATCAAGGAACTTGTAAGTTGCCATTTGTATCTTGTGGTCTTGCCTTGACTACTCATGTTTGGTCAATATTGCAACTTCTGCATTACAACTATTCTTCTAAATTAAAGATCTCGAATAGGAACTCAGGAAAAAAAAGCTACATGAGTAATGTGAAGAACTCCAGAATTATTCTGCAGACAAAACTAGGACTCAGTGACTGTTCCATCCCTGCATACACCCGAACACACTTCAAGCAGCAATAAATGTAACTGGGACACTCGGTGAGATGTGCACAAACTGTAGTCGAGAATTACCACCACAGGTGCAGGCATGATGTTGGGTTGAGGAGGAGGAGTGACGGTATAAACAGGCTGACTCTTGGCTTGTGTCTGTGATGGGGTCTTTGTGAAGGTCATGCGGGAAATGAAAGATGTGAACAAAGGAGGAAGGAACCAAATACCTGGAGAAAACAAGAGGGACAGTGTGTTGGGGGAAAACACACAAGGTAAGAATCACCTGAGTCTAAGATCAAAGGCCCTGACAAGTACAGCTTGAATGTAACGCACAAACTCGCCACACGGGCAAAGGCGACCAAACAATATTGCTTTTGAAACAATATTCCTTTGAAAGTCAAACATTTGTGGCAGACACTGGCATCTTTTCTAACTTCCTGGGGAAAACCCTGAGCATGTTAACCAAGTCATCTTTCTGCATAAAAAAAACAAAACAAAGCCAAACAAAACAAAACCCATTGCAAAGGTCATTTTTTCAAACAAAACAAATGCAAAACAATAATGAAAATTAAAGATTTTTTTCCTTTTATCATATCCTCATTAAAAGCTCCAAATATCTCCCAATGATGAGAATCTCTAAAATGTGTTTAAAAATAATTACTTGACAACATGCAAACTTCAAATAAATGTTTATGGTACTCACAAAGATATATGATGAAGATGAGGGAAACCAGACCACAAACTTTCTTCAACTGACTTCTGAATGAGGGATTAGCTGCGAGGAAGAGAGGAAACGTTCATTTGCAAGAATTTAAATGAGCCAGAGCCAAATCACATGAAGCAACCGTGCAAACACAAACATATGTAAGAGCACTATATTATAAAATCACAAGTGCTCAAATAATGATCTTAAACTTAGAAAGACTAGCTTAACACGTCTCTAGTGTGCACATATAAGCAAAAACACATAAATGATATACCAAGTGAAATAGAATTGGTGTCGATTTTCGCCCTCCAAAAGTTCACCAATCACGACGTAATAGAGGCGTTAATCAAAATAACCTCGTAAAAATAAAAACCAATACACATTTAGTGCCAATTAAAGATTGAAAAGTTAGTTTATGTTCATGAGGTTTCGTCAGTACAGACGGGGGTCTGCTATGGTGTCCCACAGGGTTCAGTGCTAGGGCCAATCTTGGTCAGCTTATACATGCAGCCCTTTGGAAGTATTATCCAGAACCACAGCATTCATTGTCGTCGCTATGCTGATTATACGCAGCTGTGTTTGTCTATGAGGCCAGATGAAACAGAACCATGCCTCCAGTTCAACTGTGTAAAACCTTGGTGTTATTTTCAATCAGGATTTGTCATTTAAAAAGAATATTAATCATGTTTGTAAGACTGCGTTTTCCACCTCCGTAATATCGCAAAAATTAGGAGCATCCTCTCCCAGAGTGATGCTGAAAAACTAATTCATGCCGTATCATGTCTGAATCTTTTAGAGTGGATTACTGTAATGTACTATCAGCAGGATGTCCAAGTAATTCTCTGAACAGCCTCCAGCTGATCCAAAATGCTGCAGCGTGGATGTTGACAGGAATCAGGAATCTCCTGTGTAACATTTCCTCCATTGGCTCCCCGTTAAACAGAATCCAATTAAAAATGTTATTACTTGCGTACAAAGTCCAAAATGGCCTAGTGTCGCGATATTTGCAAGACCTGATAGTACCCTATGTTCCTAATAGAGCTCTCCGTTCTCAGAGTGCAGGTTTACTCGTAGTTCCTAGAGGATCCAAACGTAGATTTGGAGGATGGGAATCTTTTTTGCCACTGTTTGGCTTAAGGTTTTTCTCCCACTAGGGGAGTTTTTACCTTCCATTGTTTATGTAATATTTGCTCGGGGGTCATGTTCTGGGTCTCTGGAAAGCGCCTAGAAACAACTTGTATTGTAATAGATGCTATATAAATAAAATTGAAAAACACAAATAGACGAAGTGAAGCAAATACAGATGCAATACCTGCTGCATGAAGTATTTTAAAATGCAATTCAGCAGCCATCAATGTGGTTGATTCTGCCAAAAAAAATTAAACAAACATGTTATTATTCATTTATAGTAAAAAAAGCACACACAAATGGACACATGAATGGCAGTACTCACCAACTAGATTATAAAGGGCACTGCTGATTCTGCTTCTGTATCCAGGACCGGAAGCCCCACTTTTACAGCTCACTTTGGTGCTGCTGCTGTTAGTGGCAGGTAAAGGCCTCCTATAAATGCCCTCAGACGATGAATACCCAGAGCTGTCCACGCCACTTTGACTCTGCTCCTTGTGTTGTGGTCTGAGATGCAAACTTGGCACACTGGAGGAGCAGAGCGCAGCATTAGGGCTCCTTTCTGAGGCTGCTGAGTGGCATTGCGTGGGTGTCTGACTCCGGGATGATGATGTTGTTAGGGCGGGCCGAGGTGTGGCAATTGTGGGCACATAAGGTACGGTCCTCATGGTAGGCTGGTTCTGACTATCCAAGGGACATGGACTCAAACCTGACGCCGAATAGAGAGAAGAATATATATATATATATATATATATATATATATATATATATATATATATATATATATATATATATATATATATATATATATATATATATATATATATATATATATATATATATATATATATATATATATATAAAAACATACAGATATTGAAGTCAATAGTTTAGTATTAAGGGACAAGTCAAATTTTTTAAGATTACTTTATAAAATTATACATGTATACAGAGATAACCACTGTGTTTTTTTTAGTTTTTTTTTTTAATTAAAATAATTTTTATTATACTCTGAAAATGTCCATGACACAAATGGTGCTGTTTCACTCATGCATTTTTATTACATTTATATCGACTGCATGTTCATGTCATACTCACCTGCATCAACAGGTGTCTCAGGAGTGTCAGAAGATGCATTGCTGTTGGCTCTATTGGGGGTGCGAGAGCCAGCCTTGCGGGTCCCTGCCTTCTTCTTAAAAACTCTAAAGAACAAATGGGTATTAGAGAAAGGACAAGACCATCACGTGCAGGTTAGTACATCAACTGTTTATCCCAGTTTTTTTGTGAAAAACCTAATAAAAATGACCTGATCATAATAGGTGTTTGCATGAGGCATATAAAACACCCTCACGTGCAACAATATGTACATTTTTAACGGTGCCTTTATTCAGTTAATGAAAAGAAGATACGCTGCAGCCAGGCACTGCTCATCATTACTACTTGGTTAAGCTGGTTTGGCTGGAACAGTTGAAAAAAATAAAATAATCCCAGTTTTGGAATGGCCGAGTCAAAGTCCAGACCTCGACCCAACTGAAATGCTGTGGTGGGACCTTGAGAGAACTCTACATGCACAAAGGTCCACAAAAGTAAGTGAACTAAAGCAATGCTGCAAAGAAGAAAACAAACAAAGAAGAATGGGCTAAGATTCTTCCACAATGACGTCAGAGGCTGATAAACTCGTTCCACGAACAACTACTTACTAACAAGTTATTGCTGCTAATAAGCAACCTGCAAACAACAGAATTATGGGGTACTTAGTATTTGAAATATGACTCTCTTTGTTCTACTTTAGTTTTTTTCCCCCATCTCTAAAGGTTGTATTTTGCCCAATACAACAAGATGATTTTTTAAATTATTTATTGCGCAGCTGTATGAATCAAGTTGGCAATTCAAACATGAAAGTAGACACAGCAGAGTTACAGAGTTGCAGAGTTACTTACTTGACAGGGTTTTCACGGTACGATATGTTTGTCACGCTACTCGAATCAGATTCCTCGTCTGAATTGTAGTAGCCGCCGGAGACCAGGCGAGAACTCCTACGAGACATGGCTGAAACCCACAGAGAAAAAAGACAATGTGATTTGGTACATTTCTTTTCTTTTTTAAAATACATTGAGTCCAGTACAGTGCAGTAAGAAACATTTCAGGATATTTACAGCTAGGTTTGGAATTATTTGGAAAATGACAGATTTTTTATGATTTTCCTTTAAACATAGTTGTAATTGTGGCATACTTGTAAATATAAAACTAGTTTTAAATACTTGGATGAAAATCCTTTGTGGTTGGTGACTGTCTGAAGTCGGCAGCCCACCGGATTCTCCAAATTCTGAAGTTCCTTGGTTCATTTGTCCAAAGAAGCTGATTCCAGAACATGGGAGGATGTTTTTGTTTTTTTCTGACAAAGTCTAATCTGGCTTTCCAGACTTGAATGCTGCTAGTGCAGGTTATCCCCCTGTTGTTAACTTGTGTATTTACCCTCATGTCTGTAAATCCTAACAATGAGACATCCTCCTTTTTCAGAGTATTCTTGATATCTAGTGATGTTGTGATGGGTTTTTTTCCTTCATAATGGAGAGGATTCTGCAGTCATTACTTTAGTTGTCTTACATTGTCTTCCAATCCTTATGATGTTGTTGAGTTGCTTTCTCTCATTTTTAAAAATGCACGTAACTGTAGATTTGGCCACATCCAGAACAGAGCCGCTCATGGTGGCAGGTTGCTCTGAATGGTTGTGTATCTGATCAGGTGCTCACCACCACAGGAGCACCACAGGGGACTGTACTCTCACCATTCCTCTTCAAATTGTACACCTCCAATTTCCAGTACAAGTCCTGGTATCTACAGAAATACTCCGATGACTCTGCAGTTGTTGGGTGTATCAGTGATGGACAAAAGACTGAGTACAGAGAACTGGTGGACCGTTTTGTGGCATGGTGTGGAAACAATCATCATATCTCGGTTTGTGAACAACACAAAGGTGATGATTGTGGATTTTAGGACAGCCGGTATAAAGTCAAATACTTTTTCCATCTTTGGCTATAAGTTGAGGTGACGGAGGAGTACATGTACCTCAGTGTTCACCTGGTCAGTCTGAACAAAATAATAAAAGGAGACTGGCCTTGTTCTGGGGACTATTCTGGACCTTCTGGAGCAGATTGTGTAAAGGAGGATACTTCATAAGCTGAAGAAGATCATTAAAAACCCTGAGCATCCTCTTCAACACATTGGTTCAACAACAGTGAATGAGAGAACAGTGTCTTCAGTCAGAGGTTTCTTTAGATCTGGTGCAACACAGACCGCTACAGGAGATCCTTCGTGCCCACAGCAACTTTTTAAATTAAAGCCTAAAATCTACACTTTGATCACATTGGAATCGTTTCATTTCAAATCCACTGCGGTGACATACAAAAACAAAATTCAAAAACGTCTACGGGACACACTGTTGCATTGTTTACAGTTGAGCGTTAATGTTAAGTACATGTTATATCTACCACTTCCATATCAAATGCAACAGAGAATTAACCTTCGCTCAAAACAACGGCTGCCTTGCTGCAGTTACACTAATCTCATCTCCCAGCTTACTCCAAGTGTCCGCACACCTCCACAAACGGAGAGGTGTATATAAGCATAATGATAGTCAGTGTGGGAACTCATCTGCATATGATCTCTGTGCCTTTATCTCTCCATACGCCAGGCTCGTAGTGCGTAACTAAAGCTTGTTCTTGTTTGTACTGGTCAGTGGTCCTAGGACAGTTCACATCCACATTCCTTCTACAAACTCTGCCATGTTGCACTGCCAAGTTGAGACACTAGCCAAAAATACATATGTCAAAGGCTCTTCAATGTTTTTAGTGGCCATAATAATTTCATTTTTTATGCTTGGAAAAGAAGGGTGAGGCAAAGAGGATATTTGGTTGGATCCAATCTGCAATTTTGCCACTAGATATAATTAAATCCTATACGCTGCTCCTTCAAAAATAATGTATTTTTGTAAAAAGAAAAAAAAAAAAACCCAACAAAACAGATCTCTGTTTTGATGGTTACTAGATCTCTTAAAGTTAAGTTGTTGAAACAGATAACAGCACAGCAACATTAAAAACATTGATACATTAGTTTAAGAAGCAGGTATAGCAGATGCAGGAGCAGGAGAATTGGTGGCAGTAATCAATAGTGGTCCCTGGAGCGTTGAGTAGACAAAAGCAGCAACAGTGACCTATTGTTGTTGAGGCAGTAGCAGTAATAGTCATGCTGGTAGTTAAGTCTCTAACAGAAGCTCTTGGAGTTAATCTTGATCTCCTGTAATCTACTAATAGGTCCTGTTGCTCAAGCACTCCCTAAGATTACACAACATGAATTAAAACAAATAAAAATTTAACTCTCAAAACACCACTTGACATCCAATTCAAGCTCCTTGCAAGCAGATTCTGTTAATATCAAATGTTGCAGATGCATTTAAGCATAAAACAATACCGCATATTGAATAAAACACACACGTGTCCCACGTACCTCAACAGACCCGGCATACTTTACATGAAGAAAAATGTTAAGAACAAGTCAGAGTTTGGCAAAAGTTGTGTCTAATGAGGAGAGTGGAAGGAACCTGGCTTTGGGCTAAATCTCTCACCGCTACAGAGGTTACAGAGCATCTAACAAGGTTAAGTTTCAGCAACACCGCCATCACACAGATTACGCAACAGGCATCTTAAGCTGCGTGATCTCATTGGCCAAAAGTTGTGTTCTTACAGTGCAGATAAGCTGCATAAACGGCTCAGAAGCTTTTCTGCTTCCACCTTTTCCAGCAAGTTTAACATTACATATCAAACTCGCTCACATGAAACACAGTGCAACATCAATACACACGCAGAAGTGACTCCTGAATCCTTTCTGCATACATCTACGATGTGATTTTGTAAAACCAGAGGCTGAAAGGTTACGAATGCTGGTCCAGGTCTGAGACAACCATATATCTGTTTGACTCTTTATTGAATTTAACTCTGCAATATCAGAAAATGTTCCAACCTTTAGATCATTTAACATTTATTGGGAATAACAACTTTTAACTTTACAATCTCCAGTGTCTGAGACTAGATGTCTGGGAGATATCTGGTGTCAGAGGTTCTACCCTCTTTGAAGTTCACATTTAGCAAGAGTGCTGATGTAACTACGTAGACAAGTGTGCAGCGGAGTGCAAACCTCCCAGAAATGGCAGAAAAGAGCAGCTAAAGATGACAGAAAAGGAAGTGGTGGCAGTTTCTACCCAACAGACAGGAAGTTAGTATGAGAGCACACATGCACAAAGAAAAGTTCACGCCCAAAGGTTACATTTGTTGAATTTAATTACCATGTAACAGCAGGAACTTGAATACTCAATACTGCCTAAGATAAGATATTTCCTCACTATGATCCCAGCATCTCCACAGCACCTATTCACATTCCTTTCATTATTCTTAATAACCGTCCACTGACTGTACATGCAACTGCTGATTGGAGTAAATGAGAAAGAACTGACAAAGAGAGAAAAGATGGAAATAGCACCAAACATACTGTGCAGATATCTTAAGTGAGAAATAAAAGCAGCATCCTGCATATGCCTTCCAGCAGTCTACTGGTTGCTGGCGTGCACTATAAATAACAGAGAAACGCTGTTACACTGAAATGGCTTATTTTTCGGGAACATTTGCAAATTATCCACACGTGAGATCTAATTTTCCAAAACGCCCTTCTGAACCACAAAGCACCATATTATGAGTCACATCTCTTCTTTTAACGAGCATTTTTCACACGGCAAACAGGTCAGAAATGTTATGCAAAGACGGTAAAATGAGGACTTGACAAGCATTTATGAGCTATGAATGTTCACGTTTATTGTCATCATCACAGTCTCATGTCAGCCATCAGGTTATTTACATAAAGGGAACATTTTTGAAAGAATTACTTATCTCGTTTCACACGTCATATCTTCAGAGCAAAATAAATAGCAACAAGAGTCACAAATATTTTCGGAGCCACAGCAACAACAGCCTTTATCTGCATACGAGGATGAAAATGTTTTCCTTTCACGCTTTCAGCATTTCCTCCTTCTTTGTACATCAAGAAGCTTTAGCCAACGGGGCAGAGCAGGGAGCAGTTTGTACTTTAATCCATTCAAATCTTCCCTTCCAAACCAAGTGGCATCTCAATGCAGCCTAACTGCACATTTCCCCTCCTCCGTATGAAGCATCCCTGCACAAAGATATCTCTAATCTTTTGCGGTTCCCCCTGGACGAATGCAGAAACGCTTTACTACATTCCACAAGACTAAATTACATCTTACAGTTGTCCTTTCATACCCTCCTCAATATCAGGCGGTTTTGTTGTGAAATGGTCTGGATTTGGATCTGGACCTGGATTTGCAGGTAATGAGTTATATTATAAGCAAATACAAGTGGAATCTACTGGTAAACTAAGGTGGTGTGGACGCTTTGAAGTAGTGCACGAAATGTATAAACTATATAAGCCACTGGCAGAAATCTGGACCAGAAACTGTAATTAGATGAGATAGCAGAGGACAAGTTGTGTGGTAGCAATGACATTCATTCAGGGCTGCTGCAGTTTGTCCAATGCCCTGACACTGGCAGAGATCAAACAAAGATCAAACTATTGCAGACAGGAACAATGGCAGAGGGAGCGTACAAGGAACAAAAAGAAAGACAGAATTCAGCACAGCAATGATAAAAGACTGGCTGGTGAATAAAGGGAGAAAGTGGCAAAGGGGAGAAAAGATACAAGAGGAATATGCGTTGAGTACAGTTGACTGCGTTCAAGATGTTGCAAGTCAAAGCAATTGCTCTGGGAAGTTGAAGTTATCTGAATGTGCAGAGAAAAATGCAATTATCTTAAGTAGCAGATAAAGGAAACAAACTGTAGTAGTGGAGGACCAGAGAGGGAGGAAAAAAGTGAAAACAGTGGGAAAAAGACAACAAAGAACGGAATGTAGAGAGCTGCTCTTAATCAAACCAAAACCGACTGGCAAATGGTTTACGGCTGTGGCAAACTTTAGGACAGTGCCAGTGAAATATGACTCAAACATGCAGAGCATGTGAGTCATCTGTGTGCCCAGGCATCAAACCATTATCCCAGCGCTTTGGAAAGTTGGGATATTTAGCTAAGCAGCTACCTAACGAGATGTTTATATTAATGTGAACCAGACGTTTTCTTTGCTTATTTTAGTTCTCTCAGTCTAGTTTTTCCAATCACAGTCGGGTTGTGGTATCCTGGCTTACAGTCAGACATAGAGAGAAGCTTGCCTCAGAAACGAAGCTCTACAGCTGCAGAGCCGAGCGAGGTCTGGGCCCCCAGCTGTCCTAGCATCGCTGCCCGAGAATGCCAGGCAGGAAAAAGTGGCGTCCTCCTTATTGCATCTCTAAATTCTCCTGAATTATTCTTTATTTGTACCGTCTTTTAATAATCTTTTGTGAAGATTGCTTTCCTTTACATAAACTTCACTGGAAAGCATTGTTGTTGTTGCTGGTTTTTTTTTTAAATATGCAAAAAAATTGAATAAAAGTGAAACCTAATTTATTTCAACTCACATTCATAAGAGACCTCCACATTTAGAAAACGGCTGGATTACTGTATCAAATATTTTTAAATGTGAGCATGTATAGTAAATAGCTGTAAAAACAAGAACAATGCTGAATTTAAAAATGACTTAAAGATAAGCCTCAACCACAGGCCTGCATTAGAAATGATTTGAAAGTTACTTTTGCACCAGCTTTGGTTCAGCAGAAGAAATTATGACGTTTAAGTTCAATATAACATGCAGGTCTTTATATGATGTAAATATACATTAAGCATTCCAAGTCTTTTTCATGTCAGCAACCCCAAGAAGATATAGGGGATGCATTTTAATATTTGGCTCCACCCAAAACAACAACTGATTGTTATAAAAGGATTTTTGTTTTGTTATTTATTAACTTTCAGATAAACTAAATGAATACAGCTCCCTTTTGCAAAGGCTTAAAATGCTAAATTATTCTCAGAAGTCTGTGTAGGTCTACAGGGATCACTAAACTAATCTCTTAAAATAAGAAAAGAAAAGAACAAATGATCCCCTACCTTTGCAAAAGAGTGTATACCAAGAGATACCACTTTAAAACCTACCTATTCATGTCTGATTACTATGGAGACACTCAAAAGGACTCTGACTTGTCCTTCTATGGATGGAAACTGAAAATGCCTACCGGTACCATACAGCACCAGATACGCACAATACAAATACGAGTGTTTCCAATACAAGGCAAGCTCTACCACAAACGCAAAGAAGAAATCTAATGACAGAGAGCCTTCAAGAGCAGTCATTTGCATACAAAAATCAAACAGATCCTTGCATAAGCCAATGACATTAATTTATTATGTGGTCTTTGAATCCATCCCAGGATGCATTTGCGTTCAGACTACATAAATGATATGGTCACCAGTGTCCCAGACCCCCACGTTCCAAGTGGACAGATCTGAATCCATCCTAATTTATTTTAGTGGAAGGTGGTAATTACTTTCCAGATCCAATATAAGATTGTTTTGTGTCCTCACCTATGCTCCTTAGGTCATTGTGTCAGTTATTGGCGTTTGATAAAATTACATTATATTTTATTTTTCTTATTTGTTCTGTATTGGTAATTATGTGCATCATTTCGGTCACAGTGTGTGGCTGTGCTAAATGTCATTGCTGCAAAAATACAACTAAAAGTGATAATCAGGATAATAATATTTAAATAAAACATTGTTTGATGAGCTTTGTCCTTATAAGGAATATAACGGCGAGTGATTCTACTTTTTTTTTTTTTTTTTAAACATAATTGCATCAGTCTACGTAACCCGGTAGCTAGGGAGGTTTTTTCAGTAAAAACTTGTTCCAAGTAGAGTTTCCCAAATACATTTTTCTACTCATAAAGCTTAACGTTAATTATGACATCGGTGTAAGTTGTGACCACCACAGCTAATAAATAACAAACATCCACCGTCGACGTTATGAGCTCCAATTCACGAATGCATCAAGATGTTAAATCGCCAAAAGCATCCCGAAGAAAAGCAAAGTGGTACACAACGACACGTGTAAAGTCAGAAGTATGTGTTCTCAAACGTATACTACTGTAAAAAACAACTTAGAGGGGTCTACTCGGTGTTGTTTGTAACTTACCTCGTTGTGGTGCGAGGTACGTCGAAGATAAACAAAACACTCTCCACCAGACCCCCAGTTACAATGCTGCTCGGCCAGGAAATTAGACTCCTCTTTAGTCACCAGAATGCCCCAGATACTTTTAAAGCGCCAAAGCAACAACTTAAAAAAAAAAGATTATTTTTCTTAAATGAGATATGAATGTATGCGATAGCTGTAGGATGAAACGGACTAGCGCTCTATATGACAGCTGTTAGAAACGCTGACAGTAACGCTTGAAGCGTAGCACGGGCGCAGGCTGTCAAGTTAATACGACGAGGGAGAGACTTCCGGAGGCACTTAACAAAATAAAGGTATCGAGCACGACGGGGTTAGTGAGCGGCATTCCTGAACTGGCAGGTAAAATAAAATAACATAAAATAAAAAGTTGCAGCAATAGTGATGCAGTGTTGGATACAATAACCTTAACCTTTATAAGATCCACTATGGTGTTTTGTTGTCTTCTTTAAATTATGAGAAATATCAAGGTTTTTTTTTACTTTTTCATATTAATGAACATATGACACATGAATAACAGGAAGTCCCTTGTCTATTTTATTTTATTTTATTTTATTTTATTTTATTTTATTTTATTTTATTTTATTTTATTTATTTATTTATTTATTTATTTATTTATTTATTTATTTATTTATTTATTTATTTATTTATTTATTTATTTATTTATTTATTTATTTATTTATTTATTCATTGTGTACACGACCCTACTGATGATGTTGGAAACTTCGACTCTGTTTCCGGTCTCGCAGAAGAAGTTCATGGAAGTGTACGTCGAACAATTACTGAACAAATGGCGCCCTCTAGCGATAAAAACGTGCTCTCCAGAAAAGTTCTGCAGTTCAGGTCTGCAGACACACAGCGGAGCCATCAAGCTGCGAGCGACTCACCTGTTAGACGAGCTGAAACGTTTTTAAGCATCAGTCACTGGTACGCCTGACAGGGTCCATTGACTGCACATAGAACCACAAACAAGTCTCAACTTCAGTTTATTATATGTGCCTACTAAAGTTTGAAAAAAAAAAACGAATTAATTGGGTTGATCTGAGTTGGCAAACCAGCCTTTATGAAATCTTAAATTTGCAAGGGGATTTTATGATAGATTATTAAGAGGCAAACTAAAACCCTCTAAAGTCACAGTTGCCTTATTTTTAAATGGGAAACCATTAAAACAATATGAAAAAAAATGCAAGTGTGGTGGTGTGAGGTAGTGCCTTAGTCATCAGTGCTGTCAGGATTAAATCATTATTTAAACGTTGGAATTTTCTTATTTGGAGTGATGTCAGACTGACATTACACCAACCATTAAATGTTGTCAAATGAACATGATGTAACTTTTGTACAAACCTATACTATTATTCTTTTTTCCACAAAATTCTTCAACATAGTTTATGCTCATGTATAAATGCATTTTGAATTATTTTATATGATTTATCAGCTAGACATTCATTACATTGTGGATGCTGATGTCTGATTTGAAGAAGTGCAACATATGTATAGGGTTTATACGCTTTTCGCTTATATATATATATATATATATATATATATATATATATATATATATATATATATATATATATATATATATATATATATATATATATATATATATATATATATATATATATATATATATATATATATATCAAAGCAGAAACCCTATGCTGAAAACATTTTTAAATGTTTAAAGCTTCAATGCCAGTAGGCAGGTAATGACACCAGTCAAGGTCAAACCACTAAGAAAGCCGAGCTATTTGTTATCACACGTGGGGGACCAAGCCTCCAAAAACACAACAAAATGCTTTTAAGGGAAACCCTCTGGGCTCTGGTACTTTTTGCAGGACCCAAAATAAACCAAGTTCGACCTTATCACTGGGCAGATAAGGTCCAGTTGGGGGAAGGAAAGTGGAAGAGAGATTATTCTTTATTCCAGCAGGTCATTTTAGGGGGAAAAAAAAGATCTCAGACACGTCGCTGGTATGTATGGGCTGTTCCATATTTGATAAATAATTTCGGAGAGTCTGCCGACTATCAGGAGCACAGGAGACCCTTGACCTTTGAAATTCACACGCGCAGTAGATCTGTATGCATTGTGCATCATTGCCTTTGCATGCATTCGTATTTTAGCCTGTTCAGCTCATTGTCTCAGTTTTTTTAATATCATTAGACTGCAGTATCCTCTGGCTGGGGTGAGGGTGAGGGAGCGACATAGACAGAGGAATGGGATTATGGTCCGTCACTGGTTGCACAACAATGAAGAGCCTATAAAGCTTGACAAGATCGTCATTCTCAAAGGCAGTTCCAATGACTTTCAACAGTACATCATTTTTTATGCACTCTTTCATGTCTGGCATTTCCCTCCACTCTTTCCTTCAGCACTCATAGTACACACACACAGACTCCCACCCTTCTTATCTACCAAGCTGGTGCCCCAGACACAACCACAGTGTGCAAACAAACAGCTGACGTCATGGGCACACACACACACGCACACACACACACACACACACACACACACACACACACACACACACACACACACACACACACACACACACACACACAAGCTGAAGTCACTGGGGTGGAATGTGATCAAAAATAGAGAGTGAAATGTGTGTACGTGTGGCCGTTTGTCTTTGAGGGAAAGAGAGTGGAAGAGGGATGGTGGGAACTGGGGTCACAGAGGGTCAGAGAAAAGAAGCAGACGTAGGGCACACCTATAGACAGTGACACACTCTGCCCACTTTCACAGACATGTACACACTCACACTGTCTGAGTCATCAACAACAATCACTCATGACGGTCTAGTAGGCAGCATGCAGTGAAGTCACTGCAGGTGTCTACATTCAATAGGTTTTGCATTGTGAAATGCTATTTATTTGCACAACATGACCTCTAGTCATGCAGAAAATTAGTTAATGATTTTTTTTTTCTTTCAGGATGATTAAGCCAGATTATAACATGCAAGTAAAAGTTTATTACTTCCTTTAACTTACACAAAACATAACACACCAGAGATCGATGAATGACAAGTCATCTGCTGTTTGTTTTTCTGTGTGTCGGTTTACCCTCACGGTCCAGTCTTAAATGTTGACAGATCAATAGCCGGATCATGACCTGAATAAAAAAACATGTTTTGTAAAAAGGTTGACCAAAATTTTTGTCGTTAACACGTTTAATATTTGAATGTTCTGCAGGTGAAAGCAGCAACACATTCAAAAATCAATAGCATTTAGAAGCGTACTTAAAAAAACATATATAATTACTTCTGAACAAAATTTTAATAAAAGTACAGGTTGACTGCAGATGGGGTAAAAGTATTGAAAAAGTACTGTTATGGCCGGACTCCTTGACTGGAAAATGCGCACTAAATGCATGTTACGGTGAACAGTCCCATCATGTGACAGCACACTAAAACTTAATGTCTGATCTATGTGCCAGGCTTTGCTCCATTTATTTTAGGCCACATTCACTGAATATTTAATTGCAAAAGTCTAGTGAGAAGCTTAAATTTTCAGGGGTTGAGTCAGCTGTGGCTACAACCTCAGCTATTTGCAAATCTTATTAGTTTTTTTTTCTTTTCCTTAAGATCATTTATCTGGGTCTTTGAAGTAACAACCAACGAGAAACCTCCAATGCAACATGATCCTGCAACTATGTTTTGAGCAGTATAGGTGCAGAAATGTCCCATTCATTGAGCTGTTCAGGTTGTCAGGGTGCTGTGGCCTCAAAAATGCAGTGCTATCTTTACCTGCATCTTTATCACCTTGTAACTTTAGCACATGCTGCATTTGGAAATGGGTAGCACAAAGATTTAACACAAATGTCTGAAGAGATACAAGCCATGTGAGAGGATGATGGAGTGGAGTTGAGTGGCTGACTCCATCCCCATTAAACACTAGTAAGGACATGGTTTTTGAACTCTGCAGTACATTGGCTAAAGTGTGTTATGGACATTTCATCAAGACCTCAGGAAGTTTTGTCACCATTTAAAAAAAGATGATAAAATGTTTACTTATATTCTAAAGTTTGGAAATATATATATATATATATATATATATATATATATATATATATATATATATATATATACATAACATACTTTACCTGTGTGTTATTCATATATGCCCAAATAAAGGCTGTCGCCACCCCTCATCACAGTGATGGTAATGGATTGGAGTTTCCAAGTGGAAAAGAACAGTTGAAAAGGACATTCTGATAAAGTGCATAACTTCGAATTATCGGCTGACTGTCTTCTTTTCTAATTTTAAACAATGGCCAAACATAGAGCGTTTTACCAGTAACCTGAGGGACAATTCCAGCTTCAAAATTGTTTTCCTGCAAGGAAAATGACAAACCAGCCCTTTGACCTTTGGAATTTTTGGAATGTGCATAAACAGGATGGATTTTCCTTCGCTACCAATTGTTGTGCTTACAACAATACCAAGGCAACCCCCTCTCCATGTTTTATATATATATATATATATATATATATATATATATATATATATATATATTATGGTTGGCAATATAGGTCATGTCCATGGCTCAACTTCGTGACATCATGCAGCATGGCATACATTTTAATCTGCTGAGCTACACACAGCGATCTTGCGCTGCCGCGCTTAAGCCACCCTGAGACCAGTGGGGCAGCAGTCTATCGTGAGTTTAATCTGCTCCCAGGCTAGCAGGGACAATGACCTCATTGCTGTGATGCAATAAAGGTGAGTCAGATGTCTGTGAGTACGTGAGGGCTGGGGATGTTATGGTCCAGTACGGGACATACATACACCAGTGGCACTGCAACAGGAGGGGGGGGTGGAGTCATCCTCTGGACTCCTCATCTGTTCACAGAGTCACTGTGAAGGGACTTCACTTCTAGAAAGGGAGTGAGATTAATTTTATTGATTAATGGTGGGGGCTCACTATATCAATATAAAAAAAGCTAAAAGAATACAGATTTGATTTACTTTAATTAGACAGACAGCAGCTGGATAATGATATATACCATAACATAATCAGCTTTCAGCATGGCCTAAAACAGGTAACAGGAAAAACAGTTCCACATAGATTATCAGACATTACATACTTTATTGCAGTTTTTGGCTCTGTGATCAGGTCCATGCTTGCCTGACTGGACGAGCAAAGCGTGCTTGAGTGGTGCAGTGCCACAAAGTCCTTTTCTGACAATGTCACTAATTAACCAGAGCTTCTCTGCTATCTGGCCACTGAAGGATTCTTTAGTCGTGACATCACAGGTACTGGATGGAGATGCGCACTCAGGCAATAAGTGGAAAGAGACCTTAAAAGGAGATCAGCGTTGTTTTTTTGTTTCACCTCAACAGCATCAAAACACATCATCTCCGCTTCCTGAGATTGTCCAGGGGGTTGAGTGGGCCGGAAGATGGTTGTTGGTCACCTCAACATTCTTCCACAGCCTCTAACTGTGAAAAATAATGACGTGTTTTTTTTTTTCTTTCTTTAACTGAGGGAGCAGGTGTCAATGCTTTGTCCAAGTTTGATTTCCTTCACAAGTCCTGGCGTGTATTTATCCCCAAGCTACACTTTCAAGAATAGCACATATTAAACAGGAATTAAACTACAATGTCATAATAAATCATTGTTATAGAAATAATAAGGCTTCAAAGGTGGAAATAAAATGTCCTTGTAGCGTTTATGCAAACAAAATGAACAAAAATAAGGCAGAAAAAGAGTCCAGAATTTTTTGTGAATGAAGAGAAATATTGTTTCTTGAGAGCGCTTATAGCTTGTACATGTTTAACATTTTTTTGGATGAAAAAAGTGTACAGTATAGTCACTAAAATACTTCAGTCAGCCACGATACCCTGTGAGGACACCTTGGATCCTGGTATTCATTCAAAATGATCCATACCATTTTTATAAACCTCACAATGATATCCCTTAACAGAGTGTGTTTTTATTATCTGCTTTCAACTGCTCTAACGTTGTTGCAACAGTTTAAAGGAGCCATGAATCTGAATTACTGAACCGATGGTTCTGATGGTCCAGACGGCTCAACAGACAGATGGATGTTATCTGGAGGAGTAGGTGGGTATGAACCAGTTTCTCTTAAGTCATATTCCTATTACTCATTCCCAGCTGCAACAGCGAAAGTGAAAAACCTTAAAGACATGAGCTAAACCTGCCGGTTTCTTTTTATATGCTGTAAAAATGATCTCTTCACATTCATTCTGGTACAACTCCATAAGTCACTGTGAATAATGACAGACTGTGAAGGAGTGCTTGATGTGGTCGATGTGACCTCATCAACTAAACGCACACAAAGCGTGATTAAGGCATGTTAATGGAAACAGAAAAGATGTGTGTTTTGACAGTATTAAGGGGAACTTTGACAATATACACCTGAATTTTGCATGTAAGCAAACAAGCTGACTAGGACTAACCAAAGTGACCCCAGTTATCATTGTCTCACACTTGTCTCACAGGTCTATGATCATTTGGGCACTGGAAAGCTGCAGGATTTGGTTCCCTCTTTAATATCTCTTGGGGAAAGATAAGAGTATATTTCCCATTCACATCTACACTCCACTTATTATAATAAATACGAGTTTGAAATGTCAAATGTACAGTAACCTGACAGCTTCTCAAACACTTCAACACTAATAATATATATATATATATATATATATATATATATATATATATATATATATATTTACACTTATAAACATATCTGTTTGCAGATAAAAATATATGCATTTGTATGCATGGAAAGATTCTATTGAGTGTGTATGTGTATATACTTAAGCATCTGAGCACACCTAGTTGGAAGAGACATTTATAAAACCTGGCATCTCCACCTGGGCACTGCAGAAACCACAATTCTTCACCTCCCTACCAATCAAAGGGATTCTCCCTGTGAGCTCATGTCTGGAGCTTTGCCCACAGCCTGTTTGAAA
This sequence comes from Xenentodon cancila, assembly GCA_014839995.1. Lineage (NCBI taxonomy): Eukaryota > Metazoa > Chordata > Actinopteri > Beloniformes > Belonidae > Xenentodon > Xenentodon cancila. The sequence continues at coordinate 17,335,636 of CM026198.1, read as the reverse complement.
AGGATTTAGACACTGTGTTTATGTATGTCTACGTAGCCTGCATATGTACACTGATCAGCCATAACAATATGACCACTGGCAGGTTACATGAGAACACAGCTGATGCATGGGAGTATTGTACAGTAGCTGCCTTCCTCATCACTTTAGCAGTGATTCTGCTGGCAAATCTTTCTCGTAATTGCTCTAAGAAAATTAGTTAAAATGGGCTAAAGTCTTTTTGATCTAAACAACGAATCCATGGTTTGTTAAATTTTGAAAAACTGCAACCAAAAAAAAAAAAAAATATTGAGAAATCCAATGCTTTCTTGGGACAGAGAGGCAGTTCATTAGATGACAGAGTTGACATTTTTGCATCTGTGTGTGAGTCTGTTTGGAAACATAACTAAGGATGTCTAATGGAGGCGAAACCCCCAAAGCAGAATCCACCCAGTAAGACTCATAGAAGCCTATCAATGGAGCCATTGAGATATGAAAAGCCACGATGGATGGAGCAAGTGTGAGACCGCCCAAGTGTCTGAGTCCATGAGAGTGAGTATGCGTCTGAGTGTTAGAGGGTAAGAGATTTATGAGAACAAATCCATCTGATGAAGAGTGCGAAGCAAGCTTCAGACACTAGTGCTTGACCGGGTCATGACCCCATAGACAGTGTGATTTCTCCATGCCTTCCAACTGCCATGTGCATGTTTTCCATCTTCTTTAACTAAGTGGCTGTATTTTCTCACTTTGATATAGCATTCACTCTTGGATTTGGATTTATCTGATTTTGTGTTTTTTAATATGTGTTAAAAATGACTAGTATGAATCTAGTATGAGAAAAGATTGCCTGACTATTGTCAGTTGTTGATGACCATGTTTTATTGCGCTCTTGACTCTTTACATAAACATGACCCCAAAGCCTTTATATTTAAAGGAACCTTGAAAATGGGGCAGAACAAACTACTTGATTTTATGCAGTTGTGCAGGTTTATGCAGGAACACATCATCAGAGAAACCCAGAACAGCAATATTCTTGCCACAAAAAACCCCACATTGTGTCTTTGCCATGCTACACTGATAACAAGAAGAATGTGCAAGAAATATTTGTTGAATTCATTCCTCTGCATCCAGCAACAGCAGAGTCAATCAATGCACGCTTATCTGCCTCGCATTCGATACAGCCAGCATCACGAAGGGCACCACATCCCCTGCGACACGCGGCAGCTCAATCTCATGACACAGATGACCACCTCTCACACTTCTACAGCGAGACCTTTGAGCACAGAGAAGACCTCAGTCGCTGTTTAGAGAACTTATGGGATTCCGGTGACTTTGACTCCGATCCAGTCAGAGAAGCAGCGGCATTTTCTAGGCTACTGGAAGATTGAGATTCTAAATTCTTTTTCAGCACGTTAGAGCACATGTGGAGCTCCTCTCTGTCAAACCACAGCATGGGTTGCTATGCCTTCGCAGACCACCTTGTCTGGGCCACCATGCTGCAGCATTCCCTGAGGAAGCTCTGAACACCACATCAAGGAAAAAGGAGAAGAGGCTGATGACTGAACTGACCGACATTAATCATAATCATTGACAAATTTGCCAACTTGAATGAAAGGAGGGAAACGTTTTTATATGTCGTGAGTATTAGTTTCTTCAACTGCTAGTTACATGCCCCAGTTAATGAGTTCAAAGTGCTCATGTTTCCAATCTGCTGGATCAGATTTGCATGTTCTTCCCAGTTTTGGGCAACATTAAAGTATTGAACAGCTGATTAAAAATATTCTAGGACTCATTTGTGTGTTTTTCTGACTTGTGAGGATACCTTAGATTATTTGACCTTTAATGACCTCTGTCACATCCACCTGTTTCCCTCCCCAAAATATTTTTATCAGTCCCGACTGTTGCGGTGCCAAAGGAGCTCCCGTTTCACGCATATTATACGGTCTCTCATAACTAAGCAGGATATTAAGATCAATTTGAAAATTATGTGAATTCATGATAGCCAAAATTCTTTCCTTTTCCTTTCTTCTCCTTTTTTTTATTAATTACCGGGAGACAAAGAGAGAAGAAGAAAACATGAAGGGCTGAAAGTGAAACTGAAAAACATTTGAAAAACCAAAGTTCAAGATGAAACTAAATCCGATTGATGCCAACAGTATTTTTTCCAGCATTCATTATTTACTTAAATTTTTTTTTTTAACTTTTTCATTATTTTTATGTATTTCTTTAGTATGTATTTTATTATTGACATTAATTACTATAATTTCTTTAAAAAACCAGGCTGAATGATGTAGACTAAATAGCTAAGTCAGTTGAAGCTGGTGGTCCGGCAAAGCATGTTTTTAAACCGATGCTGTCCTTCCGTAGTCCGTCACGATCACTGCAAACACATCAGCACGACTCGCCTTGAACTCTTTTCCTCTCTCCTCCCCTTTCCTGTCTGTCACCTCTTTAAATCGGTCTCATCTGCGCTCCCTCTCAGTTCGTATTTGTCTGTGCTAACTCGTCCACAGCAATCAGTCCACTCAGTGTAAGGGACCAGCTGTCCGTGTTTTGATTTTCACTTGTTGCCCAGTGTGTCATAGCTACATGAACTGTAGATGACACCCTGTCTTGATCTGGCACACTTCAGCAGACCTGCGCGCACACACACACACACACACACACACACACACACACACACACACACACACACACACACACACACACACACACACACACACACACACACACACACACACACACACACACACACTAATAGCTGTGGATGTGTAAAAGTGAAAAGGCTGCTTTTGCTTCTACTCTTTAACCGTAAATTAGTCTCGACGAGTTTTGTTTCTAGAGTAGAGTTTTAAGAAGACGACCTGAAATATGAAGATCTTTTGCTCGTACCCATAGCCATTTAAATCCGCCTAACACTTTGAGACATATGAAGGGATAGTAATAATTTTATTGTTTCATATGTTCAGATTTGTGTATATTTTTGTCAGAGATTTATAGACGACATATGTAACAAAACATTTGTAACTTACGGAGTACGTTATTACTTTGGTAACCATATGTGTTTATGTAAGAAATAGGGATACTCACAGCTGCTGCATTTGAATAGGACTATTCCAGAACAAGTGTCACATGACAAAATCTAAAGAAAAAAAAAATGGTAACATGTATAAATGAAAACAAAAGATGATTAAAGTATAAAAATACAAAAATAGTATATTAGTACAAGCTGTACACAAAAGGATCAGCATTCAAAGCAATCAGCATTCGGCCTAGATGTAATATCATTTCAGAAAGCTGTGAGCTGTTGGTCTTTTTGAGCCAAAATCTTTGACTCTGCACAGACTGAGACTGACAGAAGCCGATCTCTGTGCGCTGCACGGGTGACTCTGGGATCGAAGTATTTCTGTGGAGCGATTGGAAACAATGGGACCAATGACATTTGGTTTCATTCTGTAATACACATATTGATAAAACATGGCTATCCTAACACAAGAATGATATAAAAGAAACATTTCCTAAAACAAAAACAAAAAAAAAGTGAGTGAGTGAGTGAGTGAGTGAGTGAGTGAGTGAGTGAGTGAGTGAGTGAGTGAGTGAGTGAGTGAGTGAGTGAGTGAGTGAGTGAGTGAGTGAGTGAGTGAGTGAGTGAGTGAAAGTCAGTCTACTCTTTATATTACCATTTTTAACGTAAATAAAGACAAACGTGCTGCCTACATGCAGACTGGACTGATAACTTTGTCTGCAGCGATGGTCAGTAAAACTCCACCGGGAATGAAAGCTTCAGAAACAGGTTGCCGGGACTTTATTCACTGTTTTGATTATTGAGTATTGATTCACTTGCAGTACGTCTAATAAGTCCAGTGAGTATTGCTGTTTAAAAGTGAACACCAAAACATTTTACAACCAGATACACTGGCAGCAGTAACAATTTGACATCGATGTAAAAAAGAAGAAAAGTCCCTGAAAAAGTTCAATGATTTAAAATGCAGGTGGAACATCCACAAATTAGTGCTAACAGGTAAATAAGACCTGTCTTACAATCTCATAAGATTGAGCAAGCCTCTGTCTGATGGAGAATGTTTGGAAAGAAATTGATTGAATCAGCCGATAAACTCAAGCCACGTTTTCATTAACTTGTCTGATATCTGATATGCTGTCTGATATGTATTTTCTCTGTTGTGAGTTGACGCAGTCCCTTGTTATGGCCCATCTTTTCCACAATATTATGCACATTTGTAATTGAGGACAAGTTGAAAAATGACCAAAGCCTTTGATAATGTAATATATAACAGAGCCATACATCTCACTGATGGCAAGATTAATGAGAATTTGACAAAAAAATATATATAAAAGTTATTCCATGCTGGACGAGCATGTTGATGGTCTGAGGGAGTATGGATGGATGGATGGATGGATGGATGGATGGATGGATGGATGGATGGATGGATGGATGGATGGATGGATGGATGGATGGATGGTGAAATGTAAGCAGAGTTTAGGGATTAGATGAGCAGAGTGAAGGATTTCCAGACAACAGAGTAATCTAGAATTCCTGATATTCATCCTTTAGGGGTAGAGAGAAAAAAAAAATACCAGGCCAAGAAGATTATCCTGATGATGATTGCATAATCATGGGGAGTGTGCATGGGAGCGTGTCTGTTATGGTGAGCAGACGGCACAATTAGTCACTCACTCAGTCATGTCCCCGGGCTGTGAGCAGACACATGTAACATCAGGCTTGCAGCTGCACACGGGAGCACCCACCAAACCATTGAGGAACGATCTTTTATGTTCCTTTCTCAGCCGTGGTTCAATGAGGAACACGTTTTTCCCCTTTTTTCTCTCCCTCTGTGTAATTTGTTCTTCTTTCTTCCTTCCATACTTTATGACCTCTTCCTATCCATTTCTTTTGACACCTCATCTTTTCTTTTAGCAGTTTCTCCCTCGTTAAGCCGGTGTTGTGTCTACTACGATGCATAGGAATGTCAGCAAAAATAAAGTGAAGCGTTGCTTCACATAACTATTGTGCACAAATGCTCATAGGAGTCAGTGCAAAAGTTTACCAAATCTCAAAAACCAGTAGTGTGGTTAAGTTTTCCTAATATTTTGGAATAGTGTTGCTGTAAATTTTCCATCAGAGTGGCATGGAAACTAAATTCCTATGTACCACTATCATACCAGTTCAGTTTTTCGTATTGTATTCATATTGCCTTGGCCATGCTGATTGATCAAATCATGATGATCATAATTGTGTCTTAACAGAATGGTGTTTTTTTGTTTACGCACGAACTAAGAAAGCACACGTTAAGCTAAACTCCACTTAGTTCAGTACTCCTCCTTACTTTTTAGCTCCTTAATAAAATCCATCTCTCCCTGAAAAAGTTTATTAATTTAAAATGCAGATGCTCTTTTTCCAGGCATCACTATCGTCCTCATCTTTTCCCATTTTCCTTGCTGCCTATTCTTCTTCTCTTCCAAATTCCACATTTTATTTCACATGTTCATTTTATAATTTCTCTATTTTCTTTGTCCTTCAGTTCTTGACACTGTGGTCTTTCATTTCTTTATCATCTCTGTAAATTCCTCTACATCTTTTCTTTTATCCTTTCATTTTAAGCCCTTCACCTCCCCATCTTGGCCTACTTTAATCATCTGCTCTTCCCCCACTTCTTCTTCTAGTTCAATCTTCTGTAATAACTTTTTTGTTCTTATTCCTTATACTTTCCATCGTTCTTTCAAGCCCCCTCCCCCCTATGATATTAAAAAAAACCCTCAATCTCCTTAACTTCAACCACCAATTTCCAGTAATCAAATTATCTTGGCAGACTCCTGATGTCATTCTTTTTTATTGTCTCTCCCCCATAATTTCTCCCTTAACTTTCCTTCTCTCTGTTTCTCACACATTTGTTTGCTTCTCTGTGATTTAGTCAGTGATGTCACTCCATTTGTTTCAGGATTTTCTTTCTTCCATTGTCTCAGTGCAGTAAATCCGCCCTCCATCTGTGATGTGGGAATAACTTTTTCCATAACACACAATTGGCCATCAAGTCAATGTGTGTTTGTATCTGTGTGCACCATATGAGAGGAAAGATGGGACCAGGACATTTGCTTTATCCTTCAATTAAATATTATTTTCTCAGGGTGTGTTATACGTTACAGGGGGAAAAGACCTTCTGACTTTTTTGTAACTTTGTTAAATGCTCATGACACTTACTATAATAAGCAACTACTTTTATATCTCACCTTGTACATGTTTTCATACCTTTAAATGTTCATATGAAGCTACACATTTATACTTATATTATATATTTTATTTATATTATATCTGTATTAGGGTCATGTTCAAATGGTGTACTTTTGTGAGTATACTGTGAAACAGTTCACTATTTACTAGGGATGTAAATCTATTAGTGTCTCACGATTCGGTTTGATTCCTTTTCTTGGGGTCATGATTTTTGATTCATTTAAGGTGGATGATGTAAGAACTTGTGTATTGTGGATATGTATTCATACACTTGAAAAGACAATGTGAATGAAATCTATTGGACAAAATGTAAAATTTTCTTTACAAAAAATAAATCCTAAATTGACAGGTTTACATAATCTGCCTTTTGACATATTTGAAAGTTTTTTTTACAAAAGAAAAAATCTCTTTCAATAAAATTACGATAACGTTGTAAAAAATAAATAAGATAAATAAAATTGTAAGGCTTACACCAACTGCCTCATTATTTAACTACATTTCCAAACTTAAACTGAGGGGTGTGCACAGACAGCACATTACCTGTGTTTCTGTGGTTATCCATATCAGTGGTCCCCAACCCTGGTCCTCAGGGCCCACTTTCCTGCATGTTTTAGATGCTACTCTACTTTAACACACCGTGATACAAGTGGCTGTGTCATCAACAGAGTTGTGCAGACCTTGATGACAAGCTGATGATGATCATTATGTAGAATCAATGTGTGTTCATGCAGGGAAACATATAAAACATGCAGGACAGTGGGCCCTAAGGACCAGGGTTGCGGACCACTGATCTATATCAGTGATAACAATAGTCATCACATTTTTTTCTGTGTTGAGCAACTGTCTTTTCATAACAACCAAGGAGTAGGAGGGCTTTGCTGTGCTGTCACTACATCACCTGCAGTAGAACAAACTCTTTCTGCAGGAACTCTACTGCCAGGAATGGATCGATAGCACTTAGCTATTCTAGACCAGTGTTTCCCAACCCTGGTCCTCAGGGCACACAGTCCTGCTTCAGCACACCGTGATACAAGTAGCTGTGTCATCAACGTCTACGTTAACGTCTCGTGCGGTGACTGCAGGTGACTGTGCTTGGAATGGGCTACCAAAGGGTGCTTTTTGGTACAGGGGAGCACCGACTGCTCACTGAGAAGAGTGAAACGATACGAGCTAAAGATGCTTGTAGCTTTTTTGAAATAAAGTTGCTACAGGGGTCTGAAAACTTGCTTAATATGGTGACAAAGTTGTTAAGTTGGAAGCACAGAAGACAGCAAACTTGCTAGATTGCCACAAGGATAGCGAGGAGTACGTTGGACTTCAGCCTGCTGTAACAGCGAGCGATGGATTACTGCAATGTAAAAATTGATTCTTGAAAAATATGAATCTATTTGAAATTGCTAAGGGGCAGCAGGGTGGCTTAGTGGTTAGCACTGTTGCCTCACAGCAAGAAGCTTCCTGGTTTGATTCCCGGCCTTTTCTGGGTCTTTCTGTGTGGAGTTTGCATGTTCTCCCCCGTGCTTTTTGTCAATTGTAAATTCCTATAAAAATAATCCAAATTTTCAATTTCATGTATCTTAAATTTCTCCTTTGTTATGATTTGGAACACAGAGGAAGTCAAGACAACGTGTGCCTTTCTAAAAACAGTAAGAGTTTAGTTCAGGTTTCCAATTAATTCTGACTATTGCTCTTTATCATCATCACCGTCGTGTCTTGTCTCTCCAAATAAACTTAAATAATTCACATTATTCACCAAATCAAAAAAAAAAAATCATGTTGCAAGAATTAATAAACAAGGGAGACAAAAAGAGCCTAAATCTCTTTAAAAATACATATTGTATCTATTAATTGTGTTTGTGTATCTATACTTGCGTCTGCCTGTCTCTCAATCTGTTAATACCCCCCCCCCCCCCACAGCTGCTCCATTGAACGCATTATGATTGTATAAAGATCAGGACTGCCATTATTATTGGATTTAGAAGATTAACACACACCTGCATGGCAGGACATTAGAGAGCTCTCTGTACCGTGCATGTGTGTGATTTTGCTTAGGTGAGTGTGTTTATGTGTATTATGCTCTAAACCATTTTGAAAGGGAGCGAGATGAAAGGAAAGGTGGCCATTTGAGCTGCTTTAACTTTCAGCTTCCTGCTTTCTGCCACTGATCAATTCCATCAGAGGGGCACCGGGGCCAAGGAAACGGCAGTGCTGCTTTAATCAGCCTTTGGTATTACAGTATTTATGGACTTATCTAGATCTAAAGAGAGAGAGCGAGCGAGAGAGAGAGACGTTCATGCTCCACAGATGTTCCTGCCTGAAGTCATCTCGTAAACAGGAAAGAGTGCTGGCAGTGGATGTAACATCAGTGGAGTAGTGGAAGACAGTCCAATATCCAATATCAAACTCACACTCTCAACAATAAGGTTCAACTAACGTTTGAGTTCAGAAACATAAATAATCTTAAATAACCTTAAATGGAAGAATAAGGTTTAAAAGAGGATTTTGAATACTATGAGACAGAAGGTCAAACCTTTCATCATCTTTCAGCATCAAATGTGCTTATATTTCCCAAGAGAGGCTGTTGTTTCTAGGATGCATATCGCTAACTTTTGCCATGCTTGCAATAACAGTAACATTATCGTTATTTGACTCAAATTCACTTATATAAATGTTGTTTTTTTTTTTTTTATTGCATAAGAGCATAAAGAATTGTCGAGTTTGTGGGTTTGCAGCTGGGCTCACTCAATACATTCATATTTGTGCCTATGAACAACGCAGACGGGATGTCATCGTTTCCTTTTGTGGCTGATTTTTTTATGTGACCACCAGATGAGTAATTTCCAGTTACTAATATTGACTCGATTCATGTAATTCCAAGTCTCTGCGGCAAATGAAAATTAATTTTGATCTGCTAAAGAAGAAGATGAAGAATCAGTTACAAGAAACATACAGTTTAATCTTTCCTTCATTCTGATTGAATATTTGATGAAGTGACAATTGAATTCTTCTGCTGGCAATTGAATCTATCGGCGCTGACGAGTCCACAGATGTGTCTGTATATACGTAATCCTTTGTGGTGTTCCTGAAATACGGCCTCGTGCATACAGTCATACTTCAGCAATCACTCCACATGGTGCCAGAAGGTACTAATACTGAAGGGGTCGACTTAACAACATTAATATATTCAAAGACATGTGAGTCAAATTATGCAATTAATATAGTTTGGTACTTGATAAACCTCAACGACGCAGGTAAATGTTTTAAAAAATGTGCGAAAATCTTTCCATTTCTAAAAATTCCATTTAAAAATCCTTTCTAAAAAATCTTTGTTGCACAGTTTTAGTGTATCAGTATTGGTACATTTGATGATGAGATGTTATGAAATTCACTTCAGGAGTATTTCTGTTATCACTACATGAATCTAAAGAGAAAGACACGCTAAAAGTGGTGTACTTTTTTGTGTTTTGTAGTACTCTCACATGTATTGTCATTATTTTTTTCATTATTTATTTCTCATAAATAAGCATTGTTAACAGCGTATGATTGAAAATTAGTTTACAGGTTAAAAAAAACAAACAACAAGAGTTTATCAAGCATGAAGCTGCTTCTTATGTTGTTCAATAAAACAGGACAGTACAATCTCTGGTCAGATATGGTAGTGTGCCTGTAATGTTTGTAGGAAACCGTTTGTAATGAAAAAAATGTAAATAAAGTGCTTTTAAACAAACAGGGTATGGAAACAGAAGTCCAAACACATCATCAGATACATACACACAAACACACAGACTTACACCCTAAAACAGGACTGAAATTCAAATAGTGCACGCAGTCTCTGACATGAATACACATAAAACAGTACACACAGTGAAGTATTAATATCAGAGAATGAAGCGAGCCGAGAGGGGGGAGTAAAGCAGGAAGTCCCCTACATCAGATAGTGTTTGTGCAGAGTGGAAACCCAATGCTCGTATTACCTTATCATGTACTGCAGAAATGGCTTAGGCTGTACACGTGTGGGTGTGTGTGTAGCTTGGTTAAGATTTAAGTGAAGGCGCATGCCTGGAATATTTTTACCTGGCAGTCATTGTATCTGTTAGTTTCTCTCCCTCCCTGTTTCTGTCTCTCTCTTTCCAGCAACGCTCTTGTTTCCCTGCTTACATTTTTCATTAACCTCACCTGCCAAGCACTTCTGATTTTAAAACCTTTTTTATGCTCTCAAATTAAAGCATATTTATTGACTAAAATCCAAAATATTAATTGTAAATTATTTTGCCAACTAACTAAAGACCATTTAGAGTATCAAAATATAAAGTAACTAAAATCAGAAGAAGTTTGAAAACTTTAATCATTTAGTTTTTGGGATGTATAGTATGCTATATGTGATATTTCTCACAGTATTGGCCTTAATCAGTGCCACATAAGCACAAAACTCCGGCAAACTTCCAGGATCCACATCGGGGTCCAGTTTTGTGTATTCACAAGAATTTATAAGCAAGCTGGCAGGAATGGAAGCTCTCCAGGTATGAAAAAATATTTGAGAATACGTCTAGTCAATGTGTGATAGTGTGATCATTTGATATATAAGGCCTGCCTGAACTTGAATCTATTTGAATTTATGTCTCCAATCAAGTCCTTAGGCATTCAGGTAGATTAGTGCGGTATACATGTCTGGTGCAGCAGGTTAGTGCAGGACTGCTGAGATGTGGAGTGGGAGAAACAATCCAAGGCACTTTTCAAATTATTATGTTCAGTTATATTTCACGCTGCTTTAAAAAAAAAAACAAAAAAAACCAGAAAGAGCAACTGACATGGCACATCTTGGGTCTCGGAAACCAAATGAAGCGTTTACCTAAAGGACATTTACTTTCAATTATCAGAAATACCAGTAGGCTACTGCTTATATGGCCTCCTTAAATCAAAATACCATTGTCAATATAACAGTTGAATACACAACCAACCAGAATTTAATGTTCTCTTGCTTTGCATAGCAACAGAAGCACAGTAAAGACAGTGAGCCTGACTATAAACTCCCTCACACACAGAGCCACTTTACTCCAGTCTGTGTGTGAATGAGTATACTCCTGATGACGCATTTCCTCTACTCCACATCACCATCAGTTTTTTTTTTTTTTTTTTTTAGCTAAAACCTCAACTGTGCAAATTTACACAGAAAAACCACTGGAACATCCTCAGATGACAAGTTTGAGGCTTGAGCCTTCCTCGGAGCCGGGTGTAATCTATATTTAATATATGTGTTCATCATTCACACCAACTTGGTCTTTTTCTGTAGCACTTATGACGCTTTGTTGCAAAATCAAACATTTTAGTCCGATTTATTTTTTCTTCCCGGCTACTTGTCATGCTGGGAAAATAACGTCAACTGGAAAGATCTGTGGTCATGCCTCAATGACAGCTGTTCATCTTGAAAAAAGGCTAGAGACGGAGATGAGAAACACATGTGCAGGAAAATTACAAGTTATTTTAGATGTTCTAAACCTGAAGGTTTATATACCCTCAACTCTATTTCTGTGAAAAGCAAGTACAGTGTCCTCTTCAGGACAACTGACATTTCATGGCTGCCTCTGAAATTGCACCTGTGACATTTCAGTTGTATAACAGTGTCTTTATGCACAACCTCAATTTAACCCCAATTTTTGCTCTGCAAGGGCACGATATTTGAAGGGAATTTAATCATTGTATCTTTACACAACCCTCTGACACTTTATTATTTTAGAAAATTTTAAATGGTGACAAGTGATATAGTTCTCCTAAAATCTTTTTTTTTATATAACCTTTGAATTTGATAAAGGCAAGTGTGCAAAATGTTTTTGTTTACAATACTAATTCCTATTTTGGTGCAAAGAAGTAGGACAGGAAAGGCCTGTGTGATGTTTTTCCATTTTAAGATCATTTGTTTACACAATGGAAAATCCTGTCAAAGTCACAACCATAAAATACTGAAAAGTACACCTTATCAGCTATTTGAAAGCTGAACGTAAGACATGCACACTGAACAACTTTGTTCCTATAAGCTTTTGTTATGAACATGGAGAACATAGTTTGAAAATACTTAAAGGAGTTGTTTGAAGTATGACATGAAGACCTATGGAAAAATCTTGGTGCCTTGACTGTCAAAGGATCGGAGGACCAAGAACAAGGAGTGGATTGACTGTGGCCTCTAGAAGAGGAGAAAAAGAGTAAAAGAAAGGAGGAGTGTGCAAGGCTTCCAACCCCCAAAGGGCAACATGCAGGGAACTTCAGAAAAGTTGGGATGAGAAAGAAAAAATACATTTCTTTCTTTATTGGAAGGTAGATGAAGGGATGAAGGGGACCTTTCTACAACGATATAGAGGGAAATTCCCTCCTACAGAGCAAAAAACACCACCTCCCAGATCAAAGTGTGTATGTGTACATGGTGTATAAGTGTGTGCATTTGTGAATAGCAGTGCTATACATGTAAATGTAGTCACCTACATTGTATGATGTAAAGAAACTAAAAAGTGTTAAGGGATGAGGGTATTAAGAGTAATGTTGAAATATGAAACTGCCATGTTGCAGTGTTACGAAGCACATTCAAACACTGTTTGTTTCCCATGCAAGTAGCATGCGGGCTTGCAGAATCCACATGTTGCAGCAAGCTTTGATTCGGTGCCAAGGCTTTTCTGAGTATTTCGTAGTGTATTTGTTAAAACTGAATTCAAAGTAAGGTGAAGGAATGCAAAATTTTCAGCCTGAAGCTGAACTTGTATCATTGGTCCATCATTTGATATTAGAATAAAGTAACTGATCTAGGTGCATTGTGTTTAGTGTATTGCACTATAGCATGTATAATCATGTTTTTTCTATCCTGTTGCCTTGTACTTGCACTATTTTTATTCTTTTTAAAGTTTTCTATTTGCCATTTAGTCTTAGCATTCTTTATCACACTGTATTTACCTATATTGAGCACCTGCACCTGTAATATGTTACATCTGGTTTACGTTCACCTCACTGTATAGTGACAGTTATGAAGCAAATCACAAATGACCTTTTGATGACTCCTTATCTCGTACCCATCCTACTTGACCTAACCATATTCTCCTCAACCGTTTAGCTTCTACTGGTATAAACAACATATTTCTCTCTTGGTTCACTTCATATCACGCCTTGCAACCAGTTTGTGCAGTTAGACAATGTACAATCTCAGCCCTCCTCTGTCAACAAATGGTGTACTCCAGGGCTTTGTTTTGGGGACCCTCCTTTTTTTGGGGGATTTATCTGGCTATCTATCTTGGCAATATTTTTCTGACTGGATGTCATTAATTTCCAGTTTATGTGGATGACACCGAGCTTTAGCTCCCTCCAAACTCACTTCTTCCATATTCTATGATTTGCATGCTTTCTCATAGCTATGTCAAACTTAACAGAAAACAGAATGCCTTCTCATTGGCACCAAATCCACACGTGCCAGTTTTTTAATCCATTCATATCACCACTCTATAAACAACAATACCCAGTTTACCTGCATCCACATAACTATTCCAGTCCATCACTCAAATCATTCACCCTGTCTTTGTTGTTTTAATTCACATCTTTGTTGTTAACCACAAAAAACCCAGAAGCTGGTCCAGAATGAATTTCCTGAAAATCTAAACAACTCTGTAAGCTCCCAGTCTGACTTTAAAATCCTGTTCCTAAAATTCAAGCTTCTTAACCTCCATAAGCTGGCTTTCCCTTGCCTCACTGACCTCCTTGAAGTATACACACAACTCTTGATTGTCTATACAACAAGGAAAGTTGCCTGCCTGTTATTTGTGGGTAAACCCATCAAGTTACACCCCCCACCCCCACCGAGAGTCTCTGTCATTATTGCTTAGTGTGTGAGCACTACATCCTGATTGTTGAAATTGGGCCAGTGGGAGCATTAAAGTCTGTCAAGCAGACAGTCCAATTAAAAAGTATAGTGGGAGTTAACACAGCGCACAAGATGAATAACAGCTCAGTTGTCTCTCTCTAACCTTCTGTAACAACATTTAGGAACAACAGTGAACGTTTTCATTCATTATAGCATCCTAGACTAGTAACACTCGACCACATGAGTCAAACTCAAGCCCCAGGGTCCACATGTGGCCCGTCACATCATTTCGGCCCTCAAGAACTTAAAAGAAACAAAATAAAAAAGCATACATTGACCAGTTGCTACATCTACCACTATATATCTTGATTTTAGTCCACAAAGTGATGGCCCTTTCTCTAAAAGTAGAGTTAAGAAATACTCAAAAATAATCTGAAAAAAGACACTGATGGAAGGCATTTTAATGAAAATTGGAAGAGTGATTGCATGAAGGAGAAAAAAAACTGGTATGTCTTTTGTATCAGAGTATAATATCCACTGGTATTTTGACATCAAACATGGACCTAAAGTTTGATCATGTGAGTTTCTTAACCTGGAAAATGTATGTCTAAAAAGATGTACGTAATTTTAATAAGAGACATTTAAGCTGAGATACATATTTTCACATCTTTCTAAACGCATGTTTGAATTAATAATAATGAGAATGAAGACAGTTGTACAATGTGTAAAAGAGTGATGACATTTATGCGGTCTTAAAGTTGCACCTGACCTTTTGAGGCCAACCTCAATGCTGACGCGGGCCTCACTGAAGATGAGGTTGACACTCCTGCACTAGACCACCACTCCCTAAAAATGAAGACATACGCAGTTTGTATGCAGATGTTTTTCTTCGGATCATCTTTCATGATTTCACTTTCTTTATTCACCTCGGCATTTTTCCGAGAGATCAAAAACACATGACTGCTGGTCATTGGTACGCTTTTAAAGTGGAAGCAGTTTAAGTGGGACACAATGATTTGGACTGGTGATGAGAATGTTTGTTAGGAGCCACTTGATTTTACTTTTTGAGAGAATGATGTATCCTAGTTATTTTCTAGCAGAAAACTCAGTGAAGCATCTCATGCTAAAGTTTATTTCACATTTAAGCAGAGATATGTTGCTTTTTAATTTGTTCTCATCAAACTAATCAAGTGGTCTGATTTTGAACACAATAGTTTACAAATGCCATTTTTGGAGCGTAAGGCTTTGGCATTAGGTAACACATGTAGAGGGCACCCTGATTTAAATTGAGGATCCCTTGATTTGCAGTCAAATGCTCTGCTATTGAGCTGGTCAGTGTGGTCATGTTGAGTTCTTTTCTACTTTTCAATAAACATATACGCATCAGAACCAGAACATGGAGCAATGGAAGCATGTGGTCTGATAAGCCAATTTCCTTTGTGTGTGTATGTGTGTGTGTGTGTGTATGTGGATCAAATGGATAGTTGGGTGAGTGTGTTTTGATTATGTAAGGATGTAAGGAAATTATAGCAGCAAGACAACACAAGCCAGTAATGATAATATAGTGCTTTAAACAATGTTCTGCTGGAATAACATGGATCTAGACATCAGTGACAGCTTGTCATTATCAAGTAACGGATCCGTGCTAAAGACTATTCAATTCAATTCAGTTCAGTTTTATTTATATAGCATCTATTAGAATACAAGTTGTCTCTAGGCGCTTTCCAGAGACCCGGAACATGACCCCTGAGCAATTATTACATAAACATAAACAGTGGCAAGGAAAAATTTCCCTAAAGAGGGAAAAAACCTTGAGCACTGAAAACTGAGTTCTATGTACATATTACTGATGCATGGTTAGTTGGTGATCTAGAGAGACGACTATGTAAACAGGTGTAGACAGCAGACACTGAGGTGGTCAGAGGGTGGGACTGCAGGTCAGGATGTCAGTAGGTCTCCAACAGAGACATCTTGGGCAGTGGAAACTGGAAAAGAAGGAATTGGAGGTACCATCATGGGAGGAAAAACACCTGCATGGGATGTACCACTGACAGATAACTGACGTGGCCTAGGTCACAATGGGAAACACCTCCCAAGGTGGTGAAGAATGAGAGAGCTTAGAGTTGTAAAACTTCCAAGGTACTGACCAACAAAATGGTAGTAACCAATCAACCCGACATTGTGATCATGGATAAGCAGCAGAGGAAAGCTGTCGTGATTAGTGTTGCCATCCTCAGCTATGGCAATATCAGGAAAAAGGAATATAAGAAACTGGAGAAATACTAAGGGCTCAAAGAAGAGCTGGAGAAAGCCTGGAAGGTAGCACTGGGGGCCATGTCCCCCACACTGGAGAAGTGGCTCCAGCAGATACTTGGAAAAACATCAGATATTTCCATCTAGAAGAGCACAGTCTTAGGAAAAGCTAAGATACTGCATAGGACCCCCAAACTCCCGGGCCTCTGGTAGAGGACCCATGCTGGAGATGAACGGCCACCCACCCTCAGGGGAGATGGGAGGTGGGTAAGTGTGTCATGTGGTTAGTGTCTCAGCAATTGGGTAATCCCTAGGATGCAGAGATTTTACTTTCACAACAATGGCTCCAGAAACCAAAACTAGGAAAAAGTGTACTTCCTATTGAGACATAATATAACGGTTTTGTTTATACAACAGACTATGGCAACGTTTGTTCTCTTAGACACTGATTATTTTGCTTAAAACACTGTCGTGTTTTATATATTTAAAAGAAAAAGATGCACAAGTAGTAGTAATGATTTTAGGCCATTGTCCCAACTGGAATTTGACCAAGTCCTCTTACTGGCTACTCCCAGTTACTGACATTAGGTTGTGAAATGGGTTTCCAAGGATACATTTTGAAAAACAGTGCATGTCTTTCTAATAAGGGAGCTTACAGTAAACAGCTATTATCATTATTTCCAGAATCATCAGGTGGTTTCCCTTAATAAATGACATGGCTATGTACAGATTATGTCATTTTGTGGAATAGAGCTGACTTTTTCACCAAGTACAGTGGTTGTGTGGGTACGTTAGGTAAGTAGGTTAGGAGGTACCCAGACATAAACTGGTGACCACTTGAAGAAGTGTCACATTTTTTAATATAGATTTGGTATAAAAACAAAATAAAAAAAAACATCTGGTTCCAAATGTCAGAATTGAACTGGTGACTTCTTACCATCCAAGGAGACTCTATACTACTGAATTAAACCCTTTACTGCAATGCCTAAATAAATTTCCATTTTTTTTATCAGTTATTACAGATTTTATTAGCTGTCTGTTTTTTTTATGTATTTGTTGGTTTATTTTATGTGTGGTTGCTTGCTTCTCATCAGAGCGATTACTTTCCATTTTATTACTTTCATATAACAGGTCCAGTTCCAGACTCATATTCCCTCATGAACTCACTGAACTCTCCGAGTAAAACAACACTGAAATGGGAAACTCTCTCAGTGAGTGTCCTACCAATGATTTACACCCTAACGGTTGAAAGCTATTATCCTTAAGTGTCAAGAGCATCTATCACTGAGCATACGACTGTTTTGATGGTCACTTAGCCACATAACTGCTATCAACACAAAGTAATACAGAAAACGCTCATGTGGAAATGATTATCTCCCAGTGAGCAAAAGTGTTACTGATAAATGTAAAAATAATCAGAAGAAGAGATGTGGTCACATGGCCAAAGAACCTCAAAGAGAAAGACAAAAAGAACTATTATTCCCAATTAGCCACTAAACTAAAGCTACCAATGCCATGGTGTGCGCTTTTTTTGGGTGGCCACTTTCACAAAATCTTCATGGCATACCCTTAGAGGCTACTAATAAAATCCATTCAGTCTCCAATAACCCCCACGTTAAAATGTACACATTTGCAGCAGAAGTAAACATATTTAAAGCCTGGTTTAAAAATCAGCTTTGGTTTCCATACCTGCATTTCAAAGTCATGACAACCGTGCAGTGAGTGAATTTTTTTTATGTACCGCTGGACTTATACAAAGGGACAAAGCATAGTTATAATTTTGCAGTCTTTTGAAGCCTTGATAGTTAGCATGGTCAATGGCTAGATTTCATTACTTCAGCTACTTAGCTCGTAGCTCTGTTTTGACCTGAATGAGCTGTGAATAAAGACCTAACAGAGCATATTCATATTTTTTAACGATAATACAGCTCGCTGTGCTGTTAACTGTGACTGCTGGGTCTGGTTTTGGGTTGGCCTGCGCAGTTCCAGGATGAAGCTGAGCTCATCACTAGTCCTTGTTTCAGTCCTTGCCTCATGTCTTTTCACTAGTGACGTTTGAAACGAGGATGTTTGGACGGATTTGATCCTGTGAAGTATTAGAATTACTGTGATTACAGGTAAGATACGCCTTTCATTCTAAAAGAGTTAACATGCAGTAAGTGAACTAAGGTCAGTCTCTTTCCAGGCCTGCTTCTTCCTCCCATGTGCAACATGGCACCCTGCAGGAAGAGGAAAAAGGGGTTCCCAAAGCACTCTTCAGAAACACTTTTGGATGAGGGTTTGTCCAGTTGTGCTTATAGTCAGTATTGGACAACCCAAAGCGTTTGACAATGAGCGCCACAACCCTCCTGTGTGAGTGTACTGTAATGGCCTGGCCTGTAATCGTATGAGTGAAAGTGGTAGGCGGCTGTGTGTCGTCCATCCTCGACAGGAAGATTGCCGAACCAAGGTTTGTTTTCAAAATGCCTTTATTTGTTTTTAACCACTTGTTTCATTGATAGGAAAGTTTAAACTCTGATGTGAACATAGCAGTTCTCAAACTGACGCATACGTCAACAAGATAAAGATCACGCTGTTCTGACATGCTGTCATGTGCTTTTCAAGTCATTAAAAGGTCCATATAAAGTAAGCTGCAACCACAGCTACCAGGATGATGGGGAAAACCGTTTGCAGTACCGCTTCCTGTTTTTTTTGTGTGGTCAAATCATCAACATAGAAACGCACACACCCACACACCCACACAGAAAGAGAGAATACTGCACACTGGTGTTAAAAAACCTTACATGAACTTCAATATTTTATGGAACGCCCATGAATCTTAAGTTCATCTGTGGTTCAAAACAGTTTTTAATAATTTCTCTTTGTGTTTTTCATATTTTCATGGTATAACGGCTTCCAATGAAATAAAACATCAATTTGTATAGTTCAGTTATTTCTTTTGCTGTGATAACACAAATTTCTTCTTCTTTCCACAATAGGTGACATTCTTTAGATTTCTGAATATTCTTGAATTAAATTACTTGTTTCAAAACTCTTTAAGTGCTTGTGTCATCTGGGTGTGGTGCTCTGGCTCTGCTCTCCACGCACCTGAAATGGATCACTCATCTCAACTCAACTTTTCCACTACACTATTGTATATTCCTGCCTTTCTTGCTGGATTTTCAGATTATCTTCAACATACTATTGCACTTTAATACTTACTTGATTTGTCCTGTTAAGTATTTTTTTTTTTTTAAAAAAGGCATATATTTTAGGTCCTCAGCACTTCATGCCTGTCAGCTTGTCGGCTTGTTTAAGCGCAGCTTCCAAGACTTCACCACTCTCTAGTTCAAGTTATGCCACCTGATATCCTGCTCCTGGAACATTTGTAGCTCTCCTCAGCTCACTGACTTAGAAAACTCCAAATGGATATTACACTTCTCCAAATGCTTTTCAGAAGTTTTTCCCAGGTCTTAATTTTTATCCATTCTTTTAAATTGTAACAAATTTTAGTTGGAATTAGTGAAAACCTTTTCTATATATATATGCAGCTGAATAACTTTCAGTTTAATTTCCTCTGTAATTGAATTTCCACCTCACCTTGAGATATACATGACATTGACATTTACTCCGCTCCTATTACAACACTGTCCTATTAATCCACAGCAACGATTTGTCTCCTAACCCCTTCACAAATGCTATGTCATTGTTCCACTAAGCTTTTGAAATATTGTTTTAATTGATACTAAATGGTTTGGGAACATATAGGACAGTGTGTTATACTACTATAAAGTGACACGACATGAAAAACAACAAAAATGTGGTGCAAAAACACACAGCAGGACTTGGTGTGCCCTTACAACACCACTAATTGAGCTGATAGCTTGATTTGTTTGAGGACATTCACTTTGAAGGATGGGTCTGCTTCTGTGTTTTACTTCATTGTAATTTTAGATGCACACTTTTTCACAATTTAGGAATGTGCTTGTTTTGTGGCTTCTATTTTGCCTACCATCCCATTTATGCTGTGAATGCAAAGCATTTCCAGCAGAGGAGCACTGGTCCTGACCTCCTTGGAGCTTGAAGCAAAATTCCACTAAGGGTTCATATCATCTGACCCCTGAGCCATGTAAACCTTTTGACATGGCCACGCAGTCACACCTGACACCCGTGTTCCAGCTGCAATACTCTCGCATTTAAAACAGGAATATTGTGGCAATGGGATCTGAAAATTCATGCAACCACATGTAGGTTTTGACTGTCCTGTACACGTGCACTGATTTGAATGTTAAAAATTAAGAATGCATGGACAAAAAAGGAGAGTACTAGAGGATACATAAGAGTTTGACCAACATGGCTTTTTGTATTTGAGGTCCTTTGACTCTGGTTATTCTTTTGCTGTAGAACCAGAAGTCAAACCCGTTTCTGCTTGGCGCTGACTTCCACCATGCTCTTCTTCACAGATTCTGCCCTCAGTGTTCATAGAAACAGTTTCTATTTCTATACTATTTCACAGCTAGGTGGTGGAGGGTTTCCAGAACTGTCTGCTGAGGGTTGCATCTTTACCGTTTGTACATGATGCAGTCTTGTTGGCTTCCTCCAGCAGTCACTGGGGCATTTTGCAACCAAGTGCGATGCACTTTCATTGACAATCACTAACTACAAGTTTGACCTTGTGGTCCTCAGTCAGAAAAAGGTTGGATTGCTCACCCTGGGTCAGGAAAAGAGTTGCCGCCTCCAGTAGAGGAGTTCAAGTACTGGATCTTGGGTTCTTGTTCATGTGTTAGGGTAGAAAGAAGTGAGAAGTTGTGGCAGGATTTTAAGTCATGCAGACATTTTACAGATCAATATAGACAAAGATAAAGCTGGAAAACTAAGCTCTCGATATATCAGTCAGTGTGTGGTCCACCCTTTACCTGTGTGTGGGTAGTGTCCAAAAGAATAAATTATGTCATCGTCCTCTGTAGGATGGATGGGCCAACCCTTAGAGATGGGGCTTGGAGATCACTACTCCTCTACATTGAAAGGGGCTGATCAAAGTGGCGCCTTCCAGACACCTTGTAGAAGAAATGTTTTAGGCACAACCTTCTGTAAAGAGGCCACAGGGCAGACCGAGGACTTACAGCAGAGATGATGTGTTTTAGTTAACTTGGGAACACCGTGGTGTGCCCATGGATAAATGTTTCAATGACAAGTTGTTTTAGCTTTGTGGATTTTAATAACGTTATGAATGTAATGGAACTTAATGGCTACTAAAATGACAGGAAGTCAAGGACTGGTATCTGCAGTGAGGTAAAGAACAAATAAATGGAAAACTTGTGGTTAATCGGCCGAACGATGTAAATTGTGAATATTTATGTACATGTGCACTATGTGTAATCGTGTGCTGAATCATAGGATGTGTATCTGAATGGGGGGTCTTTTGCTCTGAAAGCTCCACCTCCATAATTAAAAGGCGGTCTTCGGTTTTTCACACTCCTGGACCTGGTGACAGCCATGTTCCACAGCTGCTCCATACTCGCTGCCTCATTGTGCCGTTGTATATTTAGCTGCTCCCTTACACTTCCTCTGTGGGAAAACACACAACAATACAGCTGTGATTCTGCCCACCTTCCCTCTCCCCTTCTTCCCTTCTCAGCACCCCTCCCCCACCTTTTCCTCCCCAACGCCTTCCCTCGGCTCATTGACTTGACTCATTCGCTTTCAATCTCATCAAGGCAACTGCAAAGTTATTCACATGGCTCCAACAATGCCAGTCGGCATTTACATTGCATTACATTACATTACATCAAAAATGAAATATGAGTTTTTGAGTCCTAAAGATTAAATCACTATCAGTCAAACACACACAAATATCTTACTTTTGTTTTACCACTAGTTCCTCTTAGCTCATTATCTTTTTAACTTTTGTGTGAGTGTTTGACTGATCATATGAGTGGATTTCAGAATTTCCTCTTTATGTTTGTAATGACAAAAACTACTAGAAGCTCATGGTCAGATCAGTGTCAGATGTGGGGTCACTGAGTTCTGGAACATAACTTAACGTACACTTCACTTTCCAGGACAGACTACATGGGACTCCTCTGACATCTGTGGAAATGAAATGAATCTACCACTCATTTCAGTTAAGACGTCTGTAAGTTCAACTAACTTATTCATACATAACGAAATGTTTGTCTTTTTCTGATAAAACAACGTTCAGGTCCTGATTGCAGCAACAAGCCTGCACAACATACAATTAAAAAGAATTTTCTTCATCTAGTCGTTCACATCATCCTTTCAAATATCACATACTGACGAGTTGATTACCATTTCATTGTAAAGCCCAACTGTTTCACAGCTCATAACTGTACAGCGTTTATCTGTCCAGACACTGACATGGCAGTAGTGGCAAACATTTTCATTTATCGGGATTTGGGCGAAAATGTATAGTGTCTTGTAAACCTCAAAAATCATCAACATCAAAGCAAAAAGGATCACTTTAATTCAGGTAAAGTTTGGGTACAAATACTGCCATGGGATCTACAACCTTTATTATACATTTAACCAGATACTGAAGCAATACATTTAAAGCAATATCATTAAAGATATCAAATCCAATAGATGAATGAATGTTTGATATACAACAATCAAGCAGAACGTCAAAGAATTTAGTTTTAATTGATAACTGTGTAAATTTAATCGTAGGATTTAGATAGATAGATAGATAGATAGATAGATAGATAGATAGATAGATAGATAGATAGATAGATAGATAGATAGATAGATAGATAGATAGATAGATAGATAGATAGATAGATAGATAGATAGATAGATAGATAGATAGATAGATAGATAGATAGATAGATAGATAGATAGATAGATAGATAGATAGATAGATAGATGTTTAAGTTTTATTACATGAAGTTCTCTTTTTTGAACAGATGGTGGAGTATGGAAATAGAATGTTATTGCACACTAAAAATAAATTAGATAAGATTTACACTTATTAATTTTGATGAAGCAAAACATAGCAGCATAAACTAACCAAAATGATATGGTCATATTTATTATATAATACCTTCTGTATGCAATCTTTTATTTTTTTTAAATGTAGTTTCTTCACATATACTTTGTAGACAAGTTTGTGCAGAAAAGATTTTACCTGCAGAGGTGTAAACCCATGATGCCAGCGAGAAATGGAGTTTATGAAAAAAACTGGACAAACATCATCCAGAAGAGTCAGTTTAAGGCCGTTTTCTTCAGGCTTCTTGACAGGACTCCACCCAACCTCGATTAATCAAAAAATGAGCAAATGGGTGGAAAAAACAAGCTCAGCACTGGGTGGAACATGCCCACATACCCAGCGATAGAGAAAGAGAGACAATACTGCACACCGGTGTTAGATAACCTCACACATTCTGTTCAATTAAATCAATTCAAAAAACTTTATTCGTTCCCAGGAGGCAATTGAAATGCACACAGAGCAGTAAATGACTGACAGTGCAGCTATTCTAAATAATTTAACCAAAGATAAAGATATATATATATATATATATACACACACATACGGAGCTATGTTCTAGTAGGCAGATACTAAATAATAAAGTGATAGTGGTTCATGGCAGCCATAGAACAGCAAACTAAATATATGTTAGAACTAAATAAAAAGGACGAATACTGAAAGAATAAAGTGACTGTGGTTCTATGATGGACAAGATATGGGAACGGTTATCACACAGAATAAAGTGGAGTAGTGCATGAAGACCAATATAAAGGAATAAACAGCATTACGGGGTTAAGGTGCAGGCATAAAAAAACAAAACAAGCAAAAGGAGGTAGATAACAAAGTGTGTGTGGGGGGGGTAGGAGTTGAGGAGCTGGACAGCCCTGGGGACAAAGGTTGCTCTTTTCCTCTGTGTCCTGCAGCAGGAACGGCGAAGCCGGCTTCCTGAGGGGAGCCACTCAAACGCTGGGAGGGTTCCTGCACGATCCGACCTGCTAACCTGAGTGTCTGCTGCTCGTAGCCTTACGGGAAGTCCGATGATCTTGAAGCCGACTGTGAAAAACAACTTCAGTACTGTACATGAGGCCTAGAAATCTGAAGTGACCCTTCTAACAAACAAGCTCAGAAACTCGATGGATCATGCCCACTAAACTTCAGTCACCACACGCTACCTAAAGTAGCCAGATCGTGGAGACTGAATTCTGACTGAACCTGTCCATCCAGTGGCAATTCTGCTGCTGCTACCAAAACAACAGCTGAAACACGTGGCGCTAAAACAAGGACTGGTGGAGCTCGTCAGATTGGCTACTTGTTGGCCAGTGGACAGGACGTCAACCTGGAACGGTCTGGGATATTTCTTGGGTTATGTAAAGTGGTGTAAAATCTATAGAGACCTAGGTTATGTGATCTGTGTGTCATAGGTCCTGCTGGAAAGTCAGTCAAGAGGCCAGTTTAGATCGACTCACCTTTGGAGCCAGTACTTAGTGGTTGTTAGGGGAACTGCATGTTTTTTCCACTTCCATGGTGATTCCCAACCTTCCAGTTGGATAAACCCCCTTGGTCAGAGTCTGTTACTACACTGAGCAAGTTTTCCATTATATAAATTTAAAATAATTTCTACATTTGTTATAAAGACCCTGTAATGAAAAAAATTCTTTCACAAAATGTACTTGAGATTTAGCATGTTAGTTAGTTTTTTTTTTGTCTGTAACCTAATAATCACTTACAGCAGTAGATTGTTTTTGTTGATAATGAAATGACTTCCTTTAGCTATTAATCCAATTGCCAGTAAACAAAGCCTTTTTTTTTTTTTTTTTTTAGAGTATATCTGTTTCCTGCTTCCTGTCAGGTTGACAAAGTGTAATTAAATAAACAGAAGGGACGACAAATTTGTAAAATTTGTTGGACGGTTCAATACTTTTTGGATGAGTCTCATCTAGACAGGCTGGCGAGACATTCATCAGAAGAAGTTGAAGGGGATGTGCATTAAGTCCATGGCCTCAGTTTGAACTTTGGTGGGAGGATGGTGGTTGCTCGCCTCATCCGGTAACGGGCTGTGGTGACAGAGGAAGATGGCCAGAGGAGAGCTGGAGGGGGGGGGGGGGGGGGGGGGGGGGGGGTCAGTCTATGAATTAGATCAGGATATTAGGCCGTAAGTTAATTAACGCTCCCACTCAGACTCACATGCACAGCTAGTTTTAAAAGGGGAAGAGATGAATGAAAAGCAAAACCACTGGGAAACGATATCCCTTTAAATGTTTTAAACTGAGAGATAGACTGTTTGACTTAACCCAATCCTTCGTGATCTAACTAACTTTTTGAAATTAGGTTGATCTGGATCACATCAAAAGCACATCTATCTCTGCATCATCTTAACACACTTAAAAACTCAGCAAATGTGTTCAAACAAACATGTGCACACACAAAATGGGTTTGTTTGTCCATCTTGGCCTGTTCATGAGAAGTTCAGATGAGAACCAGGACTCAGATACAAATCCAAGACAGTCTTATTTCAGTCTTAACACTTAAATTAAGTCCGGCAAAGTTCGACTGCCTTTTATTTATCCTACTTGTGACTGTAGGTCACAGAACAGTTTTTTTAATTTATTTTTCTGTCTTGCAAAAGCTTCTGCAAAGGTAACAAAATAAGCTCAGTGACACCGTCATGTAGGCATTTTAAACTTTGTTTCGAAGTGTTGTCATGAATGGTAAGTATTTCACCTGCGGAAACTCATACACGTTGGCGGCAGTGCACATCTCTTTCCTCCGTGCCATACTAGGAATCCTGTGTTGAACTTTAATGACTGACAACAAGGCGCCCTGTTAACTCGATATGTTTTCAAGTTGTCACACACTTGTAGAAGCAGGCTGTGGGCATTACCGAGCTGAGGGCTCATACTTCATCCTGTCAGTGACAGCAGCGTGTCCTCTAAGCCGTGCCCCCTCGATATGAACATGAAGGTAAAAGGTCAGCTTTTACATTGGTGGATATTTACGTATGAGTGTGTATGTGGGAGCCTGTGCAGTCCAGGAATAGACACACAGGGATGCCTCTACTGTCTTCCCTCTGCAGAAAGGAAGACTCTAGCGTGACCCCCCAGCTTCCATGGAGACCTATCCAGCCATGACCCGAAAATGAAACATCATGCTTCCTGGAAAACATGCACTGTCTACCCTGGAAATGGGAGCAGATTTGTCTTGTGGTTCAAAACAAACATACTTATGATGCTGTGCCAGAGAACAGGTCAAACCCTTACTGGCCATCCACTAAGGAATGATGAAAAAAAACAATAAGTTGAATCCAACAAGAGCACCATCAAATACACGGTCCCTACTGCTCATTAAAAAAGAAAGAAAGATGAGAATCGACCTGTTGGGATGAATGTGTGCCAGTTATTGCACAATGAAGAGTAATGGCAGTAATGCTGGTATTGTTACAAAGCATGTCTGGCATTCCTTCCTTTCTGAACGTTTTAATGCAGTGTGGTATCTGCATTTTAGCTTTATTGTATAACAATACATGTTGGGGCCAATTTATGCACCCAACACTATTCAGTCCAGACATTTATGTGGCATCCAAGTATGTTAGAGTTTGGAAATACAGTTAATCTTCTCCTTTGAACTGTTTGCCAACCAGCAAAAATGAGTTCAAGCAAAAATGTAAGTAACTGCAACAAATCCTAATTAATTTCCCTCATCTTAAATTTCATAAATTAAGTTTAAACTATTGATTGTATAGTGGACTTCTTTTGTCCTGGATTTTAACTCTTATTGGGTCATTTAAAAAATATAAAATTAAAAAAATGCATTTGTTCCTTATTACATATGATTAATTATTATGTCCATATGCGCGTCAATACGCAATCTTCCTCTTTAAGAGCTTAAGTGAACCCATAAATCTCCTTACGCCTAATAAAGAAGCCGGTAAGACCCTTTCGAGAGAAGATCCAAGGACCCTGGCGCAAATTTGGGGGCAAATGTCCATCATCTATGTTTGAAGTTACACATCCGTCCATTACTTTTCAAAATAAAATACACAATTGCTCAGACAACGCATCACCGTTTGAGGTGACTGTTGTCATGTTAAACAGCACACAGAAAGGAAAATATATTTTGTTGGGTTATTTTGTCGTTTTACAGCTAAAATCCTACGTTTTATTTATATATATTTATTATTAGAAAATAGACCGTAAAGAGCTGGGTAAACTATCTGCCACGTCTATTAAAATACTGATAAAAGTTTTAAGTTATTCAGAATGGAAAATTTCAATTTTAATGGTAACAAACATTTTCATAGACAACATATTCCATGGAATTTTCCATGGAATAGAAATAAAAATGCCTATGTGAATTTA